>CM035153.1:111889989-112479989 GCA_020205615.1 Panax quinquefolius
AAAATTATCATGCTTAGTGAATAGTACTGCGTGAATAATAACTTCGTGAATAGTAACTTCGAGAATAGTAACTTCGTGAATAGTACCTCGTGAATAGTAACTCATGAATAGTAACCCCGATATAAAAGATAAGAATTCACAAGAAAAATCTTATCGATATTAAAGCATAATGATATTGAAGAAATTATATGAGTTATATAAAAAATATAACATCCCTTACCTCGAAAAAGCAGTACTTACGACTAGAATATCGAGGATATAACGCTAAAAGAAACTTGCATAGTAGCAACACTCGAGATATCTAAATACTCACAAAAATCGCTCGATAATATAGAGAGAAAACTTGATTTTTGGTGTGATTTTCAATTCTAACTAAGCACCTATTTATAGAAAATCTTTAGAACACAAGCGCGAAAATTTAATAAAATAATAATATTTATAAAAATATTATACGCACAATTTGAAATCTGAATTTCAGCATCTTATACATGCAAGTGGGGCCAACCAAAATGAAAAACATGTTTTAAACACTTTTTGTAACAAAATCAATTCAGACGCAATATTCTGGAACTTCAATAATTCATAATAAATAGCCCTTTTATCAAAAAAATTCAAATCTTATGTCCATTCCATAGGAAATTTAATTCTCTACAACTTTGTAGAAGAAAGTTTTTCTAAATTCCAAACATAAATTGACCGAAATCGGCATAAGGGCGATTTTACGGTATAATCAAATTTTAGTCAAAAATGGGGTCCATCAACACACAAAACATGTGTTAAACATTTTTTGTAACAAAAATACTCTTCCTCCACATTTATTCATATATCACGCATTCATTGTAAAAATTTCACCATTATTATATTATTATAGTATAATAATATATTTAAATAAATTATTTTATCGGAAAAGATAAAATATCAATTTTCAACAATTGTCACTTTAAAATCTTCTCCATCTATATCCACATAAAATAAATATTTTCCTTATCATATAAATCAATAATTAATTATTCACAAATAATATTACGGAATCCACAATACTAGCGACTAAACATTCCCGAGGAAAGGGGCTTTCGATAAGAGTTTCTCCTTCTTGTGTATGATTAGGTGACCAAACCTCTCCTTGGAAAGAACTTTCTAGACATTGCCGATAATGTTATCTAATAATATTATTAAAATAATATGAATTATTGATCGATAATAAAAAATCTTTTGTGTAGTGATAATTATTGAGACAACAATAATATAAAATATCAATGTAACAATTATTGAATCAATAAAATAAAATATTGAACAATAATTACTATAACAATTATTGAGTAGTGTCTTCTTACGTAAGAATCGATAATTTGTGCAATCTGGTATGATGTCTTCTTGTGTTTTATACAAGGTATTCAGCGAGTATTACGGTAACAATTATCTTGAATTATTTATAAACAACTTATACTTGTCGTTTTCTTCATCAATATCGCTTTCAGTTATGGGACCCACACAATTTTGTGGCTGGTAAATGCGAATATTCAAGACAATGAGAATATTCCGACCGATGACGAATATTTCAACAACAATGAATATTTTATAACCACTTGCTTATTTAAAATATTTGTGCATTTTACCCATAACTAACCACATTAATCAAATCAACCCCTTACTATTTCAAAATAATAAATAGAAAATTCCATTTTATTAAAAAAAAAAAATTGAGGTCTTCTGACTACCCTCCTTATGAAATTTAGTCCTCAAAATTGACGTCATTACACGGTGTTTTGAAATTATGATTTTAATGTTTGAATACTCTAATATATAATAGTCGACTATTTTAGGGTATTTTAGTAATTTATAATAAAAATAATATTTATGACCTTTTACGGATATTAAATAAGTGATTTAATAAAGGGTGAACAATTATAATAAATTGTTTATTGATCTAATAAATTATTAAAATATTATTATGATATTAATAATATTATAATTTGATATTGTTAAGTAAATAAAATATTAAGATTAAAACTTTATTAAAATATTATTAAATGGTTAATAATATTTGATTTAAGCATTAATAAATGATTAAAGTATTATTAAATAATTAATAATATTAGATTAAAATATTAATCTTTGATTAAAATATTATTAAAAGATTAATAATATTAGATTAAAGTATTTTGGATGATTAAAATATTATTAAGTAAATAATAATATTTGAGATTAAATAAAATGTTATTAAAAATATAATAACATTAGTAAAGGAATAAAATATTATTAAATGATTAATAATATTAGTAAATGAATAAATATTATTAAAAGATTAATACTATTAGTAAATGAATAAAGTATTATTAATTGATTAATGATACTAAAGCATAAATAAGATATTATTAAAGTACTAATATTAATGCATGATTAAAATATTATTAAGAGGATTAATAATATTAGTAAAGTATTAAAATATTATTAAGATGTTAATAATATTAGTAAGCGAATAAAAGTGTTATTAGTGAACTAATAATACTAACGAATTGAATTAAATATTATCAAAATTAATAATATTAAGTGAATTAAAGGTATTTTTATTTAATAGTAACATTATCGGCGGGGATAATATTTCTAAGAACTAAATGTAATATATAATATATATGTGATTGCATAATCTAATGTTATGCTATGGCTAATTGAAAGATTAATTATAGGTCTCTCAAAAGGAAGATAATTAAAGCACTGGCGAGATATAATTTAATTTGTGTGTAGTAGATTACAAGCGAGGCAAGTTCCCTACTTTCAGGCTTCGAGTTATTATTTTCAAAGCATGTTAGTGAATATTATTGATGATTATTCACATCTATAATGATTATTGAGATTACGCACTTGATGCTGATTGAATTCATGTTCTATTATTCTTTGAGCGGTGAATTAAATTAAAGTTCTTCATTCATGAGCTTGTTTATGGGATAGATCTGTGCTAATTGTATCGACTAGATCAAGCGTGTTTAAATTTGTTAAATCAAATGTGTTTTAAAAAGCTGTTCTTATTAAATTGATATGATAAGAACTCTTGACTAAGAAAAGGACGAATTTGATTAAGGCGTGATATCGATGCTGGATTATTAAGTGTTTATACATAAATCATGTGGTATGAAAGGTTGATCCCCTTGAATACCAAAACTTATTAAGAGGTCCCGTTTAAATGGTGAGAACCTTGGCAAATGTTGCGTGGTTATTTCAAAACCACTCGATTCATGTTATTCAATTATTCAAATATTGATTGTTGATTATTAATTCATGTTCCTTCACAATCTTATATTATTGTTGAACATTGAAAGCAAAACTTCTTTCTAGTCATGATATATCTCCATTGTATATAAACTTGCTAAGCAAATTAGTTGTTTTACCTTGCTATATCATGACATTTATTTCGATTAAGCCTAAAGGATCAATCTGAAAGACCAAGGCAATGGCGAGATCCGAGAATTGTTTAGAATGAATGTTAGTTATTATTATCGATGGAATTACTTATGTAAACCTTTTGTAATATGAATGGTGTGGTTAAGTTAAGGTTAGGAAGACCTTGGGACTATGTTATAAAACTTTATTATAATGAACAATGTATATTTATTATTCATGATAGTTTATAGAATGCTTATGATGATGATAGATTGTGAGCATCGAATGCGAGGTTAGAGAACTTTGGATTTAGAGGCGTCGCGGTTTTGCCCTGATAATATTTTAGCTTAGTGACCGTAGTTGACTTTGAGCGTCTCAAAGGATTCCTCTTGAATAGTTCATTCGGCACCGTGTGGGAAAACCCTTTTGATGGTAAATGGACTGACCATCTTGATTTTACCTTTCACAGGAACAACCTCGACCTCGGGTTGAACAATAAGTCTTGATTGCCCCGTTCGAATGTTCTTTGCATAATTTTACGGTGGGTGCCATTTCTTGACCTTTTCTTTGTATAACTTAGAGTTCTCGTAAGCTTGAAGTCAAAATTCATTGAGCTCATTTAACTAAAGTAGCCTCTTTTCACTTACCGGTTTGCTTGATCGAAGTTAAGTTTACGAATTACCGAGTAGGCTTTATGTTGTAACTCACGGTGGGTGACATGCTTTCCGTAGACCAAATTATATGGTGACATACCGGTTGGTGTTTTATGCGTGATCCTATAAGCCCATAGTACATCGTCGATCTAAGAGATCGGTCTTTCTGACCGGGTTTACCACCTTCTCCAATTCTTTTCACCTCCTATTTGAAACCTCAGTTGCCCACTTGTTTCGGGATGATATGACATTGCCACTATATGGTTGACCCATATTTTGCGAGGAAGCGATAAATGATATATTCTGTAGTGACTACCCCATCACTTATAATAGCTCTTGGCATGCTAAATCTTGTAAAATATTCGTTTGCAAGAATTTAAGAACCACTTTGGCATCGCTAGTTAGGCGTCTTCTTTGACTTGACCAATTTTGACACATAGTCAACATGAGCTATATGTCTTGATTGTTAAATGAGGAGGAATGGCCCCATAAAATCCATACCCCATACATCAAAATTTCAACTTCTAAGATGGTTTGTAGTGGCATCTCATTTCTTTTCGATATATTACCCATTCTTTGACATCTATCCACAACTTTTAATGAGCGGTGGGCTTTTTAAATCTATAGGCGATAAAACCTTGCTTGAAGTATCTTGGCATTTGTCCTTTCACTACCATAATTTCCCCCATATGCGGATGAATGACACTCGTGCATGATATTTTTTACTTATATATGCTATAGCGCGAATCGTGAATCATTTTATGCACACACTATTTAAATAGATAAGGCTTGTCCCGCGTGTACCTTAACGTTATGTATGAACTTCTTCTTTTGTTGACGTGTAAGTTCAGGAGGAAGGATGTTACTCACCAAATAGTTTGCAAAGTCAACATACCATGGAAATTACGTGTTGACTCCAAACTGCTACTCATCTGGAAATGACTCATTGATAACACATTTGTCCTTTTCATTTTACCACGATTTTCCGGCCCTCGATAAATGATCTGCAACTTGATTTTAGTCCCTTTACGTCTTTTATTTCCAAATCAAATTCTTGTAGAAGTATCCACGATAAGTCGTGGCTTAGCATCTTTCTTTGAAATTAAATCTGGGATGGTAGGGTGATCCGTATAAACTACTACCTTTATCCCGATCAAATATGCCCGGAATTTATCAAAGGCGTATCTTACTACAAGTAATTCTTTTTCCGTAGTTGTGTAATTTATTTGTGTCTTTGTAAGTGTCTTACTTGCATAGTATATGGCATGGAATACCTTCTCTAAGCTTTGACCTAGCATAGCCCTATTGCATAGTCGCGTGCATCGCACATTAACTCAAAAGGCTTGTTCGATCAGGTGCGACGATAGCGGTGATGTAGTCAACTTTTTTTTTTAACAAGTCAAATGCCAACTTATAATCCTCATCAAACTTAAAAACTGAATCTTTCTCTAAGAGATTGCACAGTGGTTTTGTAATCTTAGAGAAATCTTTGATAAACCTCTATAGAACCTGCGTGTCCAAGGAACTATGAATTCCCCCTTCTTTGAAGTTGGTGGTGGAAGGTTTTCAATCGTTTCGACTTTGCTCTATCGACCTCTAACCCTTTTTGTTGAGACCTTGTGCCCTAAAATTATTCCTTCTTCAACCATGAAATGGCACTTTTCGATTAAGTACCAAATTTGTTTATCGCATCTCTTTAAAACCATCACCAAATTCTCTGAACAAGCATCAAAATCATCTCCGTACTCTGGAAAAGTCTTCCGTAAACAATTCCACATTTTCTCCACCGTGTTTAAGAATATGGCCATCATACACCATTGGAAGGTGGCGGGTGCATTACAAAGGTGAAAGACATTCTCTGAATGTGAATGTTTACGTATAGACGCGTGAAAGTAGTCTTTTCTTGATCTTGGGGAGCAATGACTATCGATTGTATCCCGAATACCCATCCGATGGCGATAAAATTTGTGGCCCTTGATCTATCAATATCGATCGATAAAAGACAAAGGAAAATGGTCTTTTAGGTTTGCCTTATTCATTTTCACTGTAGTCCATGAAAACCCTCAACCGGTCCTATCCTCATGAAATCAATTCATTATCATCATTCTTTCTTACTATCATTCCTCCTTTTTTGGTACACATTGAAGCTGGGTGACCCATGCCTTTATGCGAAATTGGGTAGATGATTCCCACACCCAAACACTTTAAAATTTCTTTCTTCATTACATCTTTCATGATTGGGTTGGTAGTCTTTATTGTTCCTTTATTGGCTTTGCATCCTCTTCATAAGAATTTTGTGCATGTAAAAGGATAGGTGATTCCCTTGATATCTTCAATTTTCCATCCTATAGCCGATTTGTGTTCTCTAAGCACTCTCGAACTTATTTTCCTGCAATTCATTAAGTGTAGTAGAAATAATAATTGGTAAAGTATTAGAATTTCTTAAATCGCATACCTAAGGTGTTTAGGAAGTGGCTTAAGCTTAAGTGTAGGTGGCTCCTCGATGAAGGTTTCATCCTTGTTGTGGCTTTTCCTCCATGTCTGATGGTTCAAATGGTGCTTTGAATCGATAACTTCGTGGCGGAGAATCTAGCATCTACAAGTAATCCACAAACTCGGATCATCTAAATCTTTATCTCCCAATAATATGCGTTTCAATGGATCGTTAGCAAACTTTTAACCATGTCTTATTTGATTATCGATCAATGACATCCATCTGAAACACTCATCTTCATCATGTAGGAACTTCGTGGCTTTGAATACATTGAACTTTACTTCACGATCTTGGACCCTCATAGTAAGTTCACCTTTTGAACATCGATAAGAGTCCTTCCGTAGCCAAAAGCGGTCTCCCTAAGATAATTGGGATATTCTTATTTTCCTCAAAATCCATAATTATGAAGTCCACGGAAATATGAATTTGTCGACCTTAACAAAATATCCTCCATGATGCCTCTTGGAGTGCGTGGTGACCTATCATGATTACGATGAGATGTTACGTGAGGCTTTGGAGGTGGTAAACCCAATTACTGTATAAACTAATAATGGCATAAGGTTCACACTTGCTCCCAAATCACATAAGCATTTTTTGAATGCCATGTTCCCAATTATGCACGGAATGGTAAAACTCCCCGGATCTTTCAACTTTGGTGGCAACTTTCGCTGTAAAACTACACTACACTCCTCTGTTAGTGCCACGGTTTCAAAATCTTCCAACTTCTTTTTCCTAGACAGAATACCCTTTATGAATTTAGCATAACTTGGCATCTGCTCTAAAACTTCTACAAAAGGGATGTTAATCTAAAGTTTCTTAAAAACTTCTAAAAAATTCGCGAATTGCTTATCCAATTTTTGTTTTTAAACTCTCTGCTTTAAAAGCGGTGGTGGAGGATATACTGTTGGCTTGTCATCTAACTTAGTTTGTTCAATTTGCTTTTCCTCACCTATTTCTTTTCAACCACTTTGTGTTTATCAACTTTGTCATCCGTTCTAACTGAATTTTCTGCACTTTTCCCATCTAGATGTTTTCCACTTCTCAAAGTGATTGGCTGACATTGCTCATAACTTCCCTTCGGATTTCTTTTGGTGTCACTTAGTAGAGTCCCTTGCGATCTATTGTTCGATGCTAAAGCAAGTTGTCCCATCTGATTCTCTAGGTTCTTGAGATTTCATCACTGCCTCGTTACTCGTTATATACTTTGACAACAACTCCTCTAAATCTATTTTTCTCTCTTGATGATGAGCTAGTTATTGCTGCTGATTCTGAAATCATGGGGGAAAAGATGGTCGTGGAGCTTGTTGATGTTGATTATTACTCCACGAAAAATTAAGGTGATTCCTATTCCCCTGATTGTATACATTAAGTACATGTTACATTGAATCTGTTGTAGCTACTACACATGAAATTACCTTTGAAGTTAGGTTGATTGCACATTGTTCTGTCGGATGTTCCCCCATGCATACTTCACAAATAACTGCAACGTGCTATATATGTACCATTGACAAAGCATCCACTTTTTTCGATAATGTTGATATGTGTTGTTAGTTTCGTCACTCCATCTACCTCTAACAATCCAACTGTCTTAGGTTGTGTCATTCTAGTCATAGGCCACTAGTAATTGTTAGTCGCCATTGTCTCTGTCGATTGATATGCATCCTCATAACTCTTTGCCATGAAAGCTCCACCGTTCTTTGCATCGATACTAGTCCACGAGATTCCCATGAAACCCATTGTAAAATGTGTTCATTTCAACCCTTAGGTATTGAGTGATGTGGCATTTTTTGAGAAACTCTTTGTATCTTTCCCATACCTCATCTGGTGATTCCCGTGCATTGTTCAAACATAGTTATCTCATTCCTCATTTTGTAGTCTTTGTTGGTGGGAAAAATTTTGCTAAAAATTTTTAGCGAGAATCTTCCATGTAGTTATTGATCCGGCGATAGAAAGTGTGGCCGATTCTTCGCCTTGTCCATGAAAGTGAATTGGAATAAGCGAAGCCTTCTTGCATCATCGACACCCATTATACACGAAGGTGTCGTAAATCTCAAAAAGCTAACCAAATGTTCATTAGGATCATCATTTGCAAGTCCCCCCAATGTCTTGAATTATGGATCATTTGAATAGTCCCACGCTTAATCTCAAATATGTTCGCAGCTATAGCAGGCCTGGTGATACTCGACTGAAGCTCAGTCACCTTGGGTGTAACAAAATCTCTCAATGCTTTGTAGTCTTCGGCAGCCATTGCTTCTTCTTTTTCAGAATATTTGAAGTTTTCCCTTATATCCTTGATCCACTTACTTAGCATTTGAAACTTTCTCTCAATGTCGTCCTTAAAAGGAAGCAAGTCTGGATTTTTGGGCCGAGTTTGCATAAACCAACTTCAAAAACCTAAAATAAGAACGAACAAAACAAAAAGAAAAAATGTGTAAGTAAAACTGGACTAATTAAACTGATATTGCAAAATATTAAAATCTATACTAAAGTCCCATGACAGCAATGGCGTAAAAACTTGTTGGTTAGATTTTATATATGCACAAAAAGCATAAGTATCATTAATTGACAAGTAATATAATAGTAAGTAGAGTATCGTTCCCAAAGAGGTTTAGTATGAATTCAACCCTCACAATTATCAGGTTTCTATTAATCTAAAATTTATTAAACTATCGATATGAGAATTATAACTATAAAAATTAAAATTATCAAAAATACCAAACAATCAACAAATATATAAAAAGCGAATTTTTAAACAATTATTGGAGAATTAGGCTTATAACTTCACCTAAGCTTTACTACGATTATTACACTTTATTCCATTTTAACTCATTATCCGGTTTATTAATCAAGAACACTTAAGTAGAATTAGTCACCTCTCGATGCATTAACACCATATTAACTTAAATCCACAAATTAGATAGAATTAAGATAAACACCTTAATTAACTAACTCACTATATCTCTATGTGAATTACATATAAAGAAGGTTTAAGTTCAAGTTTTCTATTCGATTACATGCGATGTTAAGCATATCTCTACCCTAACATTCATCAAGATTCCATTCATTCACGAAATTCAAGAACACGTGCTATATTAACTAAGTACAGATTCGTACTTCCTCTCTCAAATCCATACCGTCCACGAAGAATTGTTGATCGAGCAATTCATAAATTCAAGCTTAAATTAATATAGATAAAGCGAGGAATAGCTTATTAAAGCGAAAATCAAAGTTACGTAATCATCATTCCACTTAAAGATCCATTATAAGCCTAAAAAGTAGTTTAGTTCATCATCGATGAAATAAAAACTAAAGTAATTAAAGATAACCTCCTTCCGATTACAAAAATAAAACTAAAGAAGAAGAATAAATCCAGAACCCACCCTTTTCTTTAGTGATCTGCAATTGATGTGAAAATCATTCAAAATCTTCACTCTAATGCTTGCTCCAAAATCATCCACTCTCGGATTGTCGATTGCCTTCCTCCTTTTTCATCTTGTTATTTGTTGTCAAATATATTGCTAAGACATGTATTACGATTACAATTCCATGCCCATATGAGTCCCGAGCCATATTTATCACTTAAGCTTTACATTTGCAACGTTAGAAACTAACTAGAAACCAATCATCCCATACTCTATACGATTGGGGTATTAAGCCTAAAAAAGAGCATGCCCGACTTGCTTTATCTTTGTTGTCGTTTGATCAAAACCCCGACCGGGTTGGGGTGTTAAACCTAAAAAAAGCAAGCCTAAACTTCTTTATCTTCTTATAAGTTGCTCCCTTTTCTTGCCACGTTCCACCGTAAGTCCATCCTTTTACCCAAATGCCACTCCACCAATCTAGACACAAAACAAAGCTAAAAAGTAAAAACAAAATATAAAATCAAGGAATTAACAGAGATTAAGCTTGAATTAGGAGCGGATTCATTGGTATAAAACCCACTTATCTGACCCCGGCCGGGGTATTATGTGAAGGGCACCTGCCTACATTTGAGAGTATAATCTGCTAGTAGTCATGATATTTCCCATTCCTTGCATCCTAGCATATCCATTGCTTCTTAAGGACCTGAAACATCATTAAAATAGGAATATAATTAGATTGTTAGCAATTTTAAGCATAGATGATAAGATTATCTAAAATATACTTTAACTATTATTTAATGAATCGACATGAATTTATTCTAGACTAAATATTATTCTAAACTACAATCTAACTAGCATGGATAAAATTACTGAGAATGAAAGTAAAATTTGGGTTGCCTCTCAATTAGCTCTTGATTTTAAGTCGTTATTTGACTACTCCCTGTTTATGGTAGCGTCATGAAGTGTGATTCGCGATGACATCCGTGTTGGATTCGCCACCCCAATAATGTTTTAAAGCGGTAAGAGTTAACCTTGAGCGTCTCTAAAGGATTCCTTGTTAGGTTTTTAATATTCATGAATGCAATCAAATTGCACAAAATAAGCGAAAATGTGGAAAATCATAGTTTTAAAATTTTACAAACCATATGCGGATCATCCTTTATGCACAATTATTAATTAAGCGAAAAAGAAAGAACAAGAATCATACCCTTGAAGATTCGAGAGCTTCCTCGGTACAAGTTCACCTCAATCCCTTTTCGCGTTCAACTTGAATCACCGGGTTTGGTTCCTTCCTTTGATCAACGTTAGCCACCCAAGTGTTTGGCCTACAGGCGTGATCCACTGAGGAAGAAGAAAGATTCAAGAAGATGGGTGTTTGGCAAAAACCTAGTTTTCTATCTCATAGAAAAGGGCGTACTCTTCAACAATTGGAATCACGTATTCACACATGTTGTGAAAGTGTCAACCTACTCACCCATAATAAGACTCCTCTTATTTATAGATGTAGGCAACCCTCCTTAATAATTAAAGAATTGGGTTTTATTTAATTAATTAAATTCTTTTAATTAATTAAGCTCCTAATCTTATTAGGGATAATTAAATAAACTTATTTAATTAATTTTCCTCCTAATCCTATTAGGATAATTGAGAGTACTTTTATTAATTAATTCCCAAACTCCTTTAGGAATTAAATAATAATAATAGTAATAATAATAATAATAATAATAATAATAATAATAATAATAAGACTCCTCTTATTAATTTATATTTAATATTTTCAAAATATTAAATAATAAATATTAAGCTATTTAATTTATTCTATCACCATAGATTAAATTAAATATACTTAACTTATTATTACGATTATGCCATTAACTTCTTAAATAATTATTCTTTCCTTTTATGGTGTGACCCTTTAGGTTCTCCATATTAAGCAGGTTGTGAATAAATCAATTAGAACAATTCTAATCTTATTTAAATAAATAAATTAAATTAATAATTTATTTAAATAAATAATATTTATTCTGATAGGGATAAGTCTCCTTAGCGATTAACGATTTTCGAGATAATATAGATTTCAACATTAATCATAAAAGAACCTTTGAGTAAATTATGTCGTACAATTCAATCATTCCACCATCTGATGTCCCAATTAAATATAAGACGTGAAATTCTTGTCGAGTTTTATTTTATTTAATTATATATATTTCGATCCTTAAATGCCTGACTCAAATAATGCAAATTAGAAACTCCTTTCTAATTTCATTACGCCTTAACCAAGAACTCTTTGGGTTGTCATTTATCGAATCACATTGGACATTCTCTTCTTTTACTAGAAGTGGTAGATTCTTTATTGATCATACATTATCTCCATGTACTGACTTATTATATCAAGCATACCCTTTGATATACCCTAAGGGTCTTAAGGAATAAGTCAAAGTATAACTCATCATACACAAGAATCTTATGATGATCTCAAGTTCAAGGATCACTTGTACTACTATCACTCTGAGAATTCCTATTGACGAGGCAAGTAAAACTCCATTAGGTGTTCCTTAGCGAGCCAGCGTTAAATTGAAATTATTCTCTAATAAGCACCTACATACTTGCTTTAGTGTCTCCACACAAATGATCATGAGATCAATTATCCTCATCGATGAGCAAACAGCGTATGTACCAATCTATCGGATTCACTAATCCCCAATTTAGTAATCAACGATTGGGAACTATTTTAGTTTTAAACTTTCTAAGAAATTAGATCTCATTAAAATGATCATCATCATTATTCTAAAAGCATTGCTTAAAACTATGGGTTTATCACATATTATAAAAGCGACATCATGTAGATAATTAAAAGCCTTTAATAAATTAATACTTTTTATTAATAAATGAATAAGATTATTTACAAAGTATATACTTTATCATCAAACATGATTGGCTTATGCGCATACTACTTTCAATCTCCACTTGCACTAAATCCAATCGCCGTGGTATCTCATACCTTCTCTTCTCAAAGTGGCGATTATCCTGTTGTTGTATAAGCTTTAGTTAATAGATATGTAATGTTGTTCTTGAGAGTCCACTATCTCTATAGTGTTTTCCCATCTTTCGGTGATTCCTATAATCAAGTGAAAGTGCCCTGACACATGTTTAGATCGAAGATGAGACTTAGGAACTATTCTAGATTACGTAATAAACTTATCATCCAAACAATAAACTTGCAACTTCATTTATAGCTATATACTTTGTCTTTTCACTAAACCAACAACTCTTTGTTGTTTGAAACCTTTCTAATTCTTTGCACCACCAGATTCAAAGTAGCGCTTTACCTTAAAGTGGATATTACGTCGTCTTGGTGCATACGAAAAACTTGAGTTTGTTAAGCCCTCTAGTTTTAATTCAGGCCCACCATGAATATAATCATATCCTTAGTTCCATTTAAGTACTTTAAGATGTTTTTCACTGTCTCACAGTGAACTTCTCGAGAATATGGTGATCGACATTAGGTCTCGTACATTTCATTGAATACATGATGATTACTCATGCGATCTCTCTTTTAGGAGTCTATGGGGACTATTAAGAGAGATACACTCCAAGGCTCATCAACATGAGACATCCCATGGAGTTTTCCATGCTAAACGACTTTAGCATAAAATGAATATACGTTCCTTGGGTTAAGTTTAGCATCCTCCTAAATCTATCTATATATATTTATATCCATGATTAAGATACTCTTCCCAAATCATTCGTGGAGGAATGTTTGAACAACTTTATCTTTACTGATTCTAGCATTGGCATGTCATTCTGTATCCGTAGTATATCAACATATAATACTAGAAATGTCACGATGCTCCCACTGACCCTTTTGTACACACTTGGTTCATTCTTATTTTTGATAAAATTAAACTTTTTGATTGTCTCATCAAAATGAATGTTCCATATTTGAGAAGCTTGCTTCAATTCATTTCTCTGAGTGTCTACAACTCTTACCAAATCGTATGTAACTGGAACATAATCTTCTATGATGCGTACCTCATCATCATCATCTATGATGAATCCATACCTCCCAGGTATCTTCGGTACTATTCCAGATTTACGATCCGGTTGTGGTATAATAGGTCTATCTACATATTCCTCTTATTTGACTTATAGTGTTTTGTGGTTCTTGAACTCTTCAAGATCTATTATCCTCCCACTAGCCCCTTCAATGATAAGCATCTTTATCTTAGAAGGTAGTATGTTTCGCAACAAACACCTTTTGCTAAGTAGGATTATATAACATATACCCTAAACTTACTTTAGGATGTCCCACAAATCTGTACTTGTCAAATTTTGTTCCAAGCTTATCCTTTGAAACCTTTTCACATAAGTTGGACAACCCTTTATCTTAACATACTTAAGATTAGGAATCCTCCCTGTCCATAACTTTTATGGAGTCTTGGGGTTGGATTTTGAGGTTACCTTTTTTATAGATATGCAGCCATTTCTAGGACATTACCCTAGAAGGATACTAGAATGTCGGTAAAATCATTATGGACCACACCATGTCCAACAAGGTACGATTTTTCCTTTCAGATACATCAATCAATTATTGCATATCAGGAGGTGTCCATTATGAGAAAAACATTTGAGATGATCTAGAAACTTATTGCACAAGTATTTATTCCTTGATCTAATCAAAAAATTTTAATACTTTGCCAATTTGTTTCACTTCTAAATTCTTTGAACCTTTCAAATAATTCACACTTGTATTTCAACAAATACACGCATTCAACTCTTTGAATGATCATCTCCTTTTCTTATACTAGTTTTGTTCAATTTGCAAAATATATTTTCACGTAAGTCAAGTATACTAAATCCATTACGTAATATTCCAGTTCTATACAAAAAAATTATTATTATAAATAGAACAACAATTGTTCTTAATTATAATACCAAAAATTTTATTGTCCAACAATAAAATAGAAATAATATTTCTAACAAGAATTAGAATACAATAACAACTTATTGACTTATAGATTTACCCGTAGGCATTTCTAAACTATAAGTTTCTATGGTTAATGTGGCAACCTTTGCGTCATTTCCCACACATAGGATTACTTATATTTGTTTAGCTTTCTACTTCTGCTTGGTCCCCTTCATAAATCTATATTTATGATAACCAAAGTTGGTATCCAATACCCAAGTAGAACCTTGACTTAAAGAAAAATTTATTTTAATCATGAATAAAAACTATATTTATAAAGAAGCTTCACTAAGCTTCTTTGGTTATACTATGCAAGATGCTTCTCATGATTTCTTTTCGATGGCGTGGCTTATTGCAGTGGAAGCAAACTCCTTTGCTATCCGTATCAGTTTTGTTCTTATTATCCTTTGTTTTTGCCTTTTCTATTTACCTTCTTAGAATCGTTCTTCTTTTTAGAAGATCCTTTGACCCCTACCAGTAAGACTTAGTCTTTCTTGGTTGGAAAGTGACTCTCAACATTTTTCAACATGTTAAGATAGTCAGTGAGGCGATATCTAGCTTGTGTTAGGTTTGTAATATTCAAGAACATGATCAAATTTCAAAATTAAGCGGAAGCGTGTAAAAATCGAGTTTAAATTTTACAAACCATGCCGAATCACCTTTATGCATAATTATTAATTAAGCGAAGCGAAAAAGATGAATAAAAACATACCCTTGAAGATCAAGAGCTTCCTCGGTACAAGTTCACCTCAATCCTTTTCGCGTTCGACTTGAATCCACCAGGGTTTGGTTCCTTCCTTTGATCGGCGTTAGCCACCCAAGTGTTTGGCCTCAAGAGGTGATCCACCGAGGAAGAAGAAGGATTTAAGAAGATGGGTATTTGGCTCAAACCCTAGTTTTCTATCACTATAGAAAAGAGCGTACTCTCGACTCTTGGAATTATGTATATTTTTATATCGATATAAGACTCCTCTTATAAAGATATCGGTAACCTTATTTAATAAAATAAGGTATTATTTAATTAAACTCTTTTAATTAAATGGGCTCCTAATCTTATTAGGGATAATTAAATAAACTTATTTAATTAATTTTCCTCTAATCTATTAGGAATAAATGAGAGTACTTATATTAAATAAATTTCTAAACTCTTTTAGAAATTAAAATAATAATAATAATTGTAATAATATTAATAAGACTCCTCTTATTAATTTATATTTAATATTTCTAAAATATTAAATAATAAATATTAAGCTATTTAATTTATTCTATCACCATGGATTAAATTAAATATACATAATATATTATTACGATTATGCCATTAACTTCTTAAATAATTATTCTTCCTTTTATGGTGTGACCCTTTAGGTTCTCCATATTAATAGGTTGTGAATAAATCAATTAGAACAATTTTAATCTTATTTAAATAAATAAATTAAACAATTAATTTATTCAAATAAATAATATTTATTCTCTGATAGGGATAAGCCTCCCTAGCGATCAAGCGACTTTCCGGATAATATAGATTTCAACATTAATCATAAAAAAAAACTTTGAGTAAATAGTTACCGTACAATTCAATCCTTCCACCATCTGATGTCCTAATTAAATATAAGGCATTGGAATTCTTGTCAAGTCTTATTTTATTTAATTATATGTATTTCGACTCTTAAATGCCTGACTCAAATAATGCAAATTAGAAACTCCTTTCTAATTTCATTACGCCTTAACCAAGGACTCTTTGGGTTGTCATTTATCGAATCACATAGGACATTTCTCTTCTTTTATTAGAAGTGGTAGATTCTTTATTGATCATATATTTTCTCCATGTACAACTTGTTATACCCAAGCATACCCTTTGATATACCCTAAGGGTCTTAAGGAATAAGTCAAAGTATAACTCATCATACACTGACATACTATGATGATCTCAAGTCCAAGGATTACTTGTACTACTATCACTACTCTGAATTCCTATTGACAGAATGAGTAAAACTCCATTAGGTATTCCTTAGCGAGCCCGCGTTAAATTGAACTTATTCTCTAATAAGCACCTACATACTTGCTTTAGTGTCTCCACACAAATGATCATGAGATCAATCATCCTCATCGATGAGCAAACAACGTATGTACCAATCTATCCGGATTCACTAATCCCCGATTTAGTAATCGATGATTGGGAACTATTTTAGTTTTAAGCTTTCTAAGAATTTAGATATCATTAGAATGATCATCATCATTATTCTAAAAGCATTGCTTAAAACAATGGGTTTATCACATATAATAAAAGCGACATCATGTAGATAATTAAAAGCCTTTAATAAATTAATACTTTTATTAATAAATGAATAAGATTGTTCTGAAAGTATATGCTTTATCATCAAACATGATTGGCTTGTGTGCATACTACTTTCAATCTCCCACTTGCACTAAAGCCCGATCGTCATGGTATCTCATACTCTTCTTCTCTAAGTGGCGATTATCCTGCTTTGTTGGATAAGCTTTAGTTAATGGATATGTAATGTTGTTCATGAGAGTCCACTATCTCATAGTGATTTCCCATCTTTCAATGATTCTAATAATCAAATGAAAGTGCCACAACACATGTTTAGATCCAAGGCGAGACTTAGGAACTATTCCTAGTTACGTAATGAACTTTTAATCCAAACAATCAACTTGCGACTTCATTTATAGCTATATACTTTGTCTTTATCACTAAACCAAACAACTCTTTCTTTGTTTGGAACCTTTCGATTCTTTGCACCCTTTGTTCAAGGTAACCCTTTACCTTAAAGTGGATTTTTCTGTCGTCTTGGTCTATCTCGAAAAACTTGGAGTCATTAAGCCCTCTAGTTTTAATTTAGACCCACCATGAATATGATCACATCCTTAGTCTTGGGTTAAGCGGTTTAATATGTTTTCAACGACTCATAGTGAACTTCTCCATAATATGGTGATCAACATCGGGTCTCGTACATTTCATTGCATACATGATTGTCACTCATGCGACCTCTCTTTTCTGAGAGTGCGTGGGGACTATTAGGAGAGATCTGATCCATAGCTCATCGATATGAGACATCTCTTGGAGTTTGCCATGCTAAGCGACTTTAGCATCAAATGAATATCGTTCCTTGGGTTAAGTCGAGCATCCTCTTAAATCTATCTATATAGATTTATATCCCCAATTAAGATTTTCTTCGAATCATTCATGGAGGAATGTTTAGACAACTTTATCTTTCTTGATTGTAGCATTGGTATGTCATTCCTTATCCAGTAGTATATCAACATATAGTACTAGGAATGTCACGATGCTCCCACCGACACTTTTGTACACACTCAGTTCATTCTTATTTTTGATAAAATCAAACTCTTTTGATTTGCCTCAGCAAAACGAAAGTTCCATATTTAAGAAACTTGCTTGATCCATTTCTACGAGTGTCTACAACACTTACCTCATCGTATGTATTTGGATCATCATCTTCTATGATGTGTACCTCATCATCATCATCTGTGATGAATCCATACCTCCCGGTATCTTGATGCTTATTCGATTTCTGATTCGGTTGTGGTATAATAGGTCCATCTCTGAGTTCCTCTTATTTGACTTATAGTGTTTTGTGGTTCTTGAACTCTTAAAGATCTATTATCCTCCCACTAGCCCCTTTTAATGATAAACACCTTTATCTTAGAAGGCAGCGTGTTTCGTAACAAACACCTTTTGCTAAGTAGAATTATAGAACATATACCCTAAACTTACTTTAGGATGTCCCATAAATCTGTACATGTCAAATCTTGTCCCAAGCTTATCCTTCAAAACTTTTCACATAAGTTGGACTACCCTTATCTTAACATACTTAAGATTAGGAATCCTCCCATCCATAACCTTTATGGAGTCTTGGGGGTAGGATTTTGAGGTTACCTTTTAAGTAGATATATAGCCATTTCTAGGACATGATCCTGAAGGATCTTTGGAATGTCGGTAAAATCATTTTGGACCGCACCATGTCCAACAAGTGCGATTTTTCCTTTCGGATACATCAATCAATTATTACGTGTCTGGAGGCGTCCATTGTGAGAAAACCATTTGAGATGATCTAAAACTTATTGCACAAATATTTATTCCTTGATCTAATCAATGAATCTTAATACTTTGCCAATTTGTTTCACTTAAGAATTCTTTGAACCTTTCAAATAATTCACACTTGTATTTTAGCAAATACACACATTCAACTCTTTGAATGATCATCTCCTTTTCTTATACTAATTTGTTCAATATGCAAAATTATTTTCATGTAAGTCAAGTATACAAAATTTATTAAGTAATATTCGATTTATACAAAACATTATTATTATAAATAGAACAACAATTGTTCTTAATTATAATACCAAAGATTTTATTGTCCAACAATAAAATGGAAATAATATTTTAACAAGGCGGAATACAATAACAACTTATTGACTTAATAGATTTGCCCGTAGGCATTGCTAAACTATAAGTTTCTATGGCTAATATGGCAACCTTTGCTACATTTCCCACACATAGGATTACTTATATTTGTTTAGCTTTCTACTTCTGCTTGGTCCCTTCATAAATCAATATTTATGATAACCAAAGTCGGTATCCAATACCCAAGTAGAACCTTAACTTAAAGAAAAATTTATTTCAATCATGAAGAAAAACTGTATTGTAACCGAAACTTCACTAAACTTCTTTGGTTAGCCTCTGCAAGATGCTTCTCACAGTTTCTTTCCGGTGTCCAGGCTTATTGCAGTGGAAGCAAACTCCTTTGTTATCCGTATCAGTTTTGCTCTTATTATCCTTTGTTTACGCCTTTCTATTTACCTTCTTTGAATCATTCTTCTTTTCAGAAGATCCTTTGGCCCCTACCAGTAAGACTTGATCTTTCTTGGTTGGAAAGTGACTCTCAACATTTTTCAATATGTTAAGCAAATCAGCGAGGCTGATATCTACCTTGTTCATATGAAAAATTCACAACAATTAATGAAAGAAGTCAAGGGAGTGAGTGCAAGATCAAATCTTGGCTCAACTCTCCATCCATGACAAAACTCGTTGTCTAATTGATCAATCAAATTGATAATGTTAAGGACTTTTATCATCTTTGTAGTGCCATTGGCCATTCTAGATCGGAAGAGCTCCTTAGATATGTCGATATCTATCGGTCTTACTTTCCTCACCATCAACTACTTGATGTGCGGGAATATAGTAGGAGCATCCATAGTTTCATCTTGTTATTTGAAGCTCGTTACTCGTGGATGCGAGCATGATGCATTGAGCCAATGTGCATCATTTTTGCGATTCTAAAAGTAGCAATCTCTTCCTCAGAGGCATTGTCTGCAACCATTGCAGGGATAGGCGTATTAAGGACATAAGATAGCTTTTCAGCTATGAGAACTATTCTCAAATTCCTTAACCAATCCGTTTAATACGGTTTGGTTAAATAACATCTAATATGTTTTGCAGTGATAGTAATTTAGACATTGTAAAATTCTGTAAATGAATTTGTAATTAACAACATTTTAACATACATTCTTTTATTAATTACCAAAATAATTTAGGTCTTGTTTTAAATTGGTATCTCCCACTATTTTCTTCAAACTATATTACCCTCACTTATATAGTTCGGCAAAATCTAATTAAAGATTTGCTAGTGAGAATAAGGATCCCATTTCAAATGTATATAGCCTTGTGGTGACACAACAAACTATATATAAATAAATAGGTAGACAACTTTTGTCGATTACATCAACTATCTGACTCCTTTTCTTTTGCCTCTTAGATTATTTTGATCAAGTGGTGGCACATCAGAATCAAAATTATCCAAGTTAAGTCCAACCTAGCACTCCATATATTCAAAAAAGAAAAATATCATCCTTGTGGTGACACAACAAAACAATATTGTTCAATTTTCTTTATAAGCATCAAATGTGATAAATTAATATCTTAAATACTTAATACTTGCCTTGTGGTGACACAACAAACTCATATTAAATATTTAATACTCTATTAATTTTATCATGCTAGAAGGCGACGTTCGATATTCCAAATATCTTTGAACGCTTAAGACTTAATATAAAAAAAAAAATTTGAGGGGTTTGTTATTAATTTGTCTCATCTTTTTTTATACGCATGCATATATATATATAAAATACGCGTTATATTAATTAACATGCGAAGCATGTTTGCATAATATATAATATATATTGTAAGACCCCGAAATCTTTTAAATAAAAGGAATTTCCTTTATTTATTATTTTGAAATAGTAAGGGTGGATTTGATTAATGTGGTTAGTTATGGGTAAAATGCATAAATATTTGAATAAGCAAGTGGTGATAAAATATTCATTATTGTTAGGGAATATTCGTTTGGTCGTGGAATATTAAATCTTTGTCGGGGAATATTAAATGCAATGACGGTAGAGTCTTTTTATGGGCCCCATAATGTAAAGCGATTGGATGAAGAAAGCGACAAATATAAGTTGTTTATAAATAGCGGCGTAGTTATTCACGATTATCTTTGTTGGAATACCCGGTGGTTAAAACACACTAATACGCATTGTTGAACGATAGCACAAGTATTGCACCAATTATTGATTCTTACGTGAAGAAGACACTACTCGATAATTATTACTGATGAATTCTTGTTCGTTATTTTATTTTATTGATTCAATAATTCTTTGCATTAATATTTTATATTCTTGTTGTTTCAATAAATTATCATTACAGTATTTTCCATTATCGAGCAATAATTCATATTATCTGAATAATATTATTAGAAAACATTATTGGCAATGTCTAGAAAGTTACATCTAAGGAGAGGTTTGGTCACCTAATTCTTGGCGCAAGATGAGAGATCCTTATTGGAAAGCCCCCTCTTTCTGGAACTACGGCACGGTTGCTAATCTTGTGATTACGTAATATTATTTGTGAATAATTAATTATTGATTTATATGATGAGAAAAATATTGATTTTATGTGGATATAGATGGAGAAAAATTTTTAAATGACAATTGTTGAAAATTAATATTTTATCTTTTACGATAAAATAATTCATTTAAATATATTATTTTAATAATATATTAACGGTGATATTTTTATAATGAATGTGGGATATATGAGTATATGAGGAGGAAGAGTATTTTTGTGGCATTAAATGATTAACACATGTTTTGTGTGTGTCGGTGGACCCCATTTCATAGTGAAATTTGATTATAGCACTGTAAAATCGTCTAGTTTGTGGATTTCGATCAATTTACATTTGGAATTTGGAAAAACTTTCTTCTTCAAAGTTGTAGAGAATTGAATTTCCTATAAAAATTCGCGAGATTCAAATTTTACGATAAAAGGGCTATTTATTATGAATTATTGAAGTTTTGAGTTAGAAATAATTGATTTTGGGAGTTTTAATTAATTATTTTGAGAAAAACGTTTTTGGTGAGTTTGTGAACCTCATTTAACATGTGCTATGGTGAAATCAGATTTCAAAGGTGGGCTAAGGAATTTTGTTTATAAATAATATTATTATATTCAATTTTCTGCTTTGGTGTTCTAAGCAATTTCCTATAAGTCATCTGTGGCCTGTAGTGCATAGATGGACTTGGTATAATTATGACCAGAGACTATTCGGTGTAATCATGACCGTAATGTTACAAATGATGTGATAAAAATCCTCGTTGGTAGTAGTGCATTGGTGGGACGATTGTTGGCATGATCATGATTATTAATAAATACACAAATATTCTTGGTCCGTAGTGCATGAATAATTGTGGTTGTGATACTAAAGAATATCCTTGGCCGTAGTGCAGGGGTGATTCGGTGATGTGGAATATTTATTAAAGCTGAGTCTCAGCTATAACAGTGATGAAAAACCTTTTTAAACCTAAAAGATAGTAGACTTTATTTTCTACTTGACTCTTTTAATGGATTGCATATCATTGCAGATTAAACTGGTTGTCTATTGTATTTTATCGGTTTAACATTGTTGAAGACTATTGATAATTTATTACGCCTTATCTTAGTCATAATATTTCTTCTTTGGGCTAGTTTAGCTCACCCTTTCTTTCTTTGTTCTCTTGAGAAATGAGAATATATTTGGGACGAGTCGGGAAATGAGTGATGGTCACGAAGATAGCATTAGTAGTCCTCACTATTACGTGAAATAGTGTGATAATAATTGTAATGAGGACTCCTTTTTGAGTTTGTATAATATCTAGTAGACGATATTTGTATTTAAACTCACAGTTTATGTCGTATTGTACACAATAGTTATGTTAATAAGTTGTATTTAAATTCTGTACCATGTAAGTGGCGACCCAAGATGGGTGATGTATACCTAATTTTGGGGGCGTCACGGTTGATATCGAGCTTTAGGATATGATCCTGGCTAAGATGTGAGAATAGTACTAGGAGGGGAGAGACGGGGAATACCTTCGCTAGTATGACCTACCTAAGTTTATGTGCTATTTTATTGATTAGTCAGAATATAGAGATAATTTGTTACATGTCAATTAACCTTTTGTTTTTTGGCAGTATCTGAAAATGACATCTGAGAATGTTGAGAATAGCAATGGAGCGCAGGCGATCGTTGATTCACCACATATCAATAATCGAGGATAATGTGCATCGAAGGCGACAATCCTCATGCAAACAACAACCTTGACCAAATGATGAATGATCAAATGTTCGGAGGCTTTATGCAATTTATGCAACGGCAAAGAGAGAAGCGACTCCGTCTAAAACGTAGGTGGAAACACGAAAAACTCTCAAAGGTCACCGCTAAACAATTCAAGGAGCTGGGACCACCAGGAGTTTAAGGAGAGCCAAAACCACTTGGCGGAAGCATGGATAAAGCAGATTACCAAGATATTTGATGTCTTGGGATGCTCCAAGGAGCAAAAGGTTCCCTTTGCCGCCTTTATGTTGCATGAGAGGCGATTCTTTGGTGGGAATCGGTAAAAGCGTACTCAACTCTTTGTCATGAAGATATCTTGGGAGAAGTTCGGAGTCATTCAACGACAAATACTTTCACGAAAGTATTCGCCACATGAAGGAGGTGGAGTTTATCAAGTTGGAACAAAACAATATGGACCGTGTCGCAATACGAGGCAAAATTTCATGAGTTATCACGTTTTTCGTCCCACTTGGTGGATAATGAAGAGAGAATGGCGCGAATGTTTTTAAGAGGTTTGAAGCGGGATATCGTCAACATCTTATTTCTCATAAAGCGTGTTTGTATTCGAGATGTTGTAAATAGGGCTCGATTAGTGGAGCGCGATAATGAGTCAATATAACTAAAAGAGAGCAAATACCAAGCAAAATTATAATACCGGAGAGTAGTCATCGAAGCGGTGACAACAAGCGTGGAGGAATCAGCGGGCGGATATGGTAACCGCCGGTGGTAATCGGGGCCAAAACAATAAGAATGGACATTTCTAGAAAAGGAGATTCAACAATGATGGAAAGACATCGAACCAAAGACCCGTTGTTAAGGAAGGAGAAAGACCACCTATCATATGCTTCAAATGCGGAGGAGAGGACACATCGCCCAAAAGCTGCCCATGCGAGTCAAAGCATGTTATAATTGTGGAAGAAGGTCACTTAGCTCGATTTTTTGTCGTTCTGAAGACAAATTGACTAGGATGGAGGCACCAAAGGTGTCCCGGAAAATTCAAAATCGGTAGTCTGCAAGGAGGCGTTTATTGTGACCTCCCGAAGAGCAAGGAACCCGAATGAGGGTGTCACGGGTAAGCTTATCATAAACTCTAATGAAGTCTATACTTTATTTGATACCTGGGTTCTACCCATTCTTTTATTTCTCAACTTGCGTTCATCGATTAAATTTGACTCGGGAGAAATTAGACTTTGACTTATCTCTGTGGAAACTCCGTTAGGAGAAACCTTCATTACATCCTTTGTTTATAAGTCTTGTTTGGTTCAAATCGGTACCCTCACATTACCGTCGATCTTATTTCATTAAAAATACTTGCATTTGACGTGATTCTAGGGATTGATTGGTTAACTACTTATCATGCAAAAATTGATTGTTTTTGTAAGGTTGTTAGCTTTCATATTCCTAATCAACCTATTATGTGAATTCAAACGACCAAACCATTAAAATCAATCACGGTTATCTCAAGCCATAAAGCTATTCGTTTATTGAAAAACGGATGTCAAGCTTTCTTAGCTCATGTCACAGATTTAAACAAAAATACGTCAGTTTTGAATGATATTTCTATTGTTAATAAATTTCGGCGTATTCCAGAAGAACTTCCGGCCTACCCCAGGCGTGAAATTGAATTTTGTATCGACCTTGAACCCGTAGACAAAACCTATTTCCAAAGCCCCATATCGAATGGCTCTATTGAACTTCGTGGAGTTAAAGACCAACCGCAGGAATTGTTAGACATTGGCTTTATTCGTCCTAGTACTTCTCCTTTGGGTGCTCTGTTCTATTCGTGAAGAAGAAAGATGGGAGTATCGACTTTGTATTGATTATCGGGAGTTGAATCATGTCACCATTAAAAATAGGTATCCATTGCCGCGTATTGATGACTGTTTGACCCGATTGCAAGGAGCCAAATTCTTTTCAAAGATTGATCTTCGATTAGGATATCACCAATTGAAGATCGAGCCCACGACATTCCAAAGACGGCTTTCAGAACTCGGTACGGGCATTATGAATTCCTAGTCATGTCCTTTGGATTGACTAATGCTCCTATTGCCTTCATGGATATGATGAACCGAGTATTCAAGGAATATATTGATCACTTTGTGGTCGTCTTTATTGATGACATCCTTATTTATTCCAAAAGCCGTGAAGATCATGAGCAACACTTGAGGCTGACACTCCAAAAGCTTCGTGAATATAAGCTTTATGCCAAGTTGAAGAAATGTGAGTTCTGGCTTGAAGAAGTAGCATTCCTTGGGCACGTGGTATCAAGTCATGGAATATCTCATTGACCCAAAGAAAGATTGAAGCTATTCAAAGTTGGGAACAACCTAAATCGATGACCAAAGTCACGTAGCTTTCTTGGTTTAGTTTGGTTATTATCGGAGATTCGTGGAAGGATTTTCTCGAATCGCTACTCCATTGACTTCGGTGACTCGGAAGATAAAAAGTTCGGTTGGACCGAAGAATGTGAAAGGAGTTTTCAAGAACTCGAGAGGAGACTTATTTCAAAGACCTGTTCGACAATACCATCTTGCTCGGAGGATTTGTCATTTACTGGTGATGCTTGAGGCAAGGGTTGGGATGTGTTCTTATGCAACATGGAAAAGTTATAGCCTATGCCTCATGACAACTCAAAGAATATGAGAGGAATTATCCTACTCATGATCTAGAGTTAGCATTTGTTATCTTTACACTTAAAATTTGGAGGCATTACTTGTATGGGGAGAAAGTGGAGATCTTTACGGATCATAAAAGCCTCAAATATTTCTTCACTCAAAAGGAACTCAACATGCGACAACGACGTTGGCTTGAACTATTGAAAGATTATGATCATACCATCCAATACCATCCTCGAAAATTAACGTGGTAGGCGCGATTGACGAGAAAATCATATGCAAGTACGAGTGCGATATTGTCAACGCAAAAGCCCATTTTGTGTGACTTGCAAAGGATGGAGATAGAGTTAAAGACTCCAGGGACGCATGTGATGATAGCGAGTATACGAGTAGAACCGACTTTAATCGATAAAGTTAAAGCTGCTCAAGCTACAGACCTGGAGCTGATGCGTATGAGGAAGAAAGTGCAAGAAGGTGCTATGCCGGAAGCAAGAATCGATGAAGAAGGAATACTTCGAGTCAACTCCAGACTTTGTGTTCCTAACGACCCTGATTTAAAGTATAATATCATGATGGAGGCGCACAACACACCATTTGCAATCCATCTTGGGAGTACCAAAATGTATCATGATATTCGTCATACATTTTGGTGGAGCAATATGAAGAGAGAGATAATATTTGTTTATCTCAAGGTGTCTAACTTGTCAATGAGTTAAAGCGGAGCATCAAGTACCAAAAGGTCCATTGCAACCACTTGAAATTCCGAATGGAAGTGGGAGCACATTACCATGGATTTCATTCTGGGGTCTTCCTAAGGTTTCTCAAGGCATTGATGCGATTTGGGTCATTATTGATAGATTGACCAAGTACGCTCATTTCTTACCGTCATCGAGAAACTTATACACTTGAATGTCTTGCTCGTATGTACCTAAACGAGATTTGTAAGATGTATGGTATCTTGGGGTATCCATAGTTTCGATCGAGACCCAAGATTCACTTCACGATTTTGGGTTAGTTTACAAAAAGCTATGGGCACAGACTTACGATTTAGCTCGGCATATCATCCTTGGGAGCGGACGGACGATCGGAGAGGACTATTCAAACTCTTGAAGATCTATTAAGACTCTGTGTCCTTGATTTCAAGGGGAGTTGGGACAAGTTCTTACCATTGGTAGAGTTTTCCCTACAACAACAGGTTATCAAGCAAGTATTGGCATGGCTCCATTGAGCGTTGTATGGAAGAAAGTGTCGTTCTCCAGTATGCTGGGATGAGGTGGGTGAAGCAACGTTGTTGGGACCAGAGTTGGTACGTATGACTACGAAAAAGATTTAAACGATCCGACAACGTATAAAAACCTCACAAAATCGACAAAAGAGTTATGCTGATCTTCATCGAAAGGACGTGGAATTCGATATAGGAGATCATGTGTTGTTAAGAGTTGCTCCATGGAAAGGAGTTACAAGATTTGGAAAGAGAGGAAAACTTAATCCTCGATTCATTGGTCCATTTTTAATCCTCGATCGAGTAGGGCTGTGGCCTATAGACTCGCTTTTCTGCCAAATATGTCTCGTGTTCATAACGTTTTCACATATCCATGTTACGTAAATATGAAAGACCCGAACCATATTATTGAGTTAGAACCAGACGAAATAGCGAGAAGATTTGGCGTATGAAGAGGTTCTGTTCAAATTTTGGATAAGAAGGAACATATTCTACGTTCAAGGTTATACCTCAAGTTAAAGTTTTGTGGAGGAACCACGATGTTGAGGAAATGACTTAGGAGTTAGAATCTGAAATGAAATCAAGGTATCCTTACCTCTTCGACATACCAGGTACGTACCCTAATTTCGAGGGCGAAATTTCATAAGAACGGGAGGTTGTAAGACCCCAACTTTTATGAATAAAGATGAATTTTTCTATAAATATTATTTTTGAATATTATGGAATAAATTTGATATAATGTTATAGTTGTGGGTAATATTTATAAATTTTGCAAAGTATGCAAGTTGTTATAAAATATTCGTTTGGTCGGGAAATATTCTTTTTGTTAGGGAATATTAAATGCATAAACGGCTCAATCATTAGTGGACCCCTAGCAATGTAATTATTGTCGGATTGAGAAAAGCGACAAAAATATTTTATAAAAATAACGGCGGAGGTGTTACCGTTAAAAGCTGTTGAACTACCCGGTGGTAAAAGTACGATGTCTGGCGTGGTTGCATAGTAGTTAATCTTGTATTGATTATTGATGCTTACGTGAGAAGTCACTCAGCTATGCTTAATTATTGCTATAGTAATTGCTGCATCGTATCTCTAATATTATTGATTCAATTATTGTCACAGTATCATCTGTATAATATGTTATAGTATTAAATCAATAATTGAGACGACAAGTTATAAATGATTAATAATTGTTGAAAGATTAAATATGTGTTGATGAAAAATAAAATGATTTGTGGTAAGTTTGATTATTTTATGGGGGGGCTCATAAGTCATCATCTAAGAGTCTCTTCGTCAATAGTAATTACCTTTGTGAATAGTAATTACCTTGGTCAATAGTATTTACCTTCGTCAATAGTAATTACCTTCGTCAATAGTAATTACCCTTGTGAATAGTATTTACCTTCGTCAATAGTAATTACCTTCGTCAATAGTAATTACCTTTACCAGACGTCGAACCACTTGTCGTTTCACATTACAGGCGTCGAACCACTTGTCGTTTCACATTACAGGCGCCAAAAACTTGTTGGTTAGATTTTATATATGCACAAAATGCAAGTATGCGTGGTCAACAAGTAATATAATAGTAAGTAGAGTATCGTTCCCAAAGAGGTTTAGTATGAATTCAACCCTCACAATTATCAGTTTCCTATTAATCTAAAATTTATTAAACTATCCAATATGAGAATTATAACTATAAAAATTAAAATTATCAAAAATACCAAACAATCAACAAATATATAAAAACTGAATTTTTAAACAATTATTGGAGAATTAGGCTTATAACTTCACCCTAAGCTTTACTCTGATTATTACACTTTATTCCATTTTAACTCATTATCCCAGTTTATTAATCAAGAACACTTAAGTAGAATTAGTCACCTCTCGATGCATTAACACCATATTAACTTAAATCCACAAATTAGATAGAATTAAGATAAACACCTTAATTAACTAACTCACTATATCTCTATGTGAATTACATATAAAGAAGGTTTAAGTTCAAGTTTTCTATTCGATTACATGCAATGTTAAGCATATCTCTACCCTAACATTCATCAAGATTCCATTCATTCACAGAATTCAAGAACACATGCTATATTAACTAAGTCTAGATTCGTACTTCCTCTCTCAAATCCATACACGTCCACGAAGAATTGTTGATCAGGCAATTCATAAATTCAAGCTTAAATTAATATAGATAAACTGAGGAATAGCTTATTAAACTGAAAATCAAAGTTACATAATCATCATTCCACTTAAAGATCCATTATAAGCCTAAAAAGTAGTTTAGTTCATCATCAATGAAATAAAAACTAAAGTAATTAAAGATAACCTCCTTCCAATTACAAAAATAAAACTAAAGAAGAAGAATAAATCCAGAACCACCCTTTTCTTTAGCCCAATCTGCAATTGATGTGAAAATCATTCAAAATCTTTACTCTAATGCTTGCTCCAAAATCTGTCCACTCTCAGTGTCAATTGCCTTCCTCCTTTTTCATCTTGTTATTTGTTGTCAAATATATTGCTAAGACATGTATTCTGATTACAATTCCATGCCCATATGAGTCCCAAGCCATCGCTATCACTTAAGCTTTACATTTGCAACGTTAGAAACTAACTAGGAAACCAATCTGTCCCATACTCTAGCCCTGATTGGGGTATTAAGCCTAAAAGAGCATGCCCCGGCTTGCTATGTTGTTGTACGTTTGATCAAAACCCCCCAGCCCCGGTTAGGGGTGTTAGGCCTAAAAGAGCAAGCCTCGGCTTGCTATGCTGCTGTAAGTTGCTCCCTTTTCTTGCCACATTCCACCATAAGTCCATCCTTTTTACCCAAATGCCACTCCACCAATCCTAGACACAAAACAAAGCTAAAAAGTAAAAACAAAATATAAAATCAAGGAATTAACACCGATTAAGCTTGAATTAGGAGCCGATTCATTGGTATAAAACCCACTTATCACAGCCCCGACTGGGGTATTATGCTTGAAGGGGCCTGCCCCGGCTGGGGTATAATCTGCTAGTAGTCATGATATTTCCCATTCCTTGCATCCTAGCATATCCATTGCTTCTTAAGGACCTGAAACATCATTAAAATAGGAATATAATTAGATTGTTAGCAATTTTAAGCATAGATGATAAGATTATCTAAAATATACTTTAACTATTATTTAATGAATCGACATGAATTTATTCTAGACTAAATATTATTCTAAACTACAATCTAACTAGCATGGATAAAATTACTGAGAATGAAAGTAAAATTTGGGTTGCCTCTCAATTAGCTCTTGATTTTAAGTCGTTCAGCCTGACTACTCCCTGTTTATGGCGCGTCGCAAGTGTGATTGCGATGACATCCGTGTTGGATTCGCCACCCCAATAATGTTTTAACCGCTGACCGTTAACCTTGAACGTCTCTAAAGGATTCCTTGTTAGGTTTTTAATATTCATGAATGCAATCAAATTGCACAAAATAAGCGAAAATGTTGAAAATCATAGTTTTAAAATTTTACAAACCATATACCCGGATCATCCTTTATGCACAATTATTAATTAAACGAAAAAGAAAGAACAAGAATCATACCCTTGAAGATTCGAGCTTCCTCAGGTACAAGTTCACCTCCAATCCCTTTCGCGTTCAACTTGAATCCACCGGGTTTGGTTCCTTCCTTTGATCAACGTTAGCCACCCAAGTGTTTGGCCTCTAGACGTGATCCACCAAGGAAGAAGTAAGATTCAAGAAGATGGGTGTTTGGCAAAACCCTAGTTTTTCTATCTCATAGAAAAGGAGCGTACTCTTCAACAATTGGAATCCCGTATTCACATGTTGTGAAAGTGTCAACCTACTCACCCATAATAAGACTCCTCTTATTTATAGATGTAGGCAACCCTCCTTAATAATTAAATAATTGGGTTTTATTTAATTAATTAAATTCTTTTAATTAATTAAGCTCCCTAATCTTATTAGGGATAATTAAATAAACTTATTTAATTAATTTTCCTCCTAATCCTATTAGGATAATTGAGAGTACTTTTATTAATTAATTCCCAAACTCCTTTAGGAATTAAATAATAATAATAATAATAATAATAATAATAATAATAATAATAATAATAATAATAATAATAAGACTCCTCTTATTAATTTATATTTAATATTTTCAAAATATTAAATAATAAATATTAAGCTATTTAATTTATTCTATCACCATAGATTAAATTAAATATACTTAACTTATTATTACGATTATGCCATTAACTTCTTAAATAATTATTCTTCCTTTTATGGTGTGACCCTTTAGGTTCTCCATATTAAACCGGTTGTGAATAAATCAATTAGAACAATTCTAATCTTATTTAAATAAATAAATTAAATTAATAATTTATTTAAATAAATAATATTTATTCTACAATAGGGATAAGTCTCCTTAGCGATTAACGATTTTCCAGATAATATAGATTTCAACATTAATCATAAAAGAACCTTTGAGTAAATTGTACCGTACAATTCAATCATTCCACCATACAATGTCCCAATTAAATATAAGACATGAAATTACTGTCAAGTCTTATTTTATTTAATTATATATATTTCGATCCTTAAATGCACAACTCCAAATAATGCAAATTAGAAACTCCTTTCTAATTTCATTCGCATAACGCCAAGAACTACTGGGTTGTCATTTATCGAATCACATTGGACATTTCTCTTCTTTTACTAGAAGTGGTAGATTCTTTATTGATCATACATTATCTCCATGTACAACTTATTATATCCAAGCATACCCTTTGATATACCCTAAGGGTCTTAAGGAATAAGTCAAAGTATAACTCATCATACACAAGATACTATGATGATCTCAAGTTCAAGGATCACTTGTACTACTATCACTACAGGAATTCCTATTGACAGGCAAGTAAAACTCCATTAGGTGTTCCTTAGCGAGCCACGTTCAGTGAAATTATTCTCTAATAAGCACCTACATACTTGCTTTAGTGTCTCCACACAAATGATCATGAGATCAATTATCCTCATCCAATGAGCAAGCAACGTATGTACCAATCTATCCGGATTCACTAATCCCCAATTTAGTAATCCAACGATTGGGAACTATTTTAGTTTTAAACTTTCTAAGAAATTAGATCTCATTAAAATGATCATCATCATTATTCTAAAAGCATTGCTTAAAACTATGGGTTTATCACATATTATAAAACAGCATCATGTAGATAATTAAAAGCCTTTAATAAATTAATACTTTTTATTAATAAATGAATAAGATTGTTACAAAGTATATACTTTATCATCAAACATGATTGGCTTGTGCGCATACTACTTTCAATCTCCCACTTGCACTAAATCCAATCGCCATGGTATCTCATACCCTTCTTCTCAAAGTGACGATTATCCTGTTGTTGTATAAGCTTTAGTTGATAGATATGTAATGTTGTTCTTGAGAGTACACTATCTCTATAGTGTTTTCCCATCTTTCAATGATTCCTATAATCAAGTGAAAGTGCCACAACACATGTTTAGATCCAAGATGAGACTTAGGAACTATTCCTAGTTCTGTAATGAACTTATCATCCAAACAATCAACTTGCAGCTTCATTTATAGCTATATACTTTGTCTTTTTCACTAAACCAACAACTCTTTGTTGTTTGAAACCTTTCTAATTCACTGCACCACCGTTCAAGGTAACGCTTTACCTTAAAGTGGATATTACGTCGTCTTAGTGCGTCTTCGAAAACTTGAGTTTGTTAAGCCCTCTAGTTTTAATTCAGGCCCACCATGAATATAATCATATCCTTAGTTCTAGTTAAGTACTTTAAGATGTTTTTCACTGTCTCACAGTGAACTTCTCCAGAATATGACTGATCAACATTAGGTCTCGTACATTTCATTGAATACATGACAGTTACTCATGCGATCTCTCTTTTAGGAGTCTATGGGGACTATTAAGAGAGATACACTCCAAGGCTCATCAACATGAGACATCCCATGGAGTTTTCCATGCTAAACGACTTTAGCATAAAATGAATATACGTTCCTTGGGTTAAGTTTAGCATCCTCCTAAATCTATCTATATATATTTATATCCGCAATTAAGATACTCTTCCCAAATCATTCGTGGAGGAATGTTTAGACAACTTTATCTTTACTGATTCTAGCATTGGCATGTCATTCTGTATCCGTAGTATATCAACATATAATACTAGAAATGTCACGATGCTCCCACTGACCCTTTTGTACACACTTGGTTCATTCTTATTTTTGATAAAATTAAACTTTTTGATTGTCTCATCAAAATGAATGTTCCCTATTTGAGAAGCTTGCTTCAATTCATTTCTCTGAGTGTCTACAACTCTTACCAAATCGTATGTAACTGGAACATAATCTTCTATGATGCGTACCTCATCATCATCATCTATGATGAATCCATACCTCCCGTGTATCTTCTAAGATTATTCCGCATTTACGATCCGGTTGTGGTATAATAGGTCTATCTACATATTCCTCTTATTTGACTTATAGTGTTTTGTGGTTCTTGAACTCTTCAAGATCTATTATCCTCCCACTAGCCCCTTCAATGATAAGCATCTTTATCTTAGAAGGTAGTATGTTTCGCAACAAACACCTTTTGCTAAGTAGGATTATATAACATATACCCTAAACTTACTTTAGGATGTCCCACAAATCTGTACTTGTCAAATTTTGTTCCAAGCTTATCCTTTGAAACCATTTCACATAAGTTGGACAACCCTTTATCTTAACATACTTAAGATTAGGAATCCTCCCTGTCCATAACTTTTATGGAGTCTTGAATTTGGATTTTGAGGTTACCTTTTTTATAGATATGCAGCCATTTCTAGGACATTACCCTAGAAGGATACTAGAATGTCGGTAAAATCATTATGGACCACACCATGTCCAACAAGGTACGATTTTTCCTTTCAGATACATCAATCAATTATTGCATATCAGGAGGTGTCCATTATGAGAAAAACATTTGAGATGATCTAGAAACTTATTGCACAAGTATTTATTCCTTGATCTAATCAAAGAATTTTAATACTTTGCCAATTTGTTTCACTTCTAAATTCTTTGAACCTTTCAAATAATTCACACTTGTATTTCAACAAATACACGCATTCAACTCTTTGAATGATCATCTCCTTTTCTTATACTAGTTTGTTCAATTTGCAAAATATATTTTCACGTAAGTCAAGTATACTAAATCCATTACGTAATATTCCAGTTCTATACAAAAAAATTATTATTATAAATAGAACAACAATTGTTCTTAATTATAATACCAAAAATTTTATTGTCCAACAATAAAATAGAAATAATATTTCTAACAAGAATTAGAATACAATAACAACTTATTGACTTATAGATTTACCCGTAGGTATTTCTAAACTATAAGTTTCTATGGTTAATGTGGCAACCTTTGCGTCATTTCCCACACATAGGATTACTTATATTTGTTTAGCTTTCTACTTCTGCTTGGTCCCCTTCATAAATCTATATTTATGATAACCAAAGTTGGTATCCAATACCCAAGTAGAACCTTGACTTAAAGAAAAATTTATTTTAATCATGAATAAAAAACTATATTTATAACCGAAGCTTCACTAAGCTTCTTTGGTTAGCACTGCAAGATGCTTCTCGCAGTTTCTTTTCTAGTGGCGTGGCTTATTGCAGTGGAAGCAAACTCCTTTGCTATCCGTATCAGTTTTGTTCTTATTATCCTTTGTTTTTGCCTTTTCTATTTACCTTCTTAGAATCGTTCTTCTTTTTAGAAGATCCTTTGACCCCTACCAGTAAGACTTAGTCTTTCTTGGTTGGAAAGTGACTCTCAACATTTTTCAACATGTTAAGATAGTCAGTGAGGCTGATATCTAGCTTGTGTTAGGTTTGTAATATTCAAGAACGCAATCAAATTTCAAAATTAAGCGGAAACGTGTAAAAATCAGAGTTTAAATTTTACAAACCATACCCGGATCACCCTTTATGCATAATTATTAATTAAACGAAAAAGATGAATAAAAAACATACCCTTGAAGATCCGAGCTTCCTCAGGTACAAGTTCACCTCCAATCCTTTTCGCGTTCAACTTGAATCCACCGGGTTTGGTTCCTTCCTTTGATCAATGTTAGCCACCCAAGTGTTTGGCCTCTAGAGGTGATCCACCAAGGAAGAAGAAGGATTTAAGAAGATGGGTATTTGGCTCAAACCCTAGTTTTCTATCACTATAGAAAAGAACGTACTCTCCAACTCTTGGAATTATGTATATTTTTTATATCTGATATAAGACTCCTCTTATAAAGATATCAGGTAACCTTATTTAATAAAATAAGGTATTATTTAATTAAACTCTTTTAATTAAATGGGCTCCCTAATCTTATTAGGGATAATTAAATAAACTTATTTAATTAATTTTCCTCCTAATCCTATTAGGAATAAATGAGAGTACTTATATTAAATAAATTTCTAAACTCTTTTAGAAATTAAAATAATAATAATAATTGTAATAATATTAATAAGACTCCTCTTATTAATTTATATTTAATATTTCTAAAATATTAAATAATAAATATTAAGCTATTTAATTTATTCTATCACCATGGATTAAATTAAATATACATAACATATTATTACGATTATGCCATTAACTTCTTAAATAATTATTCTTCCTTTTATGGTGTGACCCTTTAGGTTCTCTATATTAAACCTGTTGTGAATAAATCAATTAGAACAATTTTAATCTTATTTAAATAAATAAATTAAACAATTAATTTATTCAAATAAATAATATTTATTCTACAATAGGGATAAGCCTCCCTAGCGATCAACGACTTTCCAGATAATATAGATTTCAACATTAATCATAAAAAAAACTTTGAGTAAATAGTTACCGTACAATTCAATCCTTCCACCATACAATGTCCCAATTAAATATAAGACATGGAATTCTTTGTCAAGTCTTATTTTATTTAATTATATGTATTTCGACTCTTAAATGCACAACTCCAAATAATGCAAATTAGAAACTCCTTTCTAATTTCATTACTCGCAACGCCAAGGACTCTTTGGGTTGTCATTTATCGAATCACATAGGACATTTCTCTTCTTTTATTAGAAGTGGTAGATTCTTTATTGATCATATATTATCTCCATGTACAACTTGTTATACCCAAGCATACCCTTTGATATACCCTAAGGGTCTTAAGGAATAAGTCAAAGTATAACTCATCATACACAACATACTATGATGATCTCAAGTCCAAGGATTACTTGTACTACTATCACTACAGGAATTCCTATTGACAGACAAGTAAAACTCCATTAGGTATTCCTTAGCGAGCCACGTTCAGTGAACTTATTCTCTAATAAGCACCTACATACTTACTTTAGTGTCTCCACACAAATGATCATGAGATCAATCATCCTCATCCAATGAGCAAGCAACGTATGTACCAATCTATCCGGATTCACTAATCCCCAATTTAATAATCCAATGATTGGGAACTATTTTAGTTTTAAGCTTTCTAAGAATTTAGATCTCATTAGAATGATCATCATCATTATTCTAAAAGCATTGCTTAAAACAATGGGTTTATCACATATAATAAAAACAAAGATCATATAGATAATTAAAAGCCTTTAATAAATTAATACTTTTTATTAATAAATGAATAAGATTGTTACAAAGTATATGCTTTATCATCAAACATGATTGGCTTTGTGTGCATACTACTTTCAATCTCCCACTTGCACTAAAGCTAATCGTCATGGTATCTCATACTCTTCTTCTCTAAGTGACGATTATCCCGCCATTGGATAAGCTTTAGTTAATGGATATGTAATGTTGTTCATGAGAGTCCACTATCTCTATAGTGATTTCCCATCTTTCAATGATTCTAATAATCAAATGAAAGTGCCACAACACATGTTTAGATCCAAGGCGAGACTTAGGAACTATTCCTAGTTCTCGTAATGAACTTTTAATCCAAACAATCAACTTGCGACTTCATTTATAGCTATATACTTTGTCTTTATCACTAAACCAAAGAACTCTTTTTCATTTGGAACCTTTCCAATTCATCGCACCAATTATTCAAGGTAACCCTTTACCTTAAAGTGGATTTTTCTGTCGTCTTAGTGCGTCTCGAAAAACTTGAGTCTCATTAAGCCCTCTAGTTTTAATTTAGACCCACCATGAATATGATCACATCCTTAGTGCCGGTTAAGCACTTTAATATGTTTTTCACTGACTTATAGTGAACTTCTCCATAATATGACTGATCAACATCAGGTCTCGTACATTTCATTGCATACATGATTGTCACTCATGCGACCTCTCTTTACAGGAGTCTGTGGGGACTATTAGGAGAGATACAATCCATAGCTCATCGATATGAGACATCTCTTGGAGTTTGCCATGCTAAACGACTTTAGCATCAAATGAATATACGTTCCTTGGGTTAAGTCGAGCATCCTCTTAAATCTATCTATATAGATTTATATCCCCAATTAAGATTTTCTTCCAAATCATTCATGGAGGAATGTTTAGACAACTTTATCTTTACTGATTGTAGCATTGGTATGTCATTCCTTATCCGTAGTATATCAACATATAGTACTAGGAATGTCACGATGCTCCCACTGACACTTTTGTACACACTCAGTTCATTCTTATTTTTGATAAAATCAAACTCTTTTGATTTGCCTCATCAAAACGAATGTTCCATATTTGAGAAACTTGCTTCAATCCATTTCTCTGAGTGTCTACAACACTTACCTCATCGTATGTAACTGGATCATCATCTTCTATGATGTGTACCTCATCATCATCATCATCGTGATGAATCCATACCTCCTGTGTATCTTGATGTACTATTCAGTTTGATTCGATTTGTGGTATAATAGGTCCATCTACAGGTTCCTCTTATTTGACTTATAGTGTTTTGTGGTTCTTGAACTCTTCAAGATCTATTATCCTCCCACTAGCCCCTTTTAATGATAAACACCTTTATCTTAGAAGGCAGCGTGTTTCGTAACAAACACCTTTTGCTAAGTAGAATTATAGAACATATACCCTAAACTTACTTTAGGATGTCCCACAAATCTGTACATGTCAAATCTTGTCCCAAGCTTATCCTTCAAAACTTTTTCACATAAGCTGGACTACTCCTTATCTTAACATACTTAAGATTAGGAATCCTCCCTGTCCATAACCTTTATGGAGTCTTGGGGCCGGATTTTGAGGTTACCTTTTCGTAGATATATAGCCATTTCTAGGACATGATCCTAGAAGGATACTGGAATGTCGGTAAAATCATTTTGGACCGCACCATATCCAACAAGGTACGATTTTTCCTTTCAGATACATCAATCAATTATTGCGTATCTGGAGGCGTCCATTATGAGAAAACCATTTGAGATGATCTAAAAACTTATTGCACAAATATTTATTCCTTGATCTAATCAATGAATCTTAATACTTTGCCAATTTGTTTCACTTCTGAATTCTTTGAACCTTTCAAATAATTCACACTTGTATTCAAACAATACACACATTCAACTCTTTGAATGATCATCTCCTTTTCTTATACTAATTTGTTCAATATGCAAAATTATTTTCATGTAAGTCAAGTATACAAAATTTATTAAGTAATATTCAATTCTATACAAAACATTATTATTATAAATAGAACAACAATTGTTCTTAATTATAATACCAAAGATTTTATTGTCCAACAATAAAATGGAAATAATATTTTTAACAAGGCTGGAATACAATAACAACTTATTGACTTAATAGATTTGCTGTAGGCATTGCTAAACTATAAGTTTCTATGGCTAATATGGCAACCTTTGCTACATTTCCCACATAGGATTACTTATATTTGTTTAGCTTTTACTTACGCTTGGTCCTTCATAAATCTATATTTATGATAACAAAAGTCGGTATCCAATACCCAAGTAGAACCTTAACTTAAAGAAAAATTTATTTCAATCATGAAGAAAAAGCGTATTATGGCAAAACTTCACTAAACTTCTTTGGTTAGCCTCGCAAGATGCTTCTCACGATTTCTTTTTGTGTCGGGCTTATTGCGGTGGAAGCAAACTCCTTTGTTATCCGTATCGTTTTGCTCTTATTATCCTTTGTTTACGCCTTTCTATTTACCTTCTTTGAATCATTCTTCTTTTCGGAAGATCCTTTGGCCCCTACCAAGAAGACTTGATCTTTCTTGGTTGGAAAGTGACTCTCAACATTTTCAATATGTTAAGCAAATCAATGAGGGTGATATCTACCTTGTTCATATGAAAATTCACAACAATTGTGAAAGGAGTAGGGAGTGAGTGCAAGATCAAATCTTGGCTCAACTCTCCATCCATGACAAAACTTCGTTGTCCTAATTGATCAATCAAATTGATAATGTTAAGGACTTTTTATCATCTTGTAGTGCCATTGGCCATTCTAGATCGGAAGAGCTCCTTAGATATCGATATCTATCTATCTTACTTTCCTCACCATCAACTACTTGATGTGCGGGGAATATAGTAGGAGCATCCATAGTTTCATCTTGCCGACGCCAAGCTCGTTACTCATGGATGCGAGCATGATGCATTGAGCCAACGTGCATCATTTTGCCGATTTCTAAAAGTAGCAATCTCTTCCTCAGAGGCATTGTCTGCAACCATTGCAGGGATAGGCGTATTAAGGACATAAGATAGCTTTTCAGCTATGAGAACTATTCTCAAATTCCTTAACCAATCCGTTTAATACGGTTTGGTTAAATAACATCTAATATGTTTCATGATGATAGTAATTTAGACATTGTAAAATTACGTAAATGAATTTGTAATTAACAACATTTTAACATACATTCTTTTATTAATTACCAAAATAATTTAGGTCTTGTTTTAAATTGGTATCTCCCACTTTATTTTCTTCAAACTATATTACACTCACTTATATAGTTCGGCAAAATCTAATTAAAGATTTGCTAGTGAGAATAAAGATCCCATTTCAAATGTATATAGCCTTGTGGTGACACAACAAACTATATATAAATAAATAGGTAGACAACTTTTGTCAATTACATCAACTATGCAACTCCTTTTCTTTTTGCCTCTTAGATTATTTTGATCAGTGGTGGCACATCCGAATCAAAATTATCCAAGTTAAGTCCAACCTAGCACTCCATATATTCAAAAAAGAAAAATATCATCCTTGTGGTGACACAACAAAACAATATTGTTCAATTTTCTTTATAAGCATCAAATGTGATAAATTAATATCTTAAATACTTAATACTTGCCTTGTGGTGACACAACAAACTCATACTAAATATTTAATACTCTATTAATTTTATCATGCTAGAAGGCGACGTTCGATATTCCAAATATCTTTGAACGCTTAAGACTTAATATAAAAAAAAATTTGAGGGGTTTGTTATTAATTTGTCTCATCTTGTTTAGCACGCATGCACATATATATATAAAATACGCGTCATATTAATTAACATGCGAAGCATGTTTGCATAATATATAATATATATTGTAAGACCCCGAAATCTTTTAAATAAAAAGGAATTTCCTTTATTTATTATTTTGAAATAGTAAGGGTGGATTTGATTAATGTGGTTAGTTATGGGTAAAATCATAAATATTTGAATAAGCAAGTGGTGATAAAATATTCATTATTATTGGGGAATATTCGTTTGGTCGTGGAATATTAAATCTTGTCTGGGAATATTAAATGCTGACAAGCATGATCTTTTGTGGGCCCCATAATGTAAAGCGATTGGATGAAGAAAGCGACAAATATAAGTTGTTTATAAATAGCAGGCGTAGTTATTCTGTATTATCTTGTTGGAATACCCGATGGTTAAAACACACTAATACGCATTGTTGAACAGTAGCTACGAAGATTGCACTAATTATTGATTCTTACGTAAGAAGACACTACTCAATAATTGTTACGATAATTACTGCTTATTCGTTATTTTATTTTATTGATTCAATAATTCTTTGCATTAATATTTTATATTATCGTTGTTTCAATAAATTATCATTACGATATTTTCCATTATCAGACAATAATTCATATTATCTGAATAATATTATTAGAAAACATTATTGGCAATGTCTAGAAAGTTACATCTAAGGAGAGGTTTGGTCACCTAATCAAGGCGCCCAAGAGGGAGAGATCCTTATTGGAAAGCCCCTCTTTCTCGGGAGCGGCACGGTTGCGATCTTTGTGATTCTGTAATATTATTTGTGAATAATTAATTATTGATTTATATGATGAGGAAAATATTGATTTTATGTGGATATAGATGGAGAAAAATTTTAAAATGACAATTGTTGAAAATTAATATTTTATCTTTTTACGATAAAATAATTCATTTAAATATATTATTTTAATAATATATTAACGGTGATATTTTTTATAATGAATGTGGGATATATGAGTATATGAGGAGGAAGAGTATTTTTGTGGCATTAAATGATTAACACATGTTTTGTGTGTCGGTGGACCCCATTTCATGGACCGAAATTTGATTATAACTTTGTAAAATCGTCTGTTTGTGGATTTGGTCAATTTACATTTGGAATTTGGAAAAACTTTCTTCTTCAAAGTTGTAGAGAATTGAATTTCCTATAAAAATTCGCGAGATTCAAATTTTTACGATAAAGGGCTATTTATTATGAATTATTGAAGTTTGAGTTAGAAATAATTGATTTTGGGAGTTTTAATTAATTATTTTGAGAAAAACGTTTTTGGTGAGTTTGTGAACCTCATTTAACATGTGCTATGGCTGAAATCAGATTTCAAAGGTGGGCTAAGGAATTTTGTTTATAAATAATATTATTATATTCAATTTTACGCTTTGGTGTTCTAAGCGATTTCTATAAGTCAATACGTGGGCACATAGTGCATAGATGGACTTGGTATGATTATGACGAGAGACTACCGGTGTAATCATGACCGTAATATTACAAATGATGTGATAAAAATCCTCAGTGGCCGTAGTGCATTGGTGGACAGTTGTTGGCATGATCATGACCATTAATAAATACACAAATATTCTTGGTCCGTAGTGCATGAATAATTGTGGTTGTGATACTAAAGAATATCCTTGGTCGTAGTGCAGGGGTGATTCGGTGATGTGGAATATTTATTAAAGTGAGTCTAAATTTATAACGATGATGAAAACCTTTTAAACCTAAAAGATAGTAGACTTTATTTTCTATGACTCTTTTAATGGATTGCATATTCATTGCAGATTAAGCTGGTTGTCTATTGTATTTTATCGGTTTAACATTGTTGAAGACTATTGATAATTTATTACACTTATCTTAGTCATAATATTTTTCTTCGGGCTAGTTTAGCTCACCCTTTCTTTCACCGTTTTCTCTTGAAATGAGAATATAAATGGGACGAGTCGGGGAAGCAGTGATGGTCCCGAAGATAGCATTAGTAGTCCTCACTATTTCGTGAAATAGTGTGATAATAATTGTAATGAGGACTCCTTTTTGAGTTTGTATAATATCTAGTAGAGCGATATTTGTATTTAAACTCACACGGTTTATGTAAATATTGTATACTACGATAGTTATGTTAATAAGTTGTATTTAAATTACGTACCATGTAAGTGGCGACCCAAGATGGGTGATGTATACCTAATTTTGGGGCGTCACGATTCAGTATCGAGCTTGAGGATATGATCCTGGCTAAGATGTGAGAATAGTACTAGGAGGAGAGGCAGGGGAATACCTTCGCTAGTATGACCTACCTAAGTTTATGTGCTATTTTATTGATCGGTGAGAATATAGAGATAATTTGTTACATGTCAATTAACCTTTTGTTTTTGGCAAGATCGAAAATGACATCCGAGAATGTTGAGAATAGCAATGGAGCTTGAGCGATCGTTGATTCACCACATATCAATAATCGGATAATGTGCATCGAAGGCGACAATCCTCACGTAAAACAACAACACCGACCAAATGATGAATGATCAAATGTTCGGAGGCTTTATGCAATTTATGCAGCAATGAAAGAGAGCGACTCTCATCTAAAACGTAGGTGGAAACACGAAAAACTCTCGTGCGGTCACCGCTAAACAATTCAAGGAGTGGGACCACCGGAGTTTAAGGGAGAGCCAAAACCACTTCGGCGGAAGCATGGATAAAGCAGATTACCAAGATATTTGATGTCTTGGGATGCTCCAAGGAGCAAAAGGTTCCTTTGTCGCCTTTTATTTTGCATGAGAGGCGATTCTTGGTGGGAATCGGTAAAACGTACTCAACTTTCTTTGTCTTGAAGATATCTTGGGAGAAGTTCCAGAGTCGTTCAACGACAAATACTTTCCTGAAAGTATTCGCCACATGAAGGAGGTGGAGTTTATCAAGTTGGAACAAAACAATATGACCGTGTCGTAACACGAGGCAAATTTGCTGAGTTATCACGGTTTGCGTCCCACTTGGTGGATAATGAAGAGAGAATGGCGCGAATGTTTTTAAGAGGTTTGAAGCGGGAGATACGTCAACATCTTATTTCTCATAAAGCGTGTTTGTATTCGAGATGTTGTAAATAGGGCTCGATTAGTGGAGCGCGATAATGAGTCAGCCAACTAAAGAGAAGAGAGCGGTAAGCAAAATTATAATACCAATGAGAGTAGTCATCAAGCGGTGACAACAAGCGTGGAGGGAATCAACGGGCGGATATGGTAACCACCCGGTGGTAATCGAGGCCAAAACAATAAGAATGGACATTTCTAGAAAAGGAGATTCAACAATGATGGAAAGACATCGAACCAAAGACACCGTTGTTAAGGAAGGAGAAAGACCACCTATCATATGCTTCAAATGCGGAGGAGAGGGACACATCGACCAAGCTGCGCCATCTTAGTCAAAGCATGTTATAATTGTGGAAGAGAAGGTCACTTAGCTCGATTTTGTCGTTTCATCAAGACAAATTCAGCTAGGATGGAGGCACCAAAGGTTGTCCCCGAAAATTCAAAATCAGTAGTGCAAGGAGAGGCGTTTATTGTGACCTCCAGAGAGCAAGAGAACGAATGAGGTCGTCACGGGTAAGCTTATCATAAACTCTAATGAAGTCTATACTTTATTTGATACCGGTTCTACCCATTCTTTTATTTCTCCAACTTGCGTTCATCGATTAAATTTGACTCCGGAGAAATTAGACTTTGACTTATCTGTGGAAACTCCGTTAGAGAAACCTTCATTACATCCCATCGTTTATAAGTCTTGTTTGGTTCAAATCGGTACCCTCACATTACTGTCGATCTTATTTCATTAAAAATACTTGCATTTGACGTGATTCTAGGATTGATTGGTTAACTACTTATCATGCAAAATTGATTGTTTTGTAAGGTTGTTAGCTTTCATATTCCTAATCAACCTATTATGTGAATTCAAACGACCAAACCATTAAAATCAATCACGGTTATCTCAAGCCATAAAGCTATTCGTTTATTGAAAAACGGATGTCAAGCTTTCTTAGCTCATGTCACAGATTTAAACAAAAATACGTCAGTTTTGAATGATATTTCTATTGTTAATAAATTTCCTGACGTATTCCCCGAAGAACTTCCTGGCCTACCCCCAGAGCGTGAAATTGAATTTTGTATCGACCTTGAACCCGGTACAAAACCTATTTCCAAAGCCCCATATCGAATGGCTCCTATTGAACTTCAGGAGTTAAAGACCAACTGCAGGAATTGTTAGACATTGGCTTTATTCGTCCTAGTACTTCTCCTTTGGGTGCTCCTGTTCTATTCGTGAAGAAGAAAGATGGGAGTATACGACTTTGTATTGATTATCGGGAGTTGAATCATGTCACCATTAAAAATAGGTATCCATTGCCACGTATTGATGACCTGTTTGACCAGTTGCAAGGAGCCAAATTCTTTTCAAAGATTGATCTTCGTTAGGATATCACCAATTGAAGATCGAACCACGACATTCCAAAGGCGGCTTTCGAACTCGATGCGGGCATTATGAATTCCTAGTCATGTCCTTTGGATTGACTAATGCTCTGTTGCCTTCATGGATATGATGAACCGAGTATTCAAGGAATATATTGATCACTTTGTGGTCGTCTTTATTGATGACATCCTTATTTATTCCAAAAGCGTGAAGATCATGAGCAACACTTGAGGTGACACTCCAAAAGCTTCGTGAATATAAGCTTTATGCCAAGTTGAAGAAATGTGAGTTACGGCTTGAAGAAGTAGCATTCCTTGGGCACGTGGTATCAAGTCATGGAATATCATTGACCCAAGAAAGATTGAAGCTATTCAAAGTCGGGAACAACCTAAATCGATGACCAAGCACGTAGCTTTCTTGGTTTTATTTGGTTATTATCGGAGATTCGTGGAAGGATTTTCTCGAATCGCTACTCCATTGACTTCGGTGACTCGGAAAGATAAAAAGTTCGGTTGGGCGAAGAATGTGAAAGGAGTTTTCAAGAACTCAAGAGGAGACTTATTTCAAAGACTGTTCGACAATACCATCTTGCTCGGAGGATTTGTCATTTCTGGTGATGCTTCAGAGCAAAGGGTTGGGATGTGTTCTTATGCAACATGGAAAAGTTATAGCCTATGCCTCGCGACAACTCAAAGAATATGAGAGGAATTATCCTACTCATGATCTAGAGTTAGATTGTTGTTATCTTTGACTTAAAATTTGGAGGCATTACTTGTATGGGGAGAAAATGGAGATCTTTACGGATCATAAAAGCCTCAAATATTTCTTCACTCAAAAGGAACTCAACATGCGACAAACGACGTTGGCTTGAATCATTGAAAGATTATGATCATACCATCCAATACCATCCCGGAAAAGCGAACGTGGTAGGCGACGCATTGAGTAGAAAATCATATGCAAATACGAGTGCGATATTGTCAACGCAAAGGCCCATTTTGTGTGACTTGCAAAGGATGGAGATAGAGTTAAAGACTCGAGGGGCGATGTGATGATAGCGAGTATCTGAGTAGAACCGACTTTAATCGATAAAGTTAAAGCCGCTCAAGCTTCTGGACTGGAGGCGATGCGTATGAGGAAGAAAGTGCAAGAAGGTGCTATCTTAGGAAGCAAGAATCGATGAAGAAGGAATACTTGAGTCAACTCCGGACTTTGTGTTCCTAACGACCACGATTTAAAGTATAATATCATGATGGAGGCGCACAACACACCATTTGCAATCCATCACAGGAGTACCAAATGTATCATGATATTCGTCATACATTTTGATGGAGCAATATGAAGAGAGAGATAATATTTGTTTATCTCAAGGTGTCTAACTTGTCAACGAGTTAAAGCGAGCATCAAGTACCAAAAGGTCCATTGCAACCACTTGAAATTCCGAATGGAAGTGGGAGCACATTACCATGGATTTCGTTCACGGTCTTCCTAAGGTTTCTCAAGGCATTGATGCGATTTGGGTCATTGTTGATAGATTGACCAAGTCCGCTCATTTTTTACCGATCGAGAAACTTATACACTTGAACGTCTTGCTCAGTATGTACCTAAACGAGATTGTAAGAGGCGCATGGTATGCCGGTATCCATAGTTTACGATCGAGACCCAAGATTCACTTCACGATTTTGGGTTAGTTTACAAAAAGCTATGAGGGCACAGACTTACGATTTAGCTTCTAAGATATCATCCTCGACGGACGGACAAATGGAGAGGACTATTCAAACTCTTGAAGATCTATTAAGACTACGTGTCCTTGATTTCAAGGGAGTTGGGACAAGTTCTTACCATTGGTAGAGTTTTCCTACAACAACAGGTTATCAAGCAAGTATTGGCATGGCTCCATTCAAGCGTTGTATGGAAGAAAGTGTCGTTCTCCAAAGATATCTTTGGGATGAGGTGGGTGAAAGCAACGTTGTTGGGGACAGAGTTGATGTACGTATGACTACGAAAAAGATTTAAACGATCCGACAACGTATAAAAACCTCACAAAATCGATAAAAGAGTTATCTGCCGATCTTCATCGAAAGGACGTGGAATTCGATATAGGAGATCATGTGTTGTTAAGAGTTGCTCCATGGAAAGGAGTTACAAGATTTGGAAAGAGAGGAAAACTTAATCCTCGATTCATTGGTCCATTTTAATCCTCGATCGAGTAGGGCGTGGCCTATAGACTCGCTTTACCGCCAAATATGTCTCGTGTTCATAACGTTTTTCACATATCCATGTTACGTAAATATGTGAAAGACCCGAACCATATTATTGAGTTAGAACCAGACGAAATAGCAGAAGATTTGACGTATGAAGAGGTTCCTGTTCAAATTTTGGATAAGAAGGAACATATTCTACGTTCCAAGGTTATACCTCAAGTTAAAGTTTTGTGGAGGAACCACGATGTTGAGGAAATGACTTGGGAGTTAGAATCTAAAATGAAATCAAGGTATCCTTACCTCTTCGACATACAGTAATGCGTACCCTAATTTCGAGGGCTTAAATTTCATAAGAAGGGAGGTTGTAAGACCCCAACTTTTATGAATAAAGATGAATTTTTCTATAAATATTATTTTTGAATATTATGGAATAAATTTGATATAATGTTATAGTTGTGGGTAATATTTATAAATTTTGCAAAGTATGCAAGTTGTTATAAAATATTCGTTTGGTCGGGAAATATTCTTTTGTTAGGAATATTCGCACAAACGGCTCAATCATAAGTGGACCCATAATGTAATTATTATCGGATTGAGAAAACGCAAAAATATTTTATAAAAATAACGGCGGAGGTGTTACCGTTAAAAGCTGTTGAACTACCCGGTGGTAAAAAAATACGATGTCTGGCGTGGTTACATAGTAGCACTACACGGTATTGATTATTGATGCTTACGTTGAGAAGTCACTCACTATGCTTAATTATTACTACGATAATTCTTTGATCGTATCTCTAATATTATTGATTCAATTATTGTCACAAGATTATCATCGTATAATATGTTATAGTATTAAATTAATAATTGAGACGACAAGTTATAAATGATTAATAATTGTTGAAAGATTAAATATGTGTTGATGAAAAATAAAATGATTTGTGGTAAGTTTGATTATTTTATGGGGGGCTCATAAGTCATCATCTAAGAGTCTCTTCGTCAATAGTAATTACCTTTGTGAATAGTAATTACCTTGGTCAATAGTATTTACCTTCGTCAATAGTAATTACCTTCGTCAATAGTAATTACCCTTGTGAATAGTATTTACCTTCGTCAATAGTAATTACCTTTACCAGACGTCGAACCACTTGTCGTTTCACATTACAGGCGTCGAACCACTTGTCGTTTCACATTACAGGCGTCGAACCACTTGTCATTTCACATTACAAAGGTCAAACCACTTTTCTTTTCACATCATTAGTCGTCAAGCCACTTGCCTTTTCACACACGGCGGTGCTAAGCTAGAAATCTTCTATAAATAGAGGCCTAGTGCTTCATTTTTTTTACGAATTCATTCAAGCTATAGAGAGAGAAAGTATAGAGAGAATAAGAGAAAGAAGAAGAGTATTTTTGTTACTACACTTTCTTTAAAGATTCAATCTCCTACCAAAAGTAAGGGTGTTATTCTTTCTTTTCATGAAGAGAACTGTTGTTATTAGTTGCTTATTATTCATTGGACTAACTGTATATGCTAGATTTACCCTATACTTGGTGACATTCTTCTATTATTACATTGGAACATCACATGCGTGTGTTTTACACCATACGGGTTCCGTCTTTATTATTATTCTATTGGAACATCATGCATCGTGTGTTTTACACAGGACTGGTTAAAATCTTTATTATTATTACATTGGAACATCCACATGCGTGTGTTTTACACGGACTGGTTCCGCTTTTTATTATTATTACATTGGAACATCCATGTCTGTGCTTTTTACCTTGGGACTGGTTCCGATTATTTATTATTCTGTTGGAATAACTCGCCTGCATGCGGTCTATCGCATGCATGGTGATTTCTTTTGTTATTCCATTCTTTATTATACCCGGTTGGTTAAAACTTTGACTTCTATACTCCACTTAAATTAGTGGAATATCCTTGATATTTTTGCGTTTCATCCGGTATCTTTTTATGGAAATATTCTTCGATCATTCTTGAATTTTACTCTACAAAACAAGATCATGTTGATAATTTGGACGTTAATAATTCTGGATAAAATAATTCTTGAACTTGTTTTATTGAATTCTTATATCATTGTCATCAATCCTCATGTTTATATTATGTTGAAAGTCATCTGTGGCCTGTAGTGCATAGATGGACTTGGTATGATTATGACCAGAGACTATTGATTGTAATCATGACCGTAATGTTACAAATGATGTGATAAAAATCCTCAGTGGCCGTAGTGCATTGGTGGACAGTTGTTGGCATGATCATGACCATTAATAAATACACAAATATTCTTGGCCCATAGTGCATGAATAATTGTGGTCGTGAGACTAAAGAATATCCTTGGCCGTAGTACAGGGGTGATTCGATGATTTGGAATATTTATTAAAGTTTGAGTCTCAAATTTATAATAGTGATGAAAACCTTTAAAACCTAAAAGATAGTAGACTTTATTTTCTACTTGACTCTTTTAATGGATCAGATATTCAACACCGCAGATTAAACTGGTTGTCTATCATTGTATTTTATCGGTTTAACATTGTTGAAGACTATTGATAATTTATTACGCCTTATCTTAGTCATAATATTTCTTCTTTGGGCTAGTTGAGCTCACCCTTTCTTTCATTATTCTCTTCGTGAAATGAGAGAATATAATGGGGACTAGCCAGTGGGAAAGCAGTGATGATCCTAAAGATAGCATTAGTAGTCCTCACTATTCTGTGAAATAGTGTGATAATAATTGTAATGAGGACTCCTTTTTGAGTTTGTATAATATCTAGTAGACGATATTTGTATTTAAACTCACAGTTTATATCGTATTGTACACGACAGTTATGTTAATAAGTTGTATTTAAATTCTGTACCATGTAAGTGGCGACCCAAGATGGGAGATGTATACCTAATTTTGGGGGCGTCACAATCTTAGTTATAATATTCTTTACTTGGCTAGTTGAGCTCACCCTTTTCCTTTTTGTTCCATTTTTCTTCTCAGGAGGCGAGAATATAGCGAGTACGAGTCGGGGTATGGAATGAAGGTTTTAGAAAGAATTGTTTAGTAGTCCTCACCATTTTTGTAAAATAATGTATCAATAAATGTGATGAGGATTTATTTGAGTATAGATATTGTCTAGAAGATAATATTTGTATTCAAACTCACAGTTTTACTGTTGTAATAATAAAGTTATAGTTATTTCTGTACCATGTATTGACAACTCAGAATGGGTGATGTATACCTATTTTGGGGGCATCACAGTTGGTATCGAGCTTAGGATATGATCTCTCATGAGATCGGGGAATAGAACTAGGAGGGGAGAGACGAGTAAATCCTTCGCTAGTGTGTCCTACCTAAGCTTATTTGTTAGTTGGTCAGTATATAGGGGTATTATGTGATTTGTTAATTTATTTAATTAACCCTTGTTTTATGATAGTTTTTAAGAATGGCTGCTGAGAACGTTAACAGTGGAGTAAATGAGACCGTGGAGATGCATGTACTTACCAACGAGGAGAACATGCAACAGTGGCAATGTACCTCGTGAACAACACCACCGAAAGCGATGATGAACGAGGAGATGTTTAGAAGCTTTTTTGCAGTTCATGCAAAATCGGACGAGGAGACTCGTGTTCAAAATGAGGAGAAAATGATAGCAATTCACGGGTTGTCACAAACCCAAGCAGTTCAAAGAGTTGGGACCACCGAATTTAAGGGAAAGCCAGATCCAATCATGGCGGAAACATGGGTCAAGCAAATTACCAAGATATTCGATGTCTTGGGATGCACGGAGAACAGAAGGTTCCATTCGCCACCTTTATGTTAAGTGGCGAGGCGGACTCATTGGTGGGAGTCTCGTGAAGCGTACCCATCGGCCGCACTCGGCATGTCTTGGGAAGCGTTTGAAACTATTTAATGACAAATACTTTCACGAAAGTGTTCGTCGTATATAAAGGAAGTGGAGTTCATTAGATTAGAGCAAAATAACATGGCGGTGTCTCAAAGACGAGGCAAAGTTTACAGAGTTATACAAGTTTGCACCTCATTTGGTGGAGAATAAGGAACGCATTACGCGCGGATGTTTCTTAGAGGTTTGAAACCCTAAGATACGTCAAGATCTCATTTCTCATAAACTTTCTCTCTATTCAGAGATGTTAAAATGAGGCTCAATTATTAGAAGCGAGATAACGAGTACGGTCAACCGAGGACCATAACCGAGGATCGTACCGGAGATAGCAGTCAGCAGATTAATGATAACCAACGGAGAAAAAAGCAGACGGACAAAATGGTAACCACTCTGGTGGTAATCATGGCCATGAAAATAGAAGAAGCGAGTCAGGAGGAGATTTTAAAAAGAGAAGATTTAACAACGACCATGTGGAGACGACAGTCTTAGAGTAAGCGGGTTCCAAGGAGGAGAAAGACCACCGGTCGTATGTTACAAATGCGGAAAGAGGGATATATCATTCAAAGCGCCCACAACAGTTTAAGGTATGCTATAATTGTGGAAAAGAAGGACATATCGCTCGAGATTGTACGATATCGAAACCCAGTCCAGCGGGAATGGTGACTCAAAAGGATGTCCCAGAAAAGTCAAAGACAACGATTCCTGGAAGAGCGTTTGTTGTGACCGGTCAAAATGCGAGGAACCCGAACGAAGTTAGCACGAGTTAGTTAATTATAAATTCTTGCGAAGTTTATACCTTACTAGATACCGGTTCTACCCATTCTTTTATCTCTCTTGCTTGCGCTCAACGTTTGAACTTGACTACGGAGAAATTAGACTTTGACCTATTTATGGAGACTCCGTTAGGAGAAACTTTCATTACATCCGTTGTTTAAAAATCTTGCTTGATTCAGGTTGGCACTATCACATTACCTATTAACCTTATTTCTATAGAGATATTTGCTTTTGATGTGATTTTAAGGTTAACTACTCATCATGCCAAATTGATTGCTTTTGTAAGGTTGTTAGTTTTCATATTCCTAAGCAACTTTGTTATTGAATTCAAGCAATCAAACCATTGTAGTCAAACATTTTCATATCAAGCTATGAAGTCATTCGTTTATTACGGATGTCAAGTTTTCTTAGTCCATGTTATGGATTTGAATAAAGACACGTCAGATTTGAATAATATTCCTGTTGTTATTAATTTTTCCTGACGTATTTCCTGAAGAATTTCTTAGTTTACTCCCAAAACCTAATATTAAATATTGTATCGACTTTGAACCCGGTACAAAACTCATTTCTATAATCTCATATCGAATGGCTCCTATTGAACTTCAGGAGTTTAAAATTCAACTATAGAATTTGGTACCTGAGCCTTTATCTGGTGACTTCCTTTATGGAATGCAAAAGCGAACTCTCTCAGTAGGGGACGTCATATTCGTGCGATAGTAAACTGATAGGTGTCATTGTGACGTGTTATCCAAGATTGGGATATGAGTCACAGTTGAGAGCAACCTAAGTCGATAATCAAAATACGTAGCTTTCTAGGCTTAGTTGGTTATTATCGGAGATTCGTTGAAGGATATTCTCGAATCGCTATTCCATTAACGTAGCTGACTCGTAGAGATACAAAATTCGAATGGAGCAAGGAATGTGGGAAGAGCTTCAAAGAACTCAAGAGGAGACTCATTTCAGCACATGTTCTGACCATGCCATCTTGGAAAAACGAACGTGGTAGCTGACGTGTTGAGTAGAAGATCGTATACAAGTACGAGTATGATATTGTCAAAGACTCATTTCGTATAATTTACAAATAATAGAGATGGAGATGAAAACTCTAGGTACCCACGTGATGATAAACGAGTATAATCGACTTTAATCGATAAAGTTAAAGCTGTTCTGATGAATTTGAAGAAGGAGGTGCAAGAAGTTGTTATTTCAAAAGCGAGAATCGGTGAGGTGAGGAAAGCTCAAACCTTCGATTTATTAATCCATTTGAAATTCTCGATCGAATAGGAACTGCGGCCTATAGACTCGTTTTATCGCCAAGTATGACTCGTGTTCATAACGTTTTTTCACGTATCGATGTTATGTAAATATGTGGATGACCCGAACCACGTCATTGAGTTAGAACCGGACGAGATAGACGAAGACTTAACGTACGAGGAGGTACCTATCAAGATCTTGTAGAGGAAAGAACATGTCCTATGTACCGAGGTTATACCACAAGTTAAAGTTGTGACGCCCCCAAAATAGGTCCATTCCATCCAACCCATTCTGAGTCGCCAAATACATGGTACAGAAACAACTACAACTTTATTATCACAACAATAAAACTGTGAGTTTAAATACAAATATTATCTTCTAGACAATATTTATACTCAAATAAATCCTCATCACATTTATTGATACATTATTTTACAATAATGGTGAGGACTACTAAACAACTCTCTCTAGAACCTTCATTCCATACCCCGACTAGTACTCGCTACATTCTCGCCTCCTGAGAAGAAAAATGGAACAACAAAGAAAAGGGTGAGCTCAACTAGCCCAGTAAAGAATGTTATGACTAAGATAATATACAACAAATTATCGTTAGTTTCCAACGAGGAAAAATCGATAGAATACAATAGACAACAAGTTTCGGATCAATATTCGCAATGAAATAATAATTCATAGAAGAGTTACGTAGAGAATGAAATCTACTATAATCTATGAATTTAATGAGTCCATCATCAATATTTTATCCTCAGTAACATCAATCAATATTCATCTCAAATCAAATATTCATCTTTGCACTCTGAGGCCAAAGATATTCATCAATCCATCATGTTCATCTCAACACTGTTCATCTTTGCACTAAAGGCCAAAGATATTCATCATCGGTCATGTTCATTTAAACACTGTTCATCTCTTTTGCACTCTGAGCCAAAGATATTCTTGAGAAATCATTCATCTTGCACTCTGGGCCAAAGATATTCTTGAAATCATTCATCTTTGCACTCTGAGGCCAAAGATATTCAATAATATCATCATTTAAGGCGAGGATGATAAAAATATTTTTAAAAACGAATCCGGTGAAACAAAATGACAAGGATTAAGGATTAAGGATTCGTACTTTGTTTTATCCATGTCAATAATACCTCAAAAATAATCATAGTGGTGTAAAATTCAAGAATGACCAAAACATGGATACAATCAAAGCTAGTATCCGAATAGATATTTTAGGCGAAAAGAAGAAATTTTATTTTCCGATGAATAGTGCCAGATATCGTGAATAGTCAGATATCGTGAATAGTCTTAGATATCATGAATAGTAACTCCGACACCAAAAGATAGAAATTCCACAAAAAAACATTTTCACGCTTCATGAATAGTACTCGTGAATAGTAACTCGTGAATAGTAACTCATGAATAGTAACTCGTGAATAGTAACTCATGAATAGTGACCCCAACATGAAAAAGTTCCAAATTTGATAAAAACTTCAGATCAACATTTCAGCATAATGATATTGAAGAAATAATATCATTACGAAAAAAAATAATATCCCTTACCATCCCTTACCTCAAAGAATCAAGATTGCCGGAAGGAAGGGCGGAAGTGATCTTGAATGAAACTTGTGTCTTGAACAAAGAACTCTCAAAGTATCTAAATACTCACAAAATACGCTCAATAATATAGAGAGAAAGAGAGAAAACTTTGTTTACGGTGTGATTTTCAATTCTAACTTAGCCCTCTATTTATAGGAAAATGTTAGCCCGTACAAAGCAGACTTGACACTGCCACCGATGGCTTTTTACCGCTACTATTGCCACCCACCACATTTGAAATAAAATTCAGCACATTTCTTCACCAACCACAAGTGGCGCCCACTCAATTCTAGAATTTTCCACCAAAATCAATTATAAACCTAATTTTGAATCCGACACCTCTTAAAATTCACAACAAATCATTCGTACATTTTAACGGTTCAAAATTTGTGGACATATACTCAACTTATGTATGTATAACATACCCAAAATTACCACAATCCAACGGTCGGATTAAAAATTATAACCCCGCAATATATCTCAAAACTCCCGATTTGATTTTTAACACCTCCAATCAGATAAAATCTCGATAAAACACCTCAACATTAATTCCTTCATTAATAACCACATAAATAAATCTATCATTTATATTCATATAAAATAAATATTTCCTTATCATATGAATCAATAATTAATTATTCACAAATAATATTACGTAATCACATTTATAATGACAACCAGTCGCTCCTGGAAAGGGGCTTTCAATAAGGATCTCTCCTCATGGTGGCGCAATTAGGTGACCAAACCTCTCCTTAGGCAGAACTTTCTAGACATTGCCAATAATGTTATCTAATAATATTATTCAAATAATATGAATTATTGATCCGATAATGGAAATATCGTGCGGTGACAATTATTGAAACAACAATAATATAAAATACCAACGCAGACAATTATTGAATCAATAAAATAAACTATTGAATAAAGTAACTCATCGTAACAATTATTGAGTAGTGCCTTCTTACGTAAGGATCAATAATTCAACAACATTTGCAATATGTCTGGTAATCTTCTTGTGCAAACCACGCCAGTATTCTTTGTATTTTAACCACCGGGTATTCCAACGATCTTAATTGGTAATAACTACGCTGTTATTTATAACCACCCAAACTTTGTCGTTTTTCCTCATCCAATCGCTTTCCGTTATGGGGCCCCACACATGGTCGCTATGGCCGTCATACGAATATTCCCCGAAGCATCTGAATATTCCACGACCAAACGAATATTCCCAACAAAATGAATATTTTATAACCACTTGCTTATTTTGAAATATTTGCGTATTTAACCCTTAACTATCCACATTAATCAAATCAACCCTTACTATTTCAAGATAATAAATAAAGGAAATTCCTTTTTATTTAAAAAAAATTTCGGGGTCTTACAACCTCCCCTCCTTATGAAATTTCGTCCTCGAAATTGACGTACGTACCTGGTGTTTCGAAAAGGTAAAGATACCTCGCTTTCATTTTCGTTTCCAACTCCCAGGTCATTTCCTCAATAGCATGGTTTCTCCACAAAACTTTAACTTATGGTATAACCTCGGTACATAGGTCATGTTCTTTCCTCTACAAAATCTTGACAGGTACCTCCTCGTACGTTAAGTCTTCGGTTATCTCGTCCGGTTCTAACTCAATGACGTGTTTCGGGTCATCCACATATTTACGTAACATCGATACGTGAAAAGCGTTATGAACACGCGTCATACTTGGTGGTAAAAGCGAGTCTATAGGCCACGATTCCTATTCGATCGAGAATTTCAAATGGATTAATAAATCGAAGGTTTGAGCTTTCCTCACCTCACCGATTCTCGCTTTTAAAATAACAACTTCTTGCACCTCCTTCTTCAAATTCATCACTCCGATTGTGTAGCTTGAAGCAGCTTTAACTTTATCGATTAAAGTCAATTATACTCGTATATCATCACGTACTCAGTATATATCATCACGTGGGTACCTAGAGTTTTCATCTCCATCTCTATTATTTGTATATTATACTGAAATTAGTCTTTGACAATATCGCATTTTCGTACTTATATACGATCTTCTACTAAACACGTCCACTACCACGTTCGCTTTTCGAGGATGGCATGGTCGAACATGTCTTTGAAATGAGTCTCCTCTTGAGTTCTTGAAGCTCTTCCCACATTCCTTGCTCCATTCGAATTTTGTATCTCTACGAGTCGATTCGCGATAATGGAATAGCAATTCGAGAATATCCTTCAACGAATCTCGATAATAACCAACTAAGCCAGAAAGCTACGTATTTCGATTAATCGACTTAGGTTGCTCTCAACTGTGACTCATATCCCAACCTTGGATAGCACGTCACAATGACACCTATCAGTTTACTATCGCACGAATATGACGTCCCTTACAGAGAGTCTGGCTTAGGTGAATTCCACAAAGGAAGTCACAAGATAAAGGCTCAGGTACCAAATTCTATAGTTGAATTTTTAACTCCTGAAGTTCAATAAGAGCCATTCGATATGAGATTTTAGAAATGAGTTTTGTACCGGGTTCAAAGTCGATACAAAATTTAATATCAGTCTTTGGGAGTAAGCCAATAAATTCTTCAGGAAATACGTCAGGAAAAATCAATAACAACAAGAATATTATTCAAATCTGACGTGTCTTTATTCAAATCCATAACATGGACTAAGAAAACTTGACATCCGTAATAAACGAATGACTTCATGGCTTGATATGAAAATGTTTGACTACAATGGTTTATTTGCTTGAGTTGAATAACGGGTGCTTAGGAATATGAAAACTAACAACCTTACAAAAGCAATCAATTTTGGCATGATGAGTAGTTAACCAATCAATCCCCAAAAGCAAGTATCTTTAAAGAGATAAGGTCAACAGGTAATGCGATAGTGCCAACCTGAATCAAGCAAGATTTTTAAACAACGGATGTAATGAAAGTTTCTCCTAATTGAGTCTCCATAAATAAGTCAAAGTCTAATTTCTCCGTAGTCAAGTTCAAACGTTGAGCGCAAGCAAGAGAGATAAAAGAATGGGTAGAACCGGTATCTAGTAAGGTATAAACTTCGCAAGAATTTATAATTAACTAACCCGTGCTAACTTCGTTCGGATTCCTCGTATTTTGATCGGTCACGATAAACGCTCTTCTAGGAATCGTTGTCTTTGACTTTTCTGGGACATCCTTTTGAGTTACCATTCCCGCTGGACTGGGTTTCGATATCGTACAATCTCGAGCGATATGTCCTTCTTTTCCACAATTATAACATACCTTAATTTGTTGTGGGCGGTTTGGGTGATATGTCCCTCTTTCCGATTTGTAATATACCACCGATGGTCTTTCTCCTCCTTGGAACTAGTTGCTATCTTGGCGCCGACGTCTTCACATGGTCGTTGTTGAATCTCCTCTTTTTAAAATCTCCTCCCAACTCGCTTCTTCTATTTTCATGGCCACGATTACCACCGGAGTGGTTACCGCTTTGTCCGTATTCTTCTTTCTCCCTTTGGTTATCGTTATTCGATGGATCGCTATCTTGGTATGATCCTCTGTTTATGGTCCCTCGGTTGAGCGTACTCGTTATCTCGCTCTAACAACCGAGCCCGCATTGACAACATCTCGAATAGAGAGAAAATTTATGAGAAATGAGATCTTCGACGTATCTGGGTTTCAAACCTCTCGTAAACATCCGCGTCATCGTTCCTCATTCTCCACCAAATGAGGTGCAAACACGGATAACTCGCGAACTTTGCCTCGTCTTTGGGACACCGTCATGTTATTACGCTCTAGTCTAATAAACTCCACTTCCTTCATATGACGAATACTTTCGTGGAAGTACTTGTCATTGAACTATTTCAAACGTCTCCCATGACATGCCGAGTGCGGTGGATGGAGTACGCTTCACGATTCCCACGAAGAATCTCGCCTCGCCACGGAACATAAAAGTAGCGAATGGAACTTTCTCATTCTCTTCGTGCATCCCAAGACATCGAATATCTTGGTAATTTGCTTGACCCATGTTTCGCCATGATCGGATCTCGCTTTCCCGCAATGCGGTGGTCCCAACTCTTTGAAGCGCTTGGGCATTTGTGACCACCCGTGAATTGCTATCATCTCCTCCGTATTTTGAACACGAGTCTCCTCGTCGATTTTGCATGAAGCGCAAAAAAACTTCTAAACATTCCTCGTTCATCATCTCGCTTTCGGTGGTGTTGTTCACAGGAGGAACATTGCCGACTGTTGCACGTTCTCCTCGTTGGTAAATCTGAGGCATCTCCACGGTCTCATTTACACCACTATTAATATTCTCAGTCAACATTCTCAATTACTGTCATAAAATAAGGGTTAATTAAGGAAATTAATATATCACATAATATCCCTATATACTGACCAACTAACAAATAAGCTTAGGTAGGACACACTAGCGAAGGATTTACTCGTCTCTCCCTCCTAGTTCTATTCCCGATCTCGCCGGAGATCATATCCCTAAGCTCGATACCAATCATAACGCCCCCAAAATAGGTCCATTCCATCCAACCCATTTCGAGTCGCCAAATACATGGTGCGAAACAACTACAACTTTATTATCACAACAATAAAGCTGTGAGTTTAAATACAAATATTATCTTCTAGACAATATTTATACTCAAATAAATCCTCATCACATTTATTGATACATTATTTTACAATAATGGTGAGGACTACTAAACAACTCTCTCTAGAACCTTCATTCCATACTGAACTAGTACTCGCTACATTCTCGCCTCCGAGAAGAAAAATGGAACAACAAGGAAAAGGGTGAGCTCAACTAGCCCAAGAAAGAATGTTATGACTAAGATAATATACAACAAATTATCGTTAGTTTCCAACAGGAAAAATCGATAGAATACAATGAACAACAACAAGTTTCAGGATCAATATTCGCGGTGAAATAATAATTCATAGAAGAGTTACGTAGAGAATGAAATCTACTATAATCTATGAATTTAACGATCCATCATCAATATTTTATCCTGTAACATCAATCAATATTCATCTCAAATCAAATATTCATCTTTTTGCACTCTGTGCCAAAGATATTCATCAATCGGTCATGTTCATCTCAACACTGTTCATCTTTGCACTAAAGGCCAAAGATATTCATCGATCGGTCATGTTCATTTAAAACACTGTTCATCTTTGCACTACTGGGCCAAAGATATTCTTGAAATCATTCATCTTTGCACTCTGGGCCAAAGATATTCTTGAAATCATTCATCTTTACTACTGGGCCAAAGATATTCAATAATATCATCATTTAAGACCGAGGATGATGAAAAATATTTTTAAAGAAGCGAATCCAATTGAAACAAAATGACAAGGATTAAGGATTAAGGATTTAGTACTTTGTTTTATCCATGTCAATAATACCTCAAAAATAATCATAGTGGTGTAAAATTCAAGAATGATTCAAAACATGGATACAATCAAAGCTAGTATCCGAATAGATATTTTAGACGAAAAGAAGAAATTTTATTTTTCAGATGAATAGTCAGATATCGTGAATAGGTCAGATATCGTGAATAGTGCCGTATACATGAATAGTAACTCAGACACCAAAAGATAGAAATTCCACAAAAAAACATTTTCACGCTTCATGAATAGTACTCGTGAATAGTAAGAATCGTGAATAGTAACTCATGAATAGTAACTCGTGAATAGTAACTCATGAATAGTAACCCAGGCATGAAAAAGTTCCAAATTTGATAAAAACTTCGGATCAACATTTCAAAGATAATGATATTGAAGAAATAATATCATTCTGAAAAAAATAATATCCCTTACCATCCCTTACCTCAAAGAATCAAGATTGCCGGAAGGAAAGGTCTGAAGTGATCTTTGAATGAAACTTATCTTAACAAAGACAACTCTCAAAGTATCTAAATACTCACAAAATACGCTCAATAATATAGAGAGAGAAAGAGAGAAAACTTTGTTTCTGGTGTGATTTTCAATTCTAACTTAGCCCTTTATTTATAGGAAAATGTTAGCCCGCCGAAGCAGACTTGACTGCTACACGATGGCTTTTTACTCGCTACTATTGCCACCCACCACATTTGAAATAAAATTCAGCACATTTCTTCACCAACCACAAGTGGGGCCCACTCAATTCTAGAATTTTCCACCAAAATCAATTATAAACCTAATTTTCGAATCCGACACCTCTTAAAATTCACAACAAATCATTCAGATATTTTTAACGGTTCAAAATTTGTGGACATATACTCAACTTATGTATGTATAACATACCCAAAAATTACCACAATCCAACTATTTCGGATTAAAAATTATAACCCCATTAATATATCTCAAAACTCCCGATTTGATTTTTAACACCTCCAATCCGATAAAAATATCGATAAAACACCTCAACATTAATTCCTTCATTAATAACCACATAAATAAATCTATCATTTATATTCATATAAAATAAATATTTCCTTATCATATGAATCAATAATTAATTATTCACAAATAATATTACGAGAATCACATTTATAAACCAGACATTTGTTCCCGGAAAGAGGGGCTTTCAATAAGGATCTCTCTTCTTTGGTGGCAGCAATTAGGTGACCAAACCTCTCCTTAGATGCAGAACTTTCTAGACATTGCCAATAATGTTATCTAATAATATTATTCAAATAATATGAATTATTGATCCGATAATGGGAAATCTTGTGCGATGACAATTATTGAAACAACAATAATATAAAATACCAACGCAGCAATTATTGAATCAATAAAATAAACTATTGAGCAAGAACTCACGTAACAATTATTGAGTAGTGCCTTCTTACGTAAGGATCAATAATTCAACAATCTTGTGCATATCTGGTATACTCTTTGTCGACCACAGCGTATTCTTGTATTTTAACCATCGGGTATTCAGCGATCTTACTTGGTAACAACTACGCTGTTATTTATAACCACCAAACTTTGTCGTTTTCCTCATCGATCGCTTTTCGTTATGGGGCCCACACATTTTATTGTGGTAAATACGAATATTCAAGCGATCTACGAATATTCCACGACCAAACGAATATTCTGAGCAAAATAAATATTTTATAACCACTTGCTTATTTTGAAATATTTGCGTATTTAACCCTTAACTATCCACATTAATCAAATCAACCCTTACTATTTCAAGATAATAAATAAAGGAAATTCCTTTTTATTTAAAAAAATTTCGGGGTCTTACAAAAGTTTTGTGGAGAAACCATGCTATTGAGGAAATGACCTGGGAGTTGGAAACGAAAATGAAAGCGAGGTATTCTCATCTTTTCGAAACACCAGGTACGTACGTCAATTTCGAGGACGAAATTTCAAAAGGAGGGGAGGTTGTAAGACCCTGAAATTTTTTAAATAAAAAGGAATTCCTTTATTTATTATTTTGAAATAGTAAGGGTGGATTTGATTAATGTGGTTAGTTATGGGTAAAATGCGCAAATATTTCGAATAAGCAAGTGGTGATAAAATATTCATTATTGTCGGGGAATATTCGTTTGGTCGTGGAATATTCAGATCGTTTGGGAATATTCGTGACGACCACAAGCAGCTTTTTGTGGGCCCCATAATGTAAAGCGATTGGATGAAGAAAAACGACAAATATAAGTTGTTTATAAATAAGCAGCGTAGTTGTTAGTATTATCGTTGGAATACCTTTATGGTTAAAACACACTATCTGGCGTTGTTGAGCAAGAAGTAGCACAAGATTGCACCAATTATTGATTCTTACGTAAGAAGGCACTACTCAATAATTGTTACGAAGAATTATCGCTCAAAGATTTTATTTTATTGATTCAATAATTCTTTGCATTAATATTTTATATTATCGTTGTTTCAATAAATTGTCATTACACGATAGATTTCCATTATCGGAGAAATAATTTATATTATCCGAATAATATTATTAGAAAACATTATTGGCAATGTCTAGAAAGTTCTGCTAAGGAGAGGTTTGGTCACCTAATCTTTGCGCCAAGAAGAGAGAGATCCTTATTGGAAAGCCCCTCTTCCGGAACTACCGTTGCTTAAAGATTGTGATTCTCGTAATATTATTTGTGAATAATTAATTATTGATTTATATGATGAGGAAAATATTAATTTTATGTGGATATAGATGGAGAAAAATTTTAAAATGACAATTGTTGAAAATTAATATTTTATCTTTTTCGATAAAATAATTCATTTAAATATATTATTTTAATAATATATTAACGGTGATATTTTATAATGAATATGGGATATATGAGTATATGAGGAGGAAGAGTATTTTGTGGCATTAAATGATTAACACATGTTTTTTGTGTCGGTGGACCCCATTTCTTGATCGAAATTTGATTATAGCTTTTGTAAAATCGTCTGTTTGTGGATTTTGGTCAATTTCTGTTTGGAATTTGAAAAACTTTCTTCTGCGAAGTTGTAGAGAATTGAATTTTCTATAAAAACTCATGAGATTCGAATTTTCTAATAAAAGGGCTATTTATTATGAATTATTGAAGTTTCAGAGTTCCAAAATAATTGATTTTTGGGAGTTTTAATTAATTATTTTGAGAAAAACGTTTTCGGTGAGTTTGTGAACCTCATTTAACATGTGCTATGGCTGAAATCAGATTTCAAAGGTGGGCTAAGGAATTTTGTTTATAAATAATATTATTATATTCAATTTTCTGCTTTGGTGTTCTAAGCAATTTCCTATAAATAGGGTGCTTAGGTTAGAATTGAAAATCACACCAGAAACTGAAGTTATCTCTCTATTTCTCTCTCGATATATTGAGCGTATTCTTGTGAGTATACTTTGAGTGTTGCAATACGGTGCAAGTTCAAGTCATAGCCTATATCCGGTGTTTCAACTAGAAGTACTGTCTTTCGAGGTAAGGGATGTTATTTTCTTCTCAAATGATATTATTTCTTCAATATCATTATGCTGAAATATTGGTTGAAACTTTTTATCAAATTTGGAACTTTTCCATGCTGGGGTTACTTATTCATGAGTTACTATTCATGAGTTACTATTCATGAGTTACTATTCACGAGTTACTATTCATTTAGTACTATTCATGAAGCGTGAAGATGTTTTTTGGGAAATTTCTATCTTTTGGTGTTTGAGTTACTATTCACGATGATATAAGACTATTCACGATACTGGCACTATTCATAGAAAAATAAAATTTCTTCTTTTGTCCAAAATATCTATTCGGATACTAGCTTTGATTGTATCCATGTTTTGATCATTCTTGAATTTTACACCACTATGATTATTATTTTGAGGTATTTTTGAACATGGATAAAACAAAGTACGAATCCTTAATCCTTCTTAATCCTTGTCATTTTGTTTCACTGGATTCGTTTCTTTAAAATATTTTCATCATCCTCGGTCTTAAATGATGATATTATCGAATATCTTTGGCACGTAGTGCAAAGATGAATGATTTCTTGATGAATATCTTTGGCCCGTAGTAAAAGATGAGCAGTGTTGAGATGAACACGACCGATCGATTAATATCTTTGGCCCAGTAGTGCAAAAGATGAGCAGTGTTTAGATGAACATGACGGTGATGAATATCTTTTTGGCCTGTAGTGCAAAGATAAATATTTGATTCGGATATATATTGATTGATGTTACAAGGATAAAATATCGACGATGAACTTTTAAACTCATACATAGAAGATAGTAGTTTGCATTCTCTACTTAACTCTTCTAATGAATTATTATTTCATTGCGAATATTGATTTAAAATTTGTTGTCTATTGTATTCTATTAGATTTTTCCCCTGTTGAAGACTAACGTTAATTTGTTGTATATTATCTTAGTCATAATATTCTTTCTTTGGGCTAGTTGAGCTCACCCTTTTCCTTTTTGTTCCATTTTTCTTCTCGGGGAGGCGAGAATATAGCGAAGTGCAGCCTGGGTATGGAATGAAGGTTTTAGAAAGAATTGTTTAGTAGTCCTCACCATTTTGTAAAATAATGTATCAATAAATGTGATGAGGATTTATTTGAGTATAGATATTGTCTAGAAGATAATATTTGTATTCAAACTCACGCTTTTTCTTGTTGTAATAATAAAATTATAGTTATTTACATACCATGTATTGACAACTCGAATGGGTGATGTATACCTATTTTGGGGCGCCATATATATAGTATAAGCATGCACGTATATAGAATACTATATTCTACGGATTGATTATGGACTTTTATTCTAGTTTGGTTCACTAGAGCCACCAAGTGAACCAAAAGGTCAAACCCTAGGGTTGCAAGAAATAATATTTAAATATAACTATTACATTTAAACCCGAGCTCCATTACAAATGTGTCTTCAAGCTCCTTGCTCCTTGATCTCCAATTTTTCAAAATTAATTCTAACTATTCCTATTACAAAACTATTTAAAATAAATAGAAACCTTGATCGTGATCGAGGGAAGTACATAGGAGGAGATAGAATTTACATTCGGAAAAATTAGAGAAGGCGAGTCTGCAGACCCCATTTAATAAAACCCATACATTCATACATCCAACTAAAATAAAATCCAATCACATTGGTCAATTGTCCATAATCAATCTCATTTATTATCATACATATCACCATATGCATCAATACATAACATTCATCGATGAATAATAAACATTTAATATATATATTGATATCATTTAATGGGCAAATTTAGTTAGTATAAAATCTATTTTTGAATCAAAATAAACTCCTTTATTTTAATCCAAATTTAAATCAAAATAAAACTATTTTATTTTAATTTATCCAATTTTGAATAAAATAAACTATTTTATTTTAATCAAAATCTTTTAATCAAAATAAACTCCTTTATTTTAATTAATTATGGAATCCAATTCCATATATAAAAATAATAATAATAACTCCTTTATAAAAGGAAACACGAATTCTCTTTCCTATTCACAAATAAACTCCTTTATTTTGAATAATATGAAATCTTATTCAATATCTAAATAAACTCCTTTATTTAAGGAAACACGGATTTTCTTTCCTATTCACAAATAAACTCCTTTATTTTTGAATAATATGAAATCTTATTTAATATTTAAATAAACTCCTTTATTTAAAGAAACATGAAATCCAATTTCAACTCCAATTAGTTATCATGGAATCCAATTCCAACTCTAATTAGTTATTATGAAATTTAATTTTATAATTAAAATAAATTTTTATTTTAATAATAAAATTATTGAGAATATATATATATATAATATATATATATATATATATATATATTAATCGTATATGTATATATTATATATCATATATATATAATATATACTAACTTTAACATATATATATATATATATATATATAATATACTCCATATATTCCTGCTAAGTACTAGTTTGGCCACGTGCTTCTCCTTTTCTTTTGAAAAATTAGCCACGGACGGAATGGTTATATATGCAGCGAATTCGCGATTTATTTATTTATTTATTTATTTATTTATTTTTTTAATTTTTTTTTCATACAATAAATTTTATACAACAATAATATGCCCAATTAAATTGTTCTAAACACATATCAATATACATATCAAATTAAAACAATTAATAATTCGCATAAAGGTTTGGCTCTGATGCCACTGTTAGGTTTGTAATATTCAAGAACGCAATCAAATTGCAAAATTAAGCGGAAACGTGTAAAAATTAGAGTTTAAATTTTATAAACCATATACCCGGATCACCCTTTATGCATAATTATTAATTAAACGAAAAAGATGAATGAAAAACATACCCTTGAAGATCCGAGCTTCCTCAGGTTCAAGTTCACCTCCAATCCTTTTCGCGTTCAACTTGAATCCACCGGGTTTGGTTCATTCCTTTGATCAACGTTAGCCACCCAAGTGTTTGGCCTCTAGAGGTGATCCACCAAGGAAGAAGAAGGATTTAAGAAGATAGGTATTTGGCTCAAACCCTAGTTTTCTATCTCTATAGAAAAGAACGTACTCTCCAACTCTTGGAATTATGTATATTTTTGATATCTTATATAAGACTCCTCTTATAAAGATATCAGGTAACCTTATTTAATAAAATAAGGTATTATTTAATTAAACTCTTTTAATTAAATGGGCTCCCTAATCTTATTAGGGATAATTAATTAAACTCCTTTAACTAATTTCCCTCCTAATCCTATTAGGAATAAATGAGAGTACTTATATTAAATTAATTTCTAAACTCTTTTAGAAATTAAAATAATAATAATAATTGTAATAATATTAATAAGACTCCTCTTATTAATTTATATTTAATATTTCTAAAATATTAAATAATAAATATTAAGCTATTTAATTTATTCTATCACCATAGATTAAATTAAATATACATAACATATTATTACGATTATGCCATTAACTTCTTAAATAATTATTCTTCCTTTTATGGTGTGACCCTTTAGGTTCTCCATATTAAACCGGTTGTGAATAAATCAATTAGAACAATTCTAATCTTATTTAAATAAATAAATTAAACAATTAATTTATTTAAATAAATAATATTTATTCTACAATAGGGATAAGCCTCCCTAGCGATCAACGACTTTCCAGATATTATAGATTTCAACATTAATCATAAAAAAAACTTTGAGTAAATAGTTACCGTACAATTCAATCCTTCCACCATACAATGTCCCAATTAAATATAAGACATGGAATTACTGTCAAGTCTTATTTTATTTAATTATATGTATTTCGACTCTTAAATGCACAACTCCAAATAATGCAAATTAGAAACTCCTTTCTAATTTCATTCTGCCTTGGCCAAGGACTAATGGGTTGTCATTTATCGAATCACATAGGACATTTCTCTTCTTTTATTAGAAGTGGTAGATTCTTTATTGATCATATATTATCTCCATGTACAACTTGTTATACCCAAGCATACCCTTTGATATACCCTAAGGGTCTTAAGGAATAAGTCAAAGTATAACTCATCATACACAAGATACTATGATGATCTCAAGTCCAAGGATTACTTGTACTACTATCACTACTGAGAATTCCAATCGACAGCAAGTAAAACTCCATTAGGTATTCCTTAGCGAGCCACGTTCGGTGAACTTATTCTCTAATAAGCACCTACATACTTGCTTTAGTGTCTCCACACAAATGATCATGAGATCAATCATCCTCATCCAATGAAAAAGCAGCGTATGTACCAATCTATCCGGATTCACTAATCCCCAATTTAGTAATCCAATGATTGGGAACTATTTTAGTTTTAAGCTTTCTAAGAATTTAGATCTCATTAGAATGATCATCATCATTATTCTAAAAGCATTGCTTAAAACTATGGGTTTATCACATATAATAAAACAGCATCATGTAGATAATTAAAAGCCTTTAATAAATTAATACTTTTTATTAATAAATGAATAAGATTGTTACAAAGTATATGCTTTATCATCAAACATGATTGGCTTGTGTGCATACTACTTTCAGCTTGTTCATATGAAAAATTCACAACAATTGTGAAAGGAGTCTGGGAGTGAGTGCAAGATCAACTCTTGGCTCAACTCTCCATCCATGACAAAAACCAGTTGTCCTAATTGATCAATCGAATTGATTATGTTAAGGACTTTTATCTGTACTGTAGTATCATCGGTCATTCTAGATTGGAAGAGCTCCTTAGATATCTGATATCCATCAGTCCTATTTTCCCAACCATCAACTACTTGATGTGCAGGAATATAGTAAGAGCATCCATAGTTTCATGCTGAAGCTGAAGCTCGTTACTCATGGATGCGAGCATGATGCATTAAGCCAACCGTGCATCATCTTGCCACTTTCTAAAAGTAGCGATCTTTCCTCAGAGGCATTATTTGCAACCATTGTCGGGATAGGCGTATTAAGGACATAAGATAGCTTTTCAACCATGAGAACTATTCTCAATTTTCTTAACCAATCCGAGTAATTCGGTCAGGTTAATTAACAACATTTTAGCATACATTCTTTTATTAATTACCAAAATAAATTAGGTCTTGTTTTAAATTGGTATCTCCCACTATTTTCTTCAAACTATATTACCCCCAATATATATAGTTCGACAATATCTAATTAAAGATTTGCTAGTGAGAATAAGGATCCCATTTCAAATGTATATAGCCTTGTGGTGACACAACAAACTATATATAAATAAATAGGTAGACAACTCTTGTCAATTACATCAACTATGTAACTCCTTGTATTTTGCCTCTTAGATTATTTTGATCAAGTGGTGGCACATCCGAATCAAAATTATCCAAGTTAAGTCCAACCTAGCACTCCATATATTCAAAAAAGAAAAATATTGTCCTTGTGGTGACACAACAAAATAATATTGTTCAATTTTCTTTATAAGCATCAAATGTGATAAATTAACATCTTAAATACTTAATACTTGCCTTGTGGTGACACAACAAACCCATATTAAATATTTAATACTCTATTAATTTTTATCATGCTAGAAGGCGACGTTCGATATTCCAAATATCTTTGAACGCTTAGGACTTAATATAAAAATTTGAGGGGTCTGCAAGTAATTAATGTGTCTCATCTTGTTTAGCGTGCATGCACACACACACACACACACACATATATATATATATATATATATATATATAATACGCGTCATATTAATTAACATGCGAACCATGTTTGCATAATATATAATATATATAATATAAGCATGCACATATAGAATACTATATTCTACCTGAATTGATTATGGACTTTTATTCTAGTTTGGTTCACTAGAGCCACCAATTGAATCAAAAAGTCAGTCCCTATGGGTGAAAGAATTAATATTTAAATATAACTATTACATTTAAACCCGGGCTCCATTATAAACGGGTCTTCAAGTGCTCCTTGTTCCTTGATCTCCAATTCTTCAAAATTAATTCTAACTATTTCTATTACAAAATTATTTAAAATGAATAGAAACTTTGATCAGCAGTCAGCGGGAAGTACATAGGAGGGAGTTAGAATTTACATTAAGAAAAATTAGAGAAGGCGAGTACATGAGACCCCATTTAATAAAACCCATACATTCATGCATCCAACTAAAATAAAATCCAATCACATTGGTCAGTAGTCCATAATCAATCCCATTTATTATCATTCACATCACCATATGCATCAATAAATAACATTCATCTCATGAATAAAAAAACATTTAATATATATATTGATATCATTTAATGGGCAAATTTAGTTAGCATAAAATCTAATTTTGAATCAAAATAAACTCCTTTATTTTAATCCAAATTTAAATCAAAATAAAACTATTTTATTTTAATTTATCCAATTTTGAATAAAATAAACTATTTTATTTTAATCAAAATAAACTCCTTTATTTTAATTAATTATGGAATCCAATTCCAAGAAAAAAATTATTTATTAAAGGAAACACGGATTCTCTTTCCTATTCACAAATAAATTACTTTATTTTGAATAATATGAAATATTATTTCATATCTAAATAACCTCCTTTATTTAAGGAAATACTTATTCATTTCCTATTCATAAATAAACTCCTTTATTTTGAATAATATAAAATCTTATTTCATATCTAAATAAACTCCTTTATTTAAGGAAACATAGAATCCAATTTCAACTCTAATTAGTTATTATGGAATCCAATTCCAACTATAATTAGTTAGCATGAAATTTAATTTTAAAATTAAAATAAAATTTTTATTTTAAAATTAAAATAAATTTTTATTTTAAAATTAAAATAAATTTTTATTTTAATTATAAAATTATTAAGTATATTATATATATAATATATTATATATATAATCTAAGGGAAATCTCATGCTACTTGATCCAAGTGATTCACGCCACCCTGGTATGTATAACAAAATTATGATAAGTCATCCACTTGGAAAGAAAAAAAAAAGAATACAGCGTAGCAGTAAAAAAAAAAAAAACAACTCGCGCTTTTCAAAATTTCTAACGTTTTTTTTTCTTTCGTCTTGGACACAGACTCAGAGGCAAAACAGATTTTGCGATTTACAGTACAGGATTTCGTGAATAAGAATCTCCCATGACCCAAAAAAAAAAATCACACGGCAAAATAAAAAAAAAAATCGGGTTGGGATTACCCTTTTTTTTAAAATAAATAAATTATATACAACAAATTATGCCAAATTAAATTATTCTAAACACATATCAATATACATATCAAATCAAACAATTAATAATTTGCATAAAGGTTTGGCTCTGATACCACTGTTAGGTTTGTAATATTCATGAACGCAATTAAATTGCACAAAATAAGAGGAAACGTGGAAAATCATAGTTTTAAAATTTTACAAACCATATACCCGGATCATCCTTTATGCACAATTATTAATTAAACGAAAAAGAAAGAACAAGAATCATACCCTTGAAGATCCGAGCTTCCTCAGGTACAAGTTCATCTCCAATCCTTTTCGCGTTCAACTTGAATCCACCGGGTTTGGTTCTTTCCTTTGCTCAACGTTAGCCACCCAAGTGTTTGGCCTCTAGAGGTGATCCACCAAGGAAGAAGAAAGATTCAAGAAGATGAGTGTTGTGCAAAACCCAATTTTTCTATGTCATAGAAAATGAGCGTACTCTTCAACAATTGGAATTACGTATTAAACTGGTTGTGAATAAATCAATTAGAACAATTCTAATCTTATTTAAATAAATAAATTAAACTAATAATTTATTTAAATAAATAATATTTATTCTACAATAGGGATAAGCCTCCCTAGCGATTAACGACTTTTCAGATAATATAGATTTCAACATTAATCATAAAAGAACATTTGAGTAAATAGTTACCGTACAATTCAATCCTTCCACTATACAATGTCCCAATTAAATATAAGACATGGAATTACTGTCAAGTCTTATTTTATTTAATTATATGTATTTCGATCTTTAAATGCACAACTCCAAATAATGCAAATTAGAAACTCCTTTCTAATTTCATTCTGCTTTGGCCAAGGACTATTGGGTTGTCATTTATCGAATCACATAGGACATTTCTCTTCTTTTACTAAAAGTGATAGATTCTTTATTGATCATACATTATCTCCATGTACAACTTATTATACTCAAGCATACCCTTTGATATACCCTAAGGGTCTTAAGGAATAAGTCAAAGTATAACTCATCATACACAAGATACTATGATGATCTCAAGTCCAAGGATCACTTGTACTACTATCACTATAGAAATTCCTATTGACAGGCAAGTAAAACTCCATTAGGTATTCCTTAGCGAGCCACGTTCAGTGAACTTATTCTCTAATAAGCACCTACATACTTGTTTTAGTGTCTCCACACAAATGATCATGAGATCAATCATCCTCATCTAATAAACAAGCAACGTATGTACTAATCTATCCGGATTCACTAATCCCCAATTTAGTAATCCAACGATTGGGAACTATTTTAGTTTTAAACTTTCTAAGAATTTAGATCTCATTAGAATGATCATCATCATTATTCTAAAAGCATTGCTTAAAACTATGGGTTTATCACATATTATAAAACAGCATCATGTAGATAATTAAAAGCCTTTAATAAATTAATACTTGTTATTAATAAATGAATAAGATTGTTACAAAGTATATGCTTTATCATCAAACATGATTGGCTTGTGTGCATACTACTTTCATTCCTATTATAGAGTTCAATAACGCCATGTGGAAAAATCCTTTTTACGGTAAATGGACCCAACCACCTTGATTTTAGCTTTCCTAGGAACAACCGCAATCTTGAGTTGAACAATAGTACTGATTGCCCCAGTTCGAACGTTCTCTGCATGATTTTCTGGTCATGTCATTTCTTGTTCTTTTCTTTGTATAACCTAGATTTCTCGTAAGCTTGAAGTCAAAATTCATCGAGTTCATTTAATTGAAGTAGCCTCTTTTCACCCGCAGCTGCTTGATCGAAGTTGAGTTTCTGAATTTCCCAATAGGCTTTATGTTGTAACTCTACATGTAGGTGACATGCTTTCCCGTAGACCAACTGATCTGGTGACATCCCAATTGGTGTTCTATAAACAGTCCTGTAAGCCCATAGTGCATCGTCCAATCTGAAAGACCAGTCTTTTCTATTTGGGTTTACTACCTTCTCTAAGATTCTCTTCACCTCCCTGTTTAAAACTTTAGCTTGCCCACTTATTTGGGGATGATATGATATAGCCACCTTATGGTTGATCCCATATTTTGCCAAGAGAGCTGTAAATGATCTATTGCAGAAGTGACTACCTTCATCACTTATAATAGCTCTTGGCGTGCCAAATCTTATGAAAATATTCTTTTGTAGGAATTTAAAAACTACTTTGGCATCATTTGTGGGGAGTGCTACGGCTTCAACCCATTTTGATACATAGTCAACCGCAAGCAAGATGTACTGATTATTAAAGGAGGAAGGAAATGGCCCCATAAAATCCATGCCTCATACATCAAAAATTTTAACTTCTAAGATAGTTTGTAGCGGCATCTCATTCCTTTTCGATATGTTACCCACCCTTTGACATTTGTCACAGCTTTTAACGAACTGGGGGGTGTCCTTAAATATTGTAGGCCAATAAAACCCTGCTTGAAGAACTTTCGCTGCTGTTCTCTCACTTTCGTAATGTCCTCCGTATGCAGATGAATGACAATCGTGCAATATATTCTTCACCTCGTTGTAGGGAACACACTTTCTAATCATCTTGTCGGCGCACTGTTTAAATAGGTATGGCTCATCCCACATGTACACTTGACGTCATATAGGAATTTCTTTTTCTACTGTCATGTAAGATTAGGGGGAAAGATGTTTCTCACTAGATAGTTAGCGAAATCTGCGTACCAAGGAAATTCTGCATTGACTCCAAACAGTTTGCTCATCCGAAAATGACTCATTAATTACACACTTGTCCTCTTCATTTTTACCCGGATTTTCCAGCCTCCTTAAATGATCTGCAACTTGATTCTTCGTCCCCTTTCTATCTTTTATTTCCAAATCAAACTCTTGTAGAAGAAGTATCCACCTGATAAGTCATGCCTTAGTTTCTTTCTTCGAAATGAAGTACCGAATTACCGAGTGATCCGTATAAACTACCACCTTTGTCCCGATCAAATATGCCTAGAATTTATCAAAGGCATATACTACTGCAAGTAATTCCTTTTTCATAGTTGTGTAATTTATTTGGGTCTCCGTAAGGGTCTTACTTGCATAGTATATGGCATGAAAAGTCTTCTCTCGGCGTTGACCCAACACATCCCCTATTGCATAGTCGCTCGCATCGCACATTAACTCAAAAGGCTTATTCCAATCTGGTGCGACAATAACTGGCATTGTAGTCAACTTTTTCTTCAACAAGTCAAATGCTAACCTACAATTTTCATCAAACTTAAAAACTGAATCTTTCTCTAAGAGACTGCACAATGGCTTTCCAATATTAGAGAAATCTTTTATAAATCTCCTTTAGAACCCGGCATATCCAAGAAAGCTACGGATCCCCTTTACTGAAGTTGGCGGTGGAAGATTTTTAATCGTTTCCAGCTTTGTTCTATCAACCTCTAATCCCTTCGTTGAGACCTTGTGCCCCACGATTATTCCTTCTTCAACCATTAAATGGCACTTTTCCCAGTTAAGTACTAAATTTGTCTCCATGCATTGCTTTAGGACCATCACCAAATTCTCTATACAAGCATCAAAATCATTTCCATAGACAGAAAAGTCATCCATGAAGACTTCCACATTTTTCTCCACCATGTCTGAGAAATGGCCATCATACACCGTTAGAAGGTTACGGGTGCATTACACAAGACAAAAGACATTTTCCTGAATGCGAATGTGCCGTATGGGCACGTGAAAGATGGCCATCATACACCGTTGGAAGATTATATCCCGAATACCCATCCAATAAATAGTAAATTCATGTCCCGCCAATCTATCCAACATCTGATCGATAAAAGTCAGAGGAAATTGGTCTTTACGGGTCACCTTATTTAACTTCTTGTAGTTCATGAAAACCCTCCAACCAGTCACTGTCCTCGTCGGAATTAGCTCATTGTCATCATTTTGTACCACGGTCATTCCTCCTTTTTTCAGCACACATTGAACCTGACTGACCCACTTACTGTATGAAATCGGGTAGATGATTCCCGCATCCAACCATTTTAGAATTTCTTTCTTCACTACTTCTTTTATGATTGGATTGAGCCATCTCTATTGCTCCACCATTGGCTTGTATCCTCTTCTATAATGATTTTGTGCATGCAAAAGGATGTGCTGATTCCTTTGATATCTATAATTGTCCATCTTATAGCTTATTTGTGTTCTCTAAGCACTCTCAGCAACTTATTTTCCTGCAATTAGTCAAGTGCAGCAGAAATAATAACTGGTAAAGTATTAGAATTGCCTAAATATGCATACCTGAGGTGTTTAGGGAGTGGCTTAAGCTCAAGAGCAGGTGGTTCCTCCAATGAAGGTTTCATTTTTGATTTGGCTCTTTCCTCCGTCTGTAATGGTTCAAATGGTGCTTTGAATCTGCTAACTCGTGGTAAAGAATCTAACATTTGCAAGTAATCCACAAACTCTGGATCATCCAAATCTTCATCTCCCAATAATGTAGTTTCCAATGGATCATTAACCAAACTTTTAACCATGTCTTCGTTGATTATCTGATCAATGACATCCATCCTGAAACACTCATCTTCATTCTTATGGAACTTCATGTCTTTGAATACGTTGGACTTTACTTCTTGATCTTGGACCCTCATGGTTAATTCACCTTTTTGCACGTCGATGAGAGTCCTACCCGTAGCCAAGAACAGTCTCCCTAAGATAATTGGGATATTCTTATCTTCCTCAAAATCCAGAATTATGAAGTCCGCGGGAAATATGAATTTGTCTACCTTAACAAAAATATCCTCCACAATGCCTCTTGGGTACGTGATTGTCCTATTTGCCAATTGCAACAAAATATTCGTAGGCTTTGGAGCTGGTAAACCCAATTCTGCATAAACTGATAACGGCATGAGGTTCACACTTGCCCCCAGGTGACATAAACACTTGTTGAATGCCATATTCCAAATTGTACACAGAATGGTAAAACTCCCCGGATCTTTCAACTTTGGTGGTAACTTTCATTGTTAAATGGCACTGCACTCCTTTATTAGTGCCACGATTTCAAAATCTTCCAACTTCTTTTTCCTAGATAGAATTCCCTTCATGAATTTAGCATAACTTGGCATCTACTCCAGGGCTTCTGTAAAAGGGATGTTAATCTAAAGTTTCTTGAAAACTTCTAAAAATTTTGTGATTTGCTTATCCAATTTCTATTTTTTGGACTCTCTGCTGAAACGGTTGTGGAGGATACATAACTGTCTTATCATCTGACTTTGTTTGTTCCACTTGCTTTTCCTCACCATGTTTTTCTTCAACCACTTTGTTTTCATCAACCTTATTATCTTTTATAACTGAATTTTCTGCAATTTCCCCATCTAGATGTTTTCCACTTCTCAAAGTGATTGCCTGACACTGCTCGTGATTTCCCTTTGGATTTCTTTCAGTGTCAGTTGGTAGAGTCCCTTGTGGTCTATTATTCAATGCTAAGGCAAGATGTCCCATCTGATTCTCTAGGTTCTTGATGGCTACAGCTTGTGATTTCATAACTACCTCGGTACTTGTTATATACTTCAACAACAACTCCTCTAAATCTATTTTTCTCTCTTGATGTTGAGCTGGTTGTTGATGCTGATTTTGAAATCCTGGGGGATAAGATTGTTGTGGAGCTTGCTGATGCTGATTATTACTCCACGAAAAATTAGGGTGATTTTTATTCCTCGGATTGTATGCATTCTGGTACATATTCTGTGGCAGTATCCTGTTGTAGCTATCCACAAATTGCATTGACGCTGGGTTGATTGCACATTGTTCCGTAGTATGTTCACCCGTGCACAGTTCACAAATAACTACAACTTGCTGAGTCTACCCCTGACAACGAATCATCTTTCTTTGAGAGCATTAAAATCTGCGCTACTAATGCTGTCACTCCATCTACCTCTAACACTCCAGCTGCCTTAGGTTGTGTAATTATTGTCGTAGGCCACTGGTAGTTGTTAGCTGCCATTGTCTCTATCAATTTATATGCCTCCTCATAACTCTTTGCCATAAATGCTCCACCCGATGCTGCATCGATACTGGTCCTGAGACTCCTATGTAACCCATTGTAGAATGTGTTCATCTGCAGCCATTTGGGTAATCCGTGATGTGGGCACTTTCTGAGTAATTCCTTGTATCTTTCCCATGCCTCGTACAGTGATTCCCCATACTGCTGTTCAAACATGGTAATCCCATTTCTCATCTTTGCAGTCTTCGCTAGTGGGAAAACTTTTGCTAGAAATATTTGAGCAAGGTCTTCCTATGTAGTTATTAATCCCGGTGGTAGAGAGTGTAACCTTCTCTTCGCCTTGTCCCGTAAAGTGAATGGGAACAAGTGAAGCCTAACTATGTCATCTGACACCCCATTATACCTGAAGGTGTCACAAATCTCCAAAAAGTTGACATAATGTTCGTTCGGATCATCATTTTCCAGTTCCCCAAACTGAACCGAATTTTGGATCATCTGAATAGTCCTAGGCTTGATTTAAAATGTATTCGCGGCTATAGCAGGCCTGATAATACTTGATTGAAGTTCAGTCACTTTCGGAGTAGCAAAGTCCCTAACGCTTTTTGGTCTTCGGCAGCCATTGCTAGCTCTTTTTTAGAATTTTTGAAGTCTTCCTTGTCTCCTTAATCCACTTACTTAGGCTTTGAAATCGTCTCTCAATGTCGTCCTCAAAAGGAAGCAAGTCTGGATTTTTGGACCGAGTTTGCATAAACCAACTTCAAAAACCTGAAATAAGAACGAATAAAAAAAAGGAAAAAGTGTTTAAGTAAAACTGAACTAGTTAAACTGATATCGCAAGATTATTAAACTCTATTCTAATTTCGCCGGCAACGATGCCAAAAACTTGTTGGGTAATATCTAGTTACGCACAATCACGCAAGTATACGTGGTCAACAAGTAATATAATACTAAGTAGAGTATCGTTCCCACGGAGAATTACTAAGAAATTAACCCTCACAATTATCAGCTTCCTATTAATCCAAATTTTATTAAACAATCCAATTTAAGAATTATAATTATAAAAACTAAATATTATTAAAAATACTAGATCACAAAATAATCACAAATCTTAAAAACTGAAATTTCAAACAAGTATTAGAGAATTAGGCTTACAACTTCACCCTAAGCTTCACTCTGATTATTTCCCTTCATTCCAGTTTAATTCACAATCCCAGTTAATTAATCAAGAACACGAAAGTAGAATTAGCCACCTCTCGATGCACTAACACTATATTAACTTAAATCCACAATTTAGATAGAATCAAGTTAAACACCTTAATTAACTAACTCACTATATATCTATGTGAATTATAATCAAAGAAGGTTTAAGTTCAAGTTCTCTATTCGATTCCATGCGATGTTAAGCATATCTCTACCCTAACATTCATCAAGATCCCATTCATTCACAGAATTCAAGAACACATGCTATATTAACTAAGTCTAGACTCGTACTTCCTCTCTCAAATCCATATAAATCCACAAAGAATTGCTGCTCAGGCAATTCATAAATTCACGCATAAATTAATATAGATAAAATGAGGAATAGCTTATTAAACTTAAAATCAAAGTTACATAATCATCGTTTCACTTAAAGATCCATCATAAACCTAAAAAGTAATTTAGCTCATCATCAATGAATTAAAAACTGAATTAATTAAAGAAAACATCATCCCAATTACAAATATAAAACTAGAGAAGAAGAATAAATCCAGAACCACCCTTCTCAATAGCCTTAATCTGAAATTGTTGTGAAACTCCTTCAAAAACTCTCTCCAATGCTCTTGCTGCAAAATCTGTTTTTAATTATGTTAATTGCCTTGTATGATGTCTCTCTTGTTATTTTCTTGTCAATTATATCACTAAGACATGTATTCTGACTCTAGTTCCTTGCCAATATGAGTTCCAAGCCATCCCAAACACTTGTCTTCACGTTGTTGCAACATTTGAAATCAAACAGGAGATTGCTCTGCCCCGTACCCCCACCCCGGCTGGGGTATTGTTGTGTAACAAGCCAACCCCGGCTGGGATAGCTTCTATTAATTTGTATCAAGACCCCCCACCCAGTCGGGGGTGTTATACATAAAAGGGCCAGCCCCGGCTGGGGTATGTTCTGTTAGTTATCCTCTTTAAGCTCCAAACTTGCCAAGTTTTGCCAAAACTCCACCCTTTTCGTCCAATAGCCACTCCACTAATCCTAAACACAAAATAATACTAAACAAGTAAAAACAAAACATAAAAACCAAGAATTAACACACTTTAAGCTTGAATTAGAAGCCGATAAGTAGGTATAAAACCCACTTATCAATGACGTATCAATCATGTCTAGCGAATATTTATGCTACTCTATTAGATTACTATTTTATCCAATTAACATATCCCCTTTTTTAGGGTTTTTCACCTCAAACTTATCATAAGATTCCGCACCAAAATAATTTGGTTCGGGATAAATTGTCAAAGAGATACTTGAATTTTCATAAACATTTGTCTAGTTGAATCAAATAGCTTAGACATATACCAATAATTCAAATATCAATCGAAACATGTGTCTGGCCAAATTCAATTGGCAATAAATTATCTTTAAAATTATGAAAATCATTGTACGGCGTCATGATACCGCACTGTATTTACAGTACGTTTAAGGATTCCGTCATTTTGTGACTTTGTCATACTACATCAAACCATAGTGGGCTGACGATCCTTAGATCACATCCAACACTAGGTAATTCTGCATTGATAACTCCATCATTTTTATCATCTTTGCACCAGGTTTCATTATGCATTAATGATATATAAAATACATTTTTATATTTCAAATCATTTTCGTCTAGCCGAAACAATTAGCATAAACTTTTCTTTTAAATGGTTCCAAAACCATTGCAAATTATTTTTGGTGTTATCATGCCGAACAGGTAACGATGTGTTAGTGGCCCAAAGTCCACACATACACACTTGTCACCATGTGTTGAGGATAACAAAATTTATTTATATTTTTAAAGGTACGTCAGTGCGAATTTAGCTCAATGTCAAAAATTTCGAAGTCTAGCATAGCTAGAAAATTTGGAATACATATGCTTCCACCATCAACATCACTTTCCATAATGATCAATTGCTTAATAATTCTATCTATTTCTATCATCCTTAATTCTCCATTCATAATTTAACTATACCACAGTATAGTTCATCAAACTTACCACATATTATGAGTTCAGGAACATTACAAAATAATATGAGTTTAAGAACTTATCCTAGCAATATGTAGTTCAAGAACCAATCAGGAACTGTCCATACGCTTAAGGGTTCAAAAATATACCATACGATTATGAGTCATAAACTTACCATAAGTATGAGTTTTAATAACTCGCACCTAATCTTATATTCTCTACCTATCCGTTATATATATGAGAAAAGAATCACCTTCTCAACATGTATATAGCAAATAGCGCGACACAAACATTTCAATGATTATCAATATAGGAAGCTAAGTGGTTGTGGAACCAAACACAATCTCTTTCCCATACAAGGAATTGGTCAACTCGGCCACTAATCAATATAGGAAGCTAAGCGGTTGTTACACCAAGGAAAAATCCCTGCCCATATAAGGAATTGTTCAATTCAACAACTATATCAATATAGGAAGTTAACTGATTCTCAAACCAAGTACAAATTCCCCGCCCATACAAGGATTCATACAACTTAGCTGCTGACATTAGTCCTCAATTGAAATCCCACATAATTCTAGCTTTCTCTTTTTTTAATACGAATCTTCTTTAATCCGTATCTCATCATCTATACCTCTTTTCTGAGTTTACATCGTAAAATTTCGTAGTACCTTTTCTTTATAGCGTCAAGCTATATCATTCAAATCACTTAACATATCATATGTTATTCAACAATTTAATCTGATCACGTCGTGATCTTATTTTGTAATCATTTCTCCTTATACTTGCGATCATTTTATACTACGATCTTCTTATTCTTTTTTTTAATCATATTATATTATGATTTTATTTACACTTCTCATCTTATAGATATCGTCTATTTATTATCAGTTTTCATCTTTATTACTGGAGTTAGGTAACTCCAGATTCTTATCCTTATTGTTGGAAGAGTGCATATAGTGATTTGATGTTTAAAGTAAATGCTCATGAATATATGTAAAGTCCTTCTAAGAATGTATGTAAAAGGACTTAGTGATAGATCAAATTGTTAGGTTGATCTAAGCTTTTAATGTTTATCATTCTGTAAATAAATGTATAGATAAAGAGATCAAAGATGTTAGGATGATCTATAAAATGTAATAGATAGGCTTTAATAAAATCGCAATCTATTGAGCTGATCAAGAACTTGCAGAAGCCAAGGTAGAATCGTAGAGTATCGAGAATCGTAGTATGTCTGCCTTGGAGGGCCTCTCCAGAGATCGTAGTGTGGTCCAAACGTTTGTCGAAGCCAACTCAGAGGTCGTAGTGTGGTCCAAACGTTTGCCTAAGCCAACTTAGAGATCGTAGTGTGGTCCAGACGTTTGTCGAAGCCAACTCAGAGATCGCAGTGTGCTCTCGGAGACGTAGAGTCTGCAATGCAAGCAAGTGAAGATCGTAGTGTGCCAGCCCTTAAGAGAAATCATACTGTTCTCGTTTGGTTGCATCAAGCACCAAGGTAGCAAGACACCACGATAAGAATCATAGAGTATCATCTGGCTGTGTCAGAAGTTATAGACCCTGGTCATTCGTTCAAAGATAAAATCTTAACAAATGTGGAATGGGTCACAAATATTGAAGTAATCACCAGTCCTAATGGCATGAAAATATCCTTAGTATGTAACAAAAAGACGTATTGAAGAAGCTAAGGAAAGGACCATGGGACAGAGGAAAACACCTTTTCAGGTGTTAAGTGAGAAAGCAGTCTGCTATGTCAGTGGGCCAGAATGCATTTCAGAAGATATGCAGAAAAGTCTCCATCAAAGTTCAGAAACGTCAAATGCATTAAATGCTTCAACGGATGGATTCAACGGGCAGATTTCAAAGATCACATATATGTAAGACATCTGCAGATGATAGAAGCAAGCAAGCAATTGAACAAAAAGAAAGAATACTCAACGCTCAACTCTACAATCTGAGAAAAAGAGAAAGCTTGCACAGTTACTCGGTTCTTTCAAAGAAGAGCTTAACTAAGAATCGAGTAGCACCAACCAAGAACTCAACAACTACCAATCAACTGAAGTAAGAGTTCCAAGTCAGAAGGACTTGAAGAGTTCTAAGTTAACTGTGAAGAGCCAAGTCTGCTGGACTTGAAGAGTTTAAGAGTGAACTGAGAAGTTCCTAGACTGCTGGTCTAGAAGGAATATGTGAGATTCAGAAAGTGTAAAAGACATCCTTAGTGGATTTCCTACTCGAGGAGTAGAAGAGTGGACTAGGAGCTTTAAGAGCTCCGAACCACTTAAAACTGGTGTGTCTATTTCATTCTTACTATAACTGCTATAACTGTTATAACTGTCTCACTCTCATTAACTCACTATATCTAAAAGGGAGATCAAACAAACCTTAATTCCGCTGTGTTTAAATCATCATCAAAATTGACAAAGTAAAATGAAAAGATTTTAATATCTATTCAACCCCGCCCCCCTTCTAGATAACTATTGTGCCTCCGAGAACTAACAATTGGTATCAAAGCAGGTCCTATTATATAGCTTACAAAGCTTGAGTAGATCCAATGGCACGCTTACCAAGCAAATCAAAGAACGGAGGAGGCAGCAAGCCACCTATATGCAACAAAGACAAGTTATCCAACTGGAAAGTTCGGATGCAAGCCTACATGGATTCAATAGATGAAGATCTATTTGAAACTTTTTAGAATGGGCCCTATGTTCCTACAAAGCTTGCACCAACTACAGACGACCCAAACAGAATACAGATCAAGGTCAAAGGAGAATGGACAAAAAATGAGAAGAGAGCTGTTCAACTGGATAAAAAGGCCAAGAACATCTTATTCAAATCCTTAAAAGATGATCTGTTTGAAAATGTGGTCAATAGCAAAACAGCAAAGGAGGTTTGGGAAGCATTGCTCATCATGCATGAAGGAACAGAAGAAGTCAGAGAAAATAAACAATTCTTGACTCAGCAATATGAGATGTTTTCCCACATTCAAGGAGAAAACATCACTGCCACCTATGAGAGATTTAATGTTCTACTCAACTCTCTACGAGCTTATGGAAAGATCTATCCAAATAAAGATCTAATCATAAAGTTCATGAGAGCCTTACCAAGCAAGTGGGATGCCAAAACCACTGCCATTAGAGAGTCGAAGAATCTACATGAAATGACTGTTCAACAGTTATATGGAAGCCTTCTTCCATACTAACTGGAGCTGACTCAACGAGCAGAAACTCTATCTGAAGGAAGAAAGAAGGATAAAGGTGTTGCTCTCAAAGAAACTGAAAACACCTCCAAAGTCAACACTGAAGTTGACTATGACTATGATGAAGATGATGATGAGGACTTTGCAATGCTGGTGAAGAAACTCAGAAGGTTCATGCGTCAAGGCAAAACCAGCAAGCCAAAGAAAGTCAGCAACTACAACAGCCAGGAACAAATGAATGATCTATGTTAAAATTGCAAAAAACCTGGCCACTTCATTGCTAACTGCAACAAACCTCTCAGAGAAGAACTAAAGAAGAAATCACATTCAAAGAAAGAATACAAAGGCAACAAAAGGCCTCAGAAGAAAGACAAAGGCCTTGTAGCTGGAGGATCGTGGAGTGACTCAGACAATGACTCAACTCTGAAATCTGGAGATGATGAAGATCCTCAAATGGAAAATCTTTGCCTGATGGCCAAGAACACAAAGGACAAATAGAACTCCAACATACATGAAGTAAGTAAAGATGAGGTATTTGACTTCAACTCTCCTGATGTAGACATTGATGACTTAAGAACTGCACTGCATGGCATAACATCTGATCTGTATCAATACATAAAATGGTTTAGAGTTCTGACTAAGGATTATTCAATTCTTCAAAAGGAGAAAGAAAAAGTTCAAGAAGAACTGGAAACAGACCTTCTAAGTACTGATTATCTCTCCAAATTTGAAACTGAGAATAAGCTCTTAAAATAGACCAATGAGCTCAATGCAAAAAGAGAGTCAAGTTTAACATCTAAAATTAAGGAACTAGAAAAGACAATCTCTACATGGAATAAATCCTCTTCATCCCTGAACTCCCTAATCTCTAGCCAGAGAAGTATCTCTGACAAAATAGGTTTGGGCTTTGGGGAATCAGCCTCAGAGCCATGTGTGGAAAAAGTAAAGTAAACTAACACTAGTAATGCTTCAAGTTTTAGTAGAAGCATTATATTTGTGAAATCCTCACAAAAGGATGAGCCAGTCAAACTCTGCTCTACTAATTCGATCCATATTCCAATAAGTAAGGGATCCCATGCTGGCCTGGGTTTCAGAAAAGAGAAGAGTAACCCAGCCACCACTCACCAACCTTAAAGGATCGTAGAGTCAAGTAAGACTAACTCTACGAACCAGCTGGGAAGGTACAGTAGAGGTAAGGTACACTACTCACAAATCATGAAACACAAGGACATATGGAAGAAGGAAAATCAGCTTAACAGAAGGATGACTAAAAATGCACAAAAGTCCAAATGGAGGAAGAATTCTCACACACACAAACATGAATCATATTTGATTTTTTGTGTGCTATGGAGTTGGCCACAAGGCTGCAAAGTGCCATTTTAATTCCATGCATATGAGACCCAAAATCAAGCAGATTTGGGTCCCCAAGGGTACTAACAAAGTAGGACCCATGCAAGGATGGGTACCAAAATGAAGGTTTAATGTTACCACAGGAAAAGAGATCCATGATCATAACCTGGTATCTGGACAGTGGATGCTCAAGGCACATGACTAGGAACAAAGCCCTTCTATCTAACTACATAAAGAAGGAGGGTCCCTCAGTCATTTTTGGAGACAATGGCTCTGGCAAGACAAGAGGATATGGCTCAGCTGGAAATGGTGCAGTATCCTTCTGTAAAGTAGCCTATGTGGAAGGACTACAACACAATCTTCTAAGCATTAGCCAACTCTACAACAAGGGTCATCAAGTAACATTCCTCAACGATCAATGTCAAGTCCGAGACCTGAAGACGTCTGCTATAAAGTTAACCAGAACAAGAGAGGGAAATGTCTACACAGTAAATCTTGGTCAACTAAGCTCAGAAGAGACAATATGCTTTCTGGCTAAAGCATATGAAGAAATAAGCTAGTTATGGCATCAAAGACTGTCTCATCTCAACTTCAAGAGCATGTCCAAGCTAGCTTCAAAAGATCTAGTTGCAGGCTTACCTAAGTTTAACTTCGTTAAAGAAAGGTTGTACAATGCCTGTCAGCTTGTAAAGCAGACCAGAAGCTCATTCAAAAGCAAAACTGCCAATTCAATTGACAAGCCCCTACAGTTGCTCCACATGGATCTATTTGGGCCAATTCCAACAACGAGCCTCGGAGGAAAGAGATACTCACTGGTCATTGTCGACGATTACACGAGATTCACATGGGTATTCTTTCTAACCTCAAAGGATGAAACAAGCTCCCAACTGATCAAGATGTTCAGACTAGTGATGAACGAGAAAGGGGAGAAAATCTAGGCCATAAGGAGTGATCATGGCAGAGAATTTGACTTCTCAGAAATGGACCAATTCTGCACAGACAATGGCATCAGTCATAATTTCTCGGCTCCACGAACTCCTCAACAAAATGGAGTAGCTAAAAGAAACAACAGGACATTAATAGAGGCTGGAAGAACTCTACTAGCGCTGACCCATCAATTCGAATACTTACGGGTAGAAGGCATCAACCTTTGCATAATACACTCGAGCGAGAGGATGCTATAGAAGATTCCAGCTGGATAGAAGCTATGCAGGAAGAACATAATCAGTTCGAAAGAAGCAAAGTGTGGAGATTGGTACCAAGACCAAAGAATCATCCTGTCATAGGAACCAAGTGGGTCTTCAGAAACAAGATGGATAAAGATGGAGTAATAACCAGGAATAAGGCAAGACTAGTGGCCAAGGGCTACTCCCAGGAAGAAGGCATTAACTATGATGAGACATTTACACCCGTTGCCAGACTAGAAGCCATCAGAATATTTCTTGCCTTTGCTGCTCACATGAAATTCAAGGTCTTTCAGATGGATGTCAAAAGTGCATTTTTGAATGGTGAACTTCAAGAAGAAGTCTATGTAGAGCAACCTCCAGGTTTCATCAATCCATCTCTTTTAAATTATGTTTATAGATTAGACAAAGCCTTATATGGTCTTAAACAAGCACCTAGAGCATGGTATGAGACACTAACTAACTTTCTTATTAAAAATGGCTTCACTAGAGGTAGATTAGATACCACACTATTTCTTAGAAAACATAAAGACAAAGTCTTATTAGTTCAAATATACGTTGATGACATTATTTTTGGATTTACTAATGAAAAGTTATGCAAGAGATTCTCCAAGCTTATGCAGAGCAAGTTTGAAATGAGCATGATGGGTAAGCTGAATTTCTTCCTTGGACTGTAAGTAAAGCAAACTGATGAAGGAATCTTCATTAACCAAGCCAAGTACATTAATGATTTACCTAAGAAGTATGGCATGGAATCAGCTTATCCCATGAAAACCCCAATTGCTCCTGCAACCAAGCTTGACAAAGATGAAAAAGGTAAAAGTATTGATATAACTCAATACCGAGGTATGATAGGCTCTCTTTTATATCTAACTGCCTTTAGACCAGACATAATGTTTGCAACATGCATATGTGCTAGATTTCAGGCTGATCCTAAAGAATCACATTTAACTGCTGTAAAGAGGATTTTCAGGTACCTCAAAGGTACACCTCACTTGGGGCTTTGGTACCCCCAAGGAGTCCTCATTTGAAATAACAGGCTACACAGATGCTGATTTTGCAGGCTGCAAAATAGATAGAAAGAGTACTAGTGGCACTGTCAGTTACTAGGAAACAGACTTGTGTCCTGGTTCAGAAGAAATAAAACTCAGTATCTACCTCAACTACAAAAGCTGAATACATTGTTGTTGGCAGCTGCTGTGCTCAGATCCTATGGATGAAAAATCAGCTAGCAGACTATGGGTTTGAATTCAAATCCATACATGTTCACTGCATGAATACAAGTGCCATAGCAATAACTCATAATCTTGTCATGCATTCTAGGACTAAACATATAGAAATAAGGTATCATTTCATTAGGGATCATGTGCAAAATGGAACCATATCCTTACAATATATCCCTACTAAAAATCAACTTGCTGATGTCTTTACGAAACCTTTAGATGAATCCAGGTTCAACAAATTAATAAGTGAGCTAGGCATGCTTAATTTACAACCATGAAATCTATGCTCTAGTTTGTGCTAACCATGCATCTATAAAAGGCTATGTTCAAAATCGTAGACATGATAAAAGGAAGTCCACGATCGTAGAGTTTCAGTAACATGAAAGACAACGATTGCAGTGCAGACTCAACGATCGCATCACAGACTCAACAGTGAAATAACAGAGGAGCCTCCTGTGATGACAAAAGTCCAACAAAACAAAGCAATCTCTCCGAATAAGCGCCTCAGGGACAAACCTAATCCTTGATCCATTTCATGAGGTTAGCCCTTCTTGAGATACCTTAAACCGAGGAGAATTCCAAGTGAAAAGTACATCGCAAGGACCCAGACAGACTCGATGATAGAAGTTCAGATTCGATGATTGCTGAATAAACTCAACAATTCTTTGAAAGCGGACTTCGGCGATTACAAGGACTACCTCAACGACCGTAGTCCTCCCAAAGGACACGTCAGATGTTAAGGGCAAATCAGTACAATCCTCCTTAGTCAGATCCATAGAGCCAAGTAGAATTTGACACCTGCCTGATAAGTCGATTTTATACCTACTTATCCAGCATCTATTACTTGAATTATTTGCTTAATCTCGTGTTTCTTAGTTACTTTTCATGCATTTTGTGTTTATTTTATAGGTTATATGTTTGGGAGCGGTGTGAGAGACTATTGGTAAAGAAAAGCAAGGAAAATGCAAAGAAAAGCAATCCAAATATTGTTTGTACTTTCATGTTCATTTAATGTTCTTGGCTTGGAACTTGGACTATATTGAAGAGCTTCTCCTTAGCTTTCCAAAAAATATTAAATCATTCCAATCGGAGTTCGGATGAATGAGTTATGACATTTCTACCAACGGACGTCGTTGAACTTCATTGTTTTGGGTGGCCATTTGCATAGCAGTCACTTCCAGTCCAATTTCGACCTTCATCCGTTCGTTATTTCTCAAAACTCAAAGAATGAAAGTTGTAGATCTCGTCGATAGCTTCGATTTTATAGGTGGCAGGCCTCGTAACTCCTCCCAGTTTAAAAGTTATGGTAGTTTTAGCAGAGGAGGTTCCAGCAGGAAAAGTAATTGGCAGATTTGGGGCAAGCTGGGGCTGGATCTTTTGTGCCTTAGGACCCAGCCGGGGCTGGGGTCCTGGGCATGAAATCAGTAGCATAGCAAGCCGGGGCTGGCTATTTTCAAGGTAAATAGCAACCCGGGGCTTGGGTACGCGCAGAATGAGTAGATTTGGTCCGAATTTGAGTCCGAAAAGGATTGGTTCGAGCTGTTTGATTCAAGGACTTCCAAGATGACTTAAATACATATAAAGAGGCTTATAAAAGGAGGAGATTTACAAGGATTAGGTGAAGTTTTTGGGAGAATTCCATTAGATTAGATTAGAGTAAATTAGATCAAAATCCTAGTTCTTATTAAATTTGGAGATTGAAGCAACATGGAGACCATTGAAGATTCAAAGTAGGAGCAAGGAGGGAGCATCAAATCTACAGACAATAGATTATATCTTCTTATCTTTTTCTATCTTTGTCTTTTAATGATTATTCAATTGTGGATTCTTAGTTTTAATTCAATAATCATGAACTAATTCTTTGTTTGAGATTACAATGGATCTTATTGTGTAATTTATTTTAATATGCTTCGTTATCAATTGTTATGTTCTATCGTGAGGATTGTCTATTGTGATTTGGACTTAATTATTTAATTGATTGGCCATCAATTACCATGATAATCTATATGAACTCGAGAGATGAAGTATTGATTTATATCTAATCATGATAGCATGTGTTCAGGGTTTTGTTAATAGCTTAAACTTGATGAGTGTTAAGGTAGAGATATGCTTGACATCGCATGTAATCGGATAGAGAACTTATTCTTAAACCTTCTTCAATTGTAATTCACATAGAGATATAGTGGGTTAGTTGATTAAGGTGTTTAACGGATTTCTATCTTTATTGTGGATTGACGTTAATACGATATTAGTGCATCGAGAGGTGGTTAATACTACTTTAGTGTTCTTGATTAACAATTCGGGATAATGAATAATTGATGAGAAGTGTGTTAACTTAAATGAAGCAATAAGTGAAGTTGTGATCTTAAATCTCCGTTATCTTAATTTAATTAGTGGAATTTAATAGTAGTTTAATTTATATAATTTGAAATTCATTCGTTTAAATAAGATTGAGTTGGTTACGGGTTAGTACTTGGTGATTTTTATTAAATAATTCTCTGTGGGAACGATACTCGACTTATCACTTTATTACTTATTGACCATGTATACTTGCGTGTTGTGCGTATATAGATTTTACCCAACAAGTTTTTGGCGCCGTTGCCGGGGAATTAGTTTAATATCTCTTTGCCAATATTAATTTCAATTAAATTAGTCTTAATTTAAATATTTTTATTTTTATTTTTAATTCTATTCCTATATTTCTCTCTTTTCAGGTACCATGGATGACTTTGCGTATCAATGGCCATACACGAACATGACTCAACCAAAGGAAGCGGAGATTGACAGACTTGCGACACTCTCCGCAATGTCAGCACAAATTGAAGAACTTTCGAGGGAGTTGGACGTTATCGCAGCCCAACAGAGTCGAAGGATGGCAGTTACGTGTGGCTATTGTGCTGGAAACCATCCGAGTCATCAATGTACCATCAATCTTGGGCCGGTACAGTATGGTGGTAACGACCTCAATCAGTATGCATATGATAATTACCATCAAGTTTGGGGGTATCACCCGAATTTGTCATGGAGCTACAATTATAAAAACCACTACTACGCTCTAAATTCAACATACACACCAGAATTTTCATGTCCACCTCCATTACCACAAGAAGAAAAGCCAAATCTGAGGGATGTAATGTTGAAGTGCATAGCAAACATAGAGGAGATGAGTATTAGCCAAGAGTTGTCAACCCAAAAAACACCTTACTCCTTTTTCAAAATGGAGAGAGGGAAGTTGCAAGTACAAATTAAAAAACACCTTTTTCAAATTAGAAGTTCAAAATGCTCATTCTCTCTTTCGCTCTACAAGAAGAAACCCTAAATTGTAAGAAAGTTTAGACAACCATACTCCTTGCAAAGAAATCAATGGTAGCCTCCAACGCCATCTCTGGCTACAGACTCTGTTTCGACGAGTTCAAAATAGTTGAACCCAAATTTCACAAAACTCTATCATTAATAAAGAAGGTTGGTCTCGAAGAGGCTCTGGGTATGGCCACACTGATCTACCCAAAGCTAGTAAAAGAATTCTACAGAAATGGTGTGTTCAAAAACGACGTTATCACTATGAAAGTCAGGGACGTGGAAATCAAGCTGAAGGCTGAGGATATCAACCTATACCTAGGTTTCAAATCTGAAGGGTTTTCGTTCATAGATGGCACAGATTTCCATGAGGGACTTAAAAGGATGCGTCACAAAAAATTCCCCACTGTCAAAGGATACAAGAAAAAGGAGTTTCCTCAGAGGTACGAATTTTTGGCTGACATTGTTGGAAAATGCATATGCTACAAGAGCTCAGGCCACGATTCTGTAAACGAAGTACAGCTCAAGCTCATGGCAGCCATCAGTTGTGGGATACAGCTTAACTATGGAGCCCGGTTGCTTAAATGGATTGGGAAGTGGATTCTCAGCTCGAAGAAGTCAAAGAGCTCTGGGAAGATGCTCTACGGGCGATTCATCAGTATCATCCAACAGTCTGCTTTGGGCGATAAGATAGAGGATGATGAAGGAGAATCAATCAATCCAAACAAATGAATGACCAAGCAACTTTTCGAGAACTGGAAAAGAACTCCAGCTAAAAATGTATGAAAAATGTCTGAGTCCAGTGGAAGGACAGCTGATGCAAAGGAGTCAGGGATTCCAGGGAATATGTCTGTTGTTAGGGAGACTGAAGAAGATGAAGAAGAAACTAATAAGGAAGAACCTTACATACGGTCGAGAAAAAAAAAAAAGGCAAGAGGAAGCTAAAGGCTCGAATGGCAGAAGAACCCCAAGGATATACCACTGATAAAACTGTCGAGTCCTCTGACATTGAGGCTCTGAGAATCCTAAGAAGAAAGGAACAGCAGGCTGAGGCAGATGAAGACAGAGCCACCATCTCACAGCTGCTGAAGAAGAATAAAAATAGTCACAAATCCAAGAAACCATATGTCTCCTCGATCGTAGAGTCTCTACCAATCAAAGAAACCAAATTGGATGTTTCTCCTAGGGAAGTTGTTGAACCAGAGACTCTAGCTGACCAACAGGATAGAGCTGAAGCTCAAGGAAGTCCTGAGGCTGTGGCTCAGCCTAGAAAACCAAGACGAAAATTGGTTAAGAAGTATATCCTTTTAAATTAAAGGGTACTCAAAGAGGAAGACAAAAAGATGGCTGCTGAAAAGGAACTATCCAGAGAAAGCCAAAAGAACAAAGCTCAAGCTGAGGGGGAGATACCTGAAGTTATCACCCTAGAAAATATTCCAGCTCAGGGGGAACTACTAGTCCTGCAAGAGGATGATCAAGTTGAGGGGGAGCCTTATGATAACCCCATGACAGAAGAAGTTGTTCCTGCAAAAAATATGGGAGAACCAGAGCAAGAACAAAATGAAGCCATTGAAATAGTGGAATCCTTAAACGAAGACAGGGAAGAGGATGAAGATGATGAGGTTGAGATCATAGCTGTGGGCATTAATGGGTATCGAAAAGCTAACTACGAGCAGTTGTTCTCCTATATACCCATGATGCCTTTTCATTAAGCTCAAATTCTAAACTCTTAGAATCACATGTTTTGGAGCTTCAAAGAATATCCAGCCATCTCTGTGCTAGCTCATGGATTTCCAGGAAAACTTCAACTTTGCCAAACAGCTGATCACAAATGGTTCCTCTTCAAGAATGGTACATAAGGAATTATCTATCCCAATCTTGTTCAGAGTTAATCACTATCCACTATCCTTCTTCAGCCAATTTTATGAATTTCCAAGCTAGCTGGAAGTAGTTCTTAATCCACTAACTCAATTCCCAGTTACAGAATCTCAAAATTTTGTAACTGATGAACCAAATATGCCCAACTTCGTACTGATCCCAACTCCTCTCATCTCTAAGATTACTGACTCTAGCCCAATCGTAGAGTCCCTCGTTCAAATTGTAGAGCCACCTACTCTAGACACCCAAACACAGGCCCCTCCATCCGATATTCCCTCCTCATTCAAAAATGAATACTTCAACCTTGATCTTGCCCTCTACTCATTACAAGATCAATAGAGAACACCCCCTCCTTCAAAAATTCCCCAACTCAATGAACTTCTTTCAGAACTGTCCACCAAAACCGATTTGTCAGAAATGTCCAAGAAAGTGATCAAAGGAAATCGATGATAGTCTTGAAGAACACACCGAACTAATTCAAATGAGATTAACAACAATGATCAGTGCTACAAATAGTGTCCCAAGCACCCTAAGCTCTGAGCTCACTAAAAAGCTTAAGGAGATCACCAAGGAAATGATTAAGAGCATAAAGGATAGGGATGACATCCACTTTCTCGCAGCCAAATGACTCATGGATGCTATTCTTGTTTTACAGTCCACTCAAGAAGCTCAGAATGAACTTATGATGGAGATCTTCCTCAATCTATAAACTGCCATAAAAGAATTCCAACAATTTTACGTCAGCCAAGGACAACAGACTGACAATATTCTAGCCGTCCTTCAATAAAGGGAAGCTCGATCTGATGCTCTGATCAAAGAAAATCGAGAGGAAATTGTTCAAACTCAAAGTCAACTCAAAGAGCTTGTACAAGGAATGACTCGCCTCTCAGAAGACATTCGAACCCTTGATGCTGACATAAAGGGGGAGAATAAAGGGAAAAGAGATCAAGGCAGAGGCACCTTTTCTGCTCAATCTTCCAAGAATCCTCCTCCAAGGCAGTATCACCAATAGGCTCCCCGATCTGGCCATCATACTCAACGATCCGATCATGAGCCAATCATCATGGCTCAACCATTAAGGAGTCGAGGGCCAACTCTTAGCTCACAAGAAGTGACCACCACAGGCCAAAGAATGTCAATTGGAGATCCTACATTCATGAATATGCATGATCACAATCCAAGACTAAGTCCAAGTGAGCTGGAAGATCTAGCCAGGAGAGATGAAGCAAGCAGGAAAAGGAGAGCTGAGGAATATGCAAATCCACCACGAGGAAAAAGGCCGAAGAAATATAGATAAGTTGAATTTTAATTCTTATTGATGTAGTCAAACTTAAATGTAATATCTATCTTCAAACATCAATAAATTCATGCTTATTCTTTAGAAATTTCAGCTGCTCACTAAAATATTAAGTCATATTTACTTTGCTGCAACTGCATATAGAATTTGATAATCATGACAACAAATCTCCTTCGTTATGTCAACATCAAATACGAGGAGATTGTTGGAAGAGTGCATATAGTGATTTGATATTTAAAGTAAATGCTCATGATTATATGTAAAGTCCTTCTAAGAATGTATGTACAAGGACTTAGTGATAGATCAAATTATTAGGTTGATCTAAGCTTTTAATGTTTATCATTCTGTAAATAAATGTATAGATAAAGAGATCAAAGATGTTAAGATGATCTATAAAATGTAATAGATAGGCTTCAATAAAATCGCAATCTATTGAGCTGATCAAGAACTTGCAGAAGCCAAGGCAGAATCGTATAGTATCGAGAATCGTAGTATGTCTTCCTTGGAGGGCGTCTCTAGAGATCGTAGTGTGGTCCAAACGTTTGCCGAAGCAAACTCAAAGGTTGTAGTGTGGTCCAGACGTTTGCCTAAGCCAACTCAGAGATCGTAGTGTGGTCCAGACATTTGTCGAAGCCAACTCATAGATCGCAGTGTGCTCTCAGAGATGTAGAGTCTGCAATGCAAGCAAATGAAGATCGTAGTGTGCCAGCCCTTAAGAGAAATAGTAGTTTTCTTGTTTGGTTGCATCAAGCACCAAGGTGGCAAGACACCACGATAAGAATCGTAAAGTATCATCTGGTTATGTCAGAAGTTGTGGACCCTGGTATTTCGTTCAAAGATAAAATCTGAACAAATGTGGAATGGGTCACAAACGTTGAAGTAATCACCAGTCCCAATGGCATGAAAATATCCTTAGTATGCAACAAAAAGACGTATTGAAGAAGCTAAGAAAAGGACCATGTGACAGAGGAAAACACCTTTTCAGGTGTTAGATGAGAAAGCAGTCTGTTATGTCAGTGGGACAGAATGCATTTCAGAAGATATGCAGAAAAGTCTCCATCAAAGTTTAGAAATGTCAAATGCATTAAATGCTTCAACGGATGGATTCAACGGGCAGATTTCAAAGATCACATATATGCAAGACATCTGCAGATGATAGAAGCAAGCAAACAATTGAACAAAAAGAAAGAATACTTAACACTTAACTCTATGATCTTAGAAAAAAGAGAAAGCTTGCACAGTTACTCAGTTCATTCGAACAAGAGCTTAACGGCAACTGAGTAGCACCAACCAAGAACTCAACAACTACCAATCAACTAAAGTAAGAGTTCCAAGTTAGTAGGACTTAAAGAGTTATAAGTGAACTGTGAAGAGCCAAGTCTGCTGGACTTTAAGAGTTCAAGAGTGAACTAAGAAGTTCCTAGATTGCTGGTCTAGAAGGAATCTGTGAGATTCAAAAAGTGTAAAAGACATCCTTAGTGGATTTCCTACTCGAGGAGTAGAAGAGTGGACTAGGAGCTTTAAGTGCTCTGAACCACTTAAAACTGATGTGTCTATTTCATTCTTACTATAACTGCTATAACTACTATAACTGTTATACCTGTCTCACTCTCATTAACTCACTATATCTAAAAGGGAGATCAAACAAACCTTAATTCCGTCGTGTTTAAATCATCATCAAAATTGACAAAGTAAAACGAAAAGATTTTAATATCTATTCAACCCCCCCTTCTAGATAACTATTGTGCCTCCAGGAACTAACACTTATTGTTCTTTAAGATTCTTCTTTATCTTCTTCTTTACTTAATAATGAAATTCTAAAAATTCATCTCTTATAGTTTAAACTCTATTCGAGTTTATTGCTTATCATACTTATCTTCATCTATGCGGTTATAGCCTAAGGTACCCATACCTTAGGTTTATAACCTACAGCTTTGAAACAAACTGTAACGCCCCCAAAATTCGGGTACTTTTTACCTCAGATCTGGTACGTTACGATACGCCATTTCTATAACTATTGCGAAAGATATAAACATAAATTATTTATACAATAAACCTTTACACATAATTCCCAAGGTCTACAGCCTTAACTTAATACATACATTCAATATCTTAAAAGATTTATAATGTCTTTTGCATCAACAATTTAATAGTTCTAACAGCATAATAATCAAATTCTAAAATTTGCCATTGCCTCTGTCTTTATTCAAGCCTTCGTCTTAATCTGAAAATTTTATAATCATATAGCATGGATGAGCAACAAATTTGCCCAACAAGTTTTAAATACAATGAAGATATATCATGATTGAACAGAAAGAATAAGCTTTCAAATTTTCAACAATGTAATAATTATGAAATAACATGAATCAAGTTTCAATAATTGAATGACTGAATAAATAATGTTTGAAGGTCAACAATGACCATGAACAATTTAACTAAACCATATGGTAATAAAGGGGATCAGCCTTTCATACCCGATGAACATATGCAACATGCACTAAGTGCGAATCAATAATCAGTATAGATGTGAATAATCAACAATAATCATTCACTAACATGCTTTGAAAATTACAACTCTAGTTTGAGTTAGGAAAACTTGTCTGCTGGTTGATTACCGCAAAGCAATCTAATTTAATCTCTTATAAAAGACCTATCAGTTATAAGATTGATCTTTCAATTAGCATAACATACCTGTTAGCTCATAATACTATTACTTTATCCATAAATTATCTAACACTTAATTACAAAAATCAAATATTAGATAACATCCTAACACAACAGTATTATTATCGTTCTTTGATAATTCTTCATCACTATATCATATACATTATAATTTAATACTTTAATCTTACATACTATAAGTTCTTCTCTATAATTCAGTAACTGAATAGTAATACTATAATCTGTATTATTCAAATATACCAATCCAATGACTGGATTGACAATCCAATCCAAGAACACGGATTCAAATCATTCTATAATCCAAAGAACTGGATTCACTAATCTGACAATTTAATTCACCAATTCAAAGAATGAATATACCAATTCAGCAAGCCGAAATCAAGCTAACATAAATAATCCAACAAATTTAATATATCAATCCAACAACCTGGATTCAAACTGAATTTCAATTCAGTAAACTATTTTTCCAATTCAGCAAACTGTTTTCCTTTCTAACATGTTAAATTTCTAATTCATCATCCTATACATTAAAATGGCCTGTTGAATGTCCAATTTATAACTTAAATCCTCTTTTAAACTCCTTTTAATATTATTAATTACTTAATAACATTAAAATTATTTACTAATATTATTAATCATTAATAATATTTTAAATCAATGAGTTAATAACACTTTAATCTAAATGTTACCAATCACTTAATAATATCTTCATCTAATATTATGAATCTTTTAATAATATTTTAATCATTTACTAAACTCATAAACAATTTATTTTAATTATTTAATCTTTACTAATTCATTTATTTAATGAACTAAAAATGCAATAAATATAATATCTCATCAACATTCAACAAAATACTCTTTTAAAATCTGCACATACTCTATTAGAGTTTTCAAGTCATAACATCATATTCCCCAAATTTTTAACATCACATAATTAATTTAATTCATTTATTCATAACCAAACCGTTTCCATGAAAAATACCCAATCATTTCCAAAACTATTTCTTTTCTAGGATTTCACAGAATATAGTTCCATATTGAACATATATTTTTTTGGAATTTTTAAACTTCATTTAGTATTTTTTAAATGGCCAAAACAGCCGGATCTTGTTACATTTATCATAAACTGAGATTTTGTCCACAAATTCTGAAACTTTCAGGGTATGCTTCTGTTATGTATATGTAATCCCAGTAAAAATTTTACAAATTTTGGAGTTAACCACAAGGCGTTATTCGAGTTTACTTTTAAAATAGTCTTTTTCCGTAAAATCCATATCTCTCATTCTATAAATCCAACAATCACCATTTTTGGACAGAATGCATTTAACTCATCATATTATCATTTCAAATATTTCTAGAATTTTTGAAGGTCAGAAAATGATGAAACTGTCCCTGGAAGTGACTAACCCAAAACAGTTTATTTCTTTTCAAGAAAAACGGAACTATTTTGGCTAAAACATCCACTACAGCTTGTAAACTCAACATTTTTGAGTGCTACCACTTGGGTTTACTAAATAACTTATACATCTAACACCCCTCTTTCATGGATCATAAAAAGGTGTAAATCAAAAACGGTGGCAATCCAAAGTATATAAAAGTTAGGGTTTATAAACTAGAAAATTTGTTTTTCTTTTCTTTTTATTTCTAAACAAATCAACACCCAATATGGGAAGATCTAAACATAAAACACTCATCAACAAGTAACTCCAAAGTTTTTCAGTTTAGAAACATATATTCAAGTTTTGATTTAGAACAACTAAAATTAATTAAATAAACTAGTTAGAATTTTACCTTTTATGGGTTATCCTTCTTCTCTTCTCTAATGGCTTCCATGGCCACTCTTCTCTCTCCTCTTCTCTCACTCTCATGGGACTGCCGCCCCTCTCCTCTCATGGTTGCAGCCTCTCTTTTTTCTTTTCCTTCTCTCTTCCTCTTTCTCTTTCTTCTTCTCTTTCTTCTTATCCTTTTCTCTCTCTAATTGTCGGCCATGCGGCCTTCTATTCTCGACATATCCTTTTTTTAATTACTTTATTTAATGTCCAAAATACCCTTCTTCAATTGGGCTTAAAATTGGGCTTAACACTTTATTTAATATTTTGGACTTTCAATTAATTCCTTGGGCTATGGAAAATTGACATAGTCCAATCATTTCCATCTTATCCTACCCTAAATATTTAATTAGGGTTTCCATTCCACACATTTAGAATTTAAATCATTACTCTTGTACATTAAATTTTATAACTCTATTAAACTCGCTTTAATTAAGTTATAAAATTAATAAATTGAGATAGTAAAATATATCTCTTAAATTAGTATAATCTTTAATATTATTATTCTCCCACATGTTCCTTAACAATTAGACTTAGCTTGGGCCACTTAATTAATGTGTTGGGCTCTCTAATTAATTTCTTGGGTTTTGAAAATTATCATAGTTCAATAGTTTTAATTCTTATACAACCCTAATCATTTACTCAATTGGAATACAAATTCTTACTCGTGTGTATTTTATTTCTTAACCTAATTAGACTTACTTTAATTAGGTTATAAAATTAATTAATTAAGATATATAAAATAAATCTCTTGGGATTAGTATATATTTTAAATACTATTATTCTCCCATACCATAACCCTTAAGTTATTCAATTTTTCATTCATAATATATAATTAGGTTACATTAGTTTCTTTTATTTGTTTATATAATAATCAAATATAAACTATCACATAATATTCATATTCACTTATTCGCATATTCTTACAAAATAATTTTATAGATTGAGACATGATCCATAAATCTCTTAGATTAGGTCACTAGTATATAATTAAAATACTAGGGCCACTAAATAAAGATAACTATTTATGTTATTTAATTCTCATACCTAATTTAAATAAATTATTTAAATTATACAATTTATATTGTATAATTAAATTTAAATTCCTCCATCACTCCATAAATTATTTTCAAAAATTTATTTATATATTTAATATATAATTTAATATATTCAATCATGTATTCAAATATGAATTTAATTTACTAACTAGTTGATACTAATATACATATTTACATATTGGATCTCATCTCATATTTTTACTTTACATCATTTGGTATAATATTAAATATTATACCATTATCCATGTAATATAATAGCATATATCCAATTATTTTCTTTCCTTTATATAAATTGTCTTCATAATTTATTAAAGCTGTAGTAAATATATTAATATATTCACCACATTAAATACCTATATACATTACACTCTATAATGTAATATATGATTTCTTTAATAAAATAGTGGTTATACATGAAGTATATTTAATGCCACTAATTTACCACATTAAAATAATTTAATATTATAAATTATTTTAATTTTACCCATCTATTTTCATTTAATAATTTACTCCTACACTTTACTTACATATACTAAATATATAATTCTAATATATTTATTATACACAACATCACATATTGCATGACACATATTCCTTTGTGCACTACAAGATATCACATAACATATCATCTAATAAGAATTTTCTTTATTTAATTCTTATTTTAATATTACTCAAAAATTTGGGTTATCACATTTAATAAACAATATTATAGTATTAGTATTCAATTCTACGGGATTATAGAGAAGAACTTATAATATGTAAGATTAAAGTGTTAAATCATAAATGTATATGATATAATGATTGAAGAATTATTAAAGGACGATAATAATATTGATGCGTTAGCATGTTATCTAATATTTGATTTTTGTGATTAAGTGTTAGATAATTTATGGATAAATTAATAGTATTATGAGCTAACAGGTATGTTATGCTAATTGAAAGATCAATCTTATAATTTATAGGTCTTTCATAAGAGATTAAATTAGACTGCTTTGCGGTAATCAACTAGCAGGCAAGTTTCCCTAACATAAACTAGAGTTGTAATTTTCAAAGCATGTTAGTGAATGATTATTGTTGATTATTCACATCTATACTGATTATTGATTCACACTTAGTGCATGTTGCATATGTTCATCGGGTATGAAAGGTTGATCCTCTTCATTACCATATGGTTTAGTTAAATTGTTCATGGTCATTGTTGACCTTTAGACATTATTGATTCAGTCATTCAATTATTGAAACTTGATTCATGTTATTTCACAATTATTACATTGTTGAAAACTTGAAAGTTTATTCATTCTGTTCAGTCATGATATATCTTCATTTTGTTTAAAACTTGTTGGGAAAATTTGCTTCTCATCCTTGCTATATCATGATAAAAAATTTAGATTAAGACGAAGGCTTGAATAAAGACAAAGATAAAGGCAAATTTCAGAATTTGATGATTATGTTGTTAGAACTATTAAATTTATGACGCAAAAGACATTGTAAATCTTTTAAGATATTTAAGGTATGTATTAAGTTAAGGCTGTAGACCTTGGGGATTATGTGTAAAGGTTTATTGTATAAACAATTTATGTTTATATCTTCTGCAATAGTTAAAGAAATGACGTATCATAACGTACCAGATCTTTGGTAAAAAGTACCCGAATTTATGGGCGCTACACTTAATTATTTTACACCCAACAAGATTTTGGCACCGTTGGCGGGGAAAGATATTTGTTTTTATTACTTTAAATATTATTTTAATTAGATCAGTTTTAGTTAAAAAAAAATCTTTTTATTTTTGTTATTTCTTGTTTCAGGTTCTCGTGACTAGTGCATGCAAACTCGGTCAAAGAAACCAGAATTACATCCTTACGAGGACGACATTGAAAGAAGGTTTCAGAGGCTTTGTGAGTGGATTAAAGAGACTAAGGAGAATTTTGAGAAGCAAGAAAATGAGTATAGTGAGTGGTTTCAGAGGCTTAGTGAGTGGTTTCAGAATTTTGAGATCAAGCCTAGTACAATTCAGATGATACAGAATTAGATACAATTTGGGGGATTGGCTAATGATGATCCAAATGAGTATCTCGTGAGATTTCTGGAGATTTGTGATACCTTCAAGTATAATGGAGTATCTGGTGACGTAATCAGGCTTTGTTTGTCTCCATTCACACTACAAGATAAGGTAAACAGCTGGTTACATTCACTCCAGGATCAATCATTACATGGGATGACCTAGCTCAGAAGTTTTAGCCAAATTCTTCCCAACGGCGAAGACTGCAAAGATGAGGAATGAGTTACAATGTTTGAACAGCAGAATGGGGAGTCTCTGCATGAAGTTTGGGAAAGGTATAAGGAATTGCTGAGGAAATGTCTGCATCACAGGTTACCTAAGTGGTTGCAGATGAACACCTTTTACAACGGGCTAAACAGTAATCTTATGTCTAGTATAGATGCAACTTCGGGAGGGGCGGTTATGGCTAAAAGATTTGAGGAGGCATATGACTTGATTGAAACAATGGCAGCTAATAACTACTAGTGGCTAATAGCGAGAATAACATAGCCTAAGGCAGCTGAAGTGTGAGAGGTAAATGGAGTGACGGCTTTAGCGGCTCAAATTTTAGCGCTTTCAAAGAAAATGGATGCCCTCATAGGAGTACAGGTTCAACATGTGGTGTATGTGTGTGAATTGTATGCGGGGGAACATCCGACAGAGTAGTGTGCTATCAATCCAGCAGTAGTTCATTTTAAAGGTAGTTATACCAGAATACCTCCTAATCCATATCATAATACCTACAATCTGGGGGCAAGTAACCATCCAAACTTCTTGTGGAGTAACAATCAGAACCATTAGCAGGCTCCACGACCATCGTATCCCTCAGTTTCCAAAATTAGCATCAACAACCAGCTCCATAACAGGAGAAAAAGTCAAATTTGGAAGAGATATTGTTGAAGTATATATCCGATAATTAATGAGGCAGCTATGAAAACGCAAGCGATGGCGATTAAGAACTTGGAAAATCATACAGGATAGCTTGTTATGACATTGAATAACAGACCTCAAGGTACTTTACCGAGTGACACCGAGAAGAATCCAAGGGGAAATCATGAACAGTGTCAAGCTATCACATTATGAAGTGGAAAACATTTAGAGGGGTTAAATGCAAAAAATTTGCCAAGGAAAGATGTTAAGGAAAAAGAAGAAAAGGTGATGGAAGAGAAATAGGGTGAAGATAGACAAGTGGATAAGAGTCAGGCATATGTTAAACCAGTTGTCTATCCTCCACCACCGTTTTAGCAGTGGGTTCAAAAGCATGAGTTAGATAAACAATTCTCAAAGTTTTTAGAAATCTTCAAGAAGTTACAAATTAATATTCAGTTTGCAGAAGACCTAAAACAAATGTTGAGCTATGCAAAGTTTATGAAGGGTATTTTATCGAGGAAGAAGAAGTTAGAAGATTATGAGACTTTTGCATTAACGGAGGAATGTAGTGCTATATTGCAGAGGAAGTTACCTCTGAAGTTGAAGGATCCAGGGAATTTTACAATTCCTTGCACAATTGGGAACATTGCCTTAAACAAATGTTTATGTGATTTGGGTGCGAGTGTGAATCTCTTGTCGTTAGCTGTGTACACTCAGTTAGGTTTGCCAACACCAAAACCTACAAACATATCACTACAGTTGGCGGGCAGATCAATTACTTATCCGAGGGGAATTGTTGAAGATATACTAGTAAAAGTGGATAAGTTTATATTCCCAGCATATTTCATAATTTTGGATTATGAAGAGGACAAGAACATTCCTCTTATCTTAGGGCGGCCATTCTTGGTAACTGAGAGGACTCTCGTTTATATGTAAAAAGGAGAGTTAATAATGAGAGTGCAAGATCAAGAGGTGAATTTCAATGTTTTTAAAGCTATGAGATTCCCTACGGATGATGAAGAGTGTTTCAGAATGGATGTGATCAAAAAAATAGTTAGTGAAGATCTAATTCGAGGTATGGACAAGGATCTGTTAGAAAACACTTTACTGTGAGATGTCGACTTGGAAGATCTAGAATTTTTGGACTATTTGCATATTTTGGATACATTTCCTAGAATGAGTAGATTCAAAGTGCCATTCGAGCCATTACATACAGAAGAGAAAGCATCGCCACGGATGAAACCCTCACTTGAGGAACCACCTACTCTTGAGTTAAAGCCTCTTCCTAAACACCTCAGGTATGCGTTTTTGGGTAATTCAGATACTTTACATGTTATTATTGCATATGCGCTTAACAATTTATAGGAAAATAAGCTACTGAGGGTTCTTCGAGAGTATAAGTCTGTGATAGGATGGACAATTGCTGATATTAAGGGGATAAGCCCTTCATATTGCATGCACAAGATACTCTTGGAAGATGAGGTAAAACCAACAGTGGAACAACAAAGAAGGCTCAACCCAATTATGAAAGAAGTTGTGAAGAAAGAGATTCTGAAATGGTTGAATTTTGGGATAATCTACCCTATCTTAGACAGTTCATGGGTGCGCCCAGTGCAATGTGTCCCGAAGAAATGTGGGATGGCGGTTGTGACTAATGAAGATAATGAATTGATACTGACTAGGACAGTGACTGGCTGGAGGGTATGCATGGATTACATGAAGCTCAACAAGACAACCCAGAAGGATCACTTTTCTTTAACTTTTATCGATCAGATGTTGGACCATTTGGCTGTGCATTAGTACTATTTCTTGTTGGATAGGTATTTAAGATATAATTAGATAGTGATTGCACCGGAAGATCAAAAGAAAACGACGTTCATGTGCCCATATGGCACCTTTGATTTCAGGAGGACGTCATTCGGACTGTGTAATGCACCGGCGACCTTTCAAAGATGTATGATGGCAATATTTTTAGGCAAGGTGGAATGTAATGCGGAAGTTTTTATGGATGACTTTTTCAGTATATGGGAATACCTTCGATAGATGTCTAGAGAATTTGGTTATGGTATTGAAAAGATGCTTGGAAACCAATCTTGTGCTGAACTGGGAAAAATGCCATTTCTTGGTCGAAGAAGGAATCATCCTCGGGCACAAAGTCCTTGCGAAAGGGTTAGAAGTAGACCGGGAAAAGTTGGAAACAATTGAGAATTTTTCACCTCCGACATTAGTTAAAGGAATTTACAGTTTTCTCGGGCATTCTGGATTCTACTGCCAGGTTATCAAAGGCTTCTCAAAGATTGTAAAACCATTATGTAGTCTTTTAGAGAAAGTGGCAATTTTCAGATTTGATGAAGAATGTTTAACAGCTTTTGAACAGTTAAAGAAAAAGTTGACAGCAGCTCCCATAATCATAGCACCGGATTGAATGATGCCATTTGAATTGATGTGTGATGCTAGTGATTATGTGGTAGGGGATGTTTTGGGACAACGTTGAGACAAGATCTTTCATGCTATATACTATACAAGTAAAACCCTCATGGATGCTTAATTGAACTACATAACTACCGAGAAGGAGTTACTTGTGGTCCTGTATGCCTTTAACAAATTTCACTCATACTTGATAGGAACAAAGGTTTTTGTATGCATGGACCACTCGGCGATTTGATATCTAATTTCCAAGAAAGATGCAAAGCCTAGGCATATTTGTTGGATTCTACTCCTTCAAGAGTTCAATTTGTAAATCAAGGATAGGAAGGGTATAAAAAATCAAGTAGCTGATCATCTTTCGAGGTTGGAAAATTCGGATAAAGATAAGGCAGATAAGGTATTGATCAACGAGTCATTTTCAGATGAACAGTTATTTGGGTTAAGTTCGGAGTTTCCATTGTATGCGGATTTTGCTAACTATTTGGTGAGCAAGATCCTTCTTCCAGACTTGACACGTCATTAGAAAAAGAAATTCCTATATGATGTTAAGTGGTACATGTGGGATGAACCATATTTATTCAGACAGTGTGCGGATAAAATGATTCATTGATGCGTGTCGTACAGTGAAGTGAATAACATCTTTCACGCATACCACACATCTGTATATGGGGGACACTATAGAAGTGAGCGAACGACGACAAAAGTTCTTCAGGCAGGATTCTACTGGCCTACTTTGTTCAAAGATGCCCACCAGTTTGTAAAAAGTTGTGATAGATGTCAAAGGGTGGGAAATATTTCAAAGAGGAATGAGATGCCGCTCAACACAATCTTAGAAGTCAAAGTTTTCGATGTATGGGGGATTGAATTTATGGGACCTTTTCCACCTTTATACAACAATTTATACATCTTGCTAGCAGTGGACTATGTGTCGAAGTGGTTTGAAGCTATGGCACTCCCTACAAATGATGACAAAGTTGTTTTGAAATTCCTACAGAAAAACATCTTTACGAGATTTGGCACGCCGAGAGCAATTATAAATGACCAGGGAAATCACTTCTACAATAAGTTCTTTACAGCTCTCTAGGCTAAATATGGGGTAAATCACAAAATTGTGACAGCCTATCATCTCTAAACGAGTGGCCAAGCCAAAGTTTCAAATAGAGAGGTGAAACAAATTTTAAAGAAAGTGGTAAATCCAAACAGAAAATACTGGTCTCTGAAATTGGATGACGCTTTAAGGGCTTATCGTGCAGCATACAAGACACCAATTGTTATGTCTCCATATCAACTTATCTACAAGAAAGCGTGTCACCTCCCAGTTGAACTTCAACTCAAAGCATACTGGGCCATTCAGAAGATGAATTTTGATCAGACAACTTCGGGCGAGAAAGGACTGCTGCAACTTAACGAGCTAGATGAGTTTCTTCTATAAGCCTACGAAAACTCTAAGTTGTACATAGAAAAGGTCAAGAAGTGGCACGACCAAAAAATTTTGAACATGAAGTTTGAACCGGGGCAAGTGGTATTATTGTACAACTCGCATCTGAGATTATTTCCCGAGAAACTTAAATCAAGATGGTCGGGGCCATTCACCATCAAAATAGTCTACCCACATGGCGCCGTTGAACTCTATTGCTGAAATTCACTAGAAACATTCAAAGTCAACGGGCAACGTATAAAGCACTATTAGGGTGGTGACATTGATCATCAAGCCACCATGATCTCTCTTGTTGATGCACCATGACACAAGGAGTAGTTAGGCTGAAAGACTTAAAAACAAGCGCTCATTGGGAATGATAAGTTGGTTTTATACCTACTTATCCGGTATCTATTACTTGAATTAGTTGCTTAAACTCATGTTTCTTAGTTACTTTTCATGCATTTCATTTTTTAGATCTTATGTTGGGGAACGATGTGAGCGACTATTGGTATAAAAATGCAAGGAAAAGCAATCCCGATATCATTTGGGCTTTCATGTTCATGTTATGTTCTTGGCTTGGAACTTGGACTATGTTGTAGAGCTTCTTCTAAGCTTTCTGGAACAACTTGAATCATTTCAATCGGAGTTCGGATGCAAGAGTTATGACCTTTGTACCAACGAACGTTGAACGTCACTATTTTGGATGACCATTTGCATAGCTGTCACTTACAATCCAACTTCAGCCTTTATCCGTGCATTATTTCTCAATTGTCAAAGAATGAAAGTTGTAAAGCTCGTCGATAGCTTCAATTTGATAGGTGGTAGGCCCAGTAACTCTTCCCGGATCAAAAGTTATGGTCATTTTACCAGAGGACACTGCAGTAGAAAATGGACCGAGCGGGCGCGCGACTTTGTAGTTCATTTCCTGCCCTGGAGCCAAAAAAACGTGATTTTTTGCTTGAGCGCGACCACGCCCAACTTCAGGCCAATTCCTGCGCGACCGCGCGACTTCGGGTGTTGACCAAAGCTGACTTTTCATTAAACAATGCAATTAAAGTGTGATTTGGAGAGGGGTTCAATTAGGGCTTATATATTAGACGTATTATCATGATGTAAGGGATATTCCACCCTTTGGGGGCTCAAGCTACTGCTATTTTCTTTCTTCAACTTGGAATAATTAGATTAGAATATATTAGAGTGGTGATTTCTAGAGTTGATTAGATTGAAGACTTAAAGCGATTGAAAAGCATTGGAGATTCAACCTTGGATCAAGAGAATAGATTTGCACTACCATTCTCTATTCTTACTCTCTCTTTGATTCCTAATTGTATCTTATGAAGTTTATTCAATATGTGGATGATAGCTTTAATTCAGATATGATTTAAACATTATTTTGAGATTGTAATGGATTCTATGGATTAATTATTTCTGATATGTTTCATTGATAGCCTTATTGATTTCTATGGGTTTGTCTATTAAGATTCATGCTTAATTTCTTAGTTGATTGGTCATCAATTATTGTGATAATCCATATGGACTTGAGAGATGAAGTATGGGTCTGGATCTGATCTTAATAGCTTATGATTGTATATTCTACATTGTGTTGGGATGTATGATTTGTGCTTAGGATAGACATATACTGACGCACCATTCGTAGTCAATTGAGAACTTGGGATTATTAATTATTCATAAATCACATAAACATATAGTGGTTTAGGTAATGTGGGGGTTCATGTGTATTCTATCAACTGTGGATTATATGTGATATGGGTATGGTAAATTGAGAGATGGCTATGCTTTACTTTTGTGTTCTCGACTAACAAACCGGTACAATTAGTTTGGCTTAACATGAAATGTATGGATTTGAATGAGTCAATAGATGAAATTATGATCTCAGGTCTTCATTATCTAGTCTCACTCTAGGAATAGTTAGGTTTATTTTATTTCGTAGTTTACATAAAAAAATATAGTATCATTCATTTAAATAAGACTGAAATGGTTATGGGCTAATGCTTGGTGAAATTTATTAGTTAATTCTCCGTGAGAACGATACTTTACTTACTCTTTATTACTTGTTGACCGTGTATACTTGCACGCATATATTGATCGGTAAAATGACCAACAGGGAGGTAACCCAATATTCTTGTTAATTACATCGTTTAGTTTTACATTGTGTAGTTCAGTAGTTTAGTTATTAACTTTAGTATGTAGTAGTTCAAATTCTGCAATTCATATAGTAGTTAGTTATGTAGTAGTAGTCTTTGTAAATAAATCACAACATTCTTGCTCAATTTGTTAGAGTTTGTGCCCTATAGGTCAATATTTGATATAATTGCTTAACATTTTGACATTATATTTGATTGAGTAAATGAATGATTTTATTATGGTTTTATTTACTGCGTTATATATATGTTAACATAATAAAATTCCTAAGAATAGTGATACAAATTATATAGTTTCAAGTATGTGACTTGAACATGAGATTATATAATTACAATTAGTATTATTGCTCTTAAATGTCCCTAGTCGAGTATCATTGTTAATGGGACAACAATGATACATTGAAAATAGTATGTGGATTAACTGATGACCAAATCTTATTGGTCATAAATATATGAGATATTAATTCAATGCATAGGTACGTGTTAGAAAAACGATGTACTTGACAGACCCACCATGAGAATTCTATGTGGAGCATTATGCGAAGTGTCATTACCGATTCTCATAGTGACAATGACATAATGATCCTTCGACCTGAAATCACTATATTACTACACAAGAATTTATGTACTTTGATATCATCAAAGGTCACCTTTAATAGGGTGGACTATAAAGGTGATTATTGGGTACATCATGAATCGTGTGAGGAATATGAGTGATCTAGATGGAATTTAACCCTCTTATATATTAGGGGTGATATCCATAGGCCTCTTGATTGAGTAGGACTATGAAATGCATGACCATGCTCAAATAGTGATTTATTTCATATAATCTACTCATTGATCAAGAAAACTCAGATTAAATTATGAAGAGTATGACACATTCCATGATTCGAGTTTAATCTAGGATGTCAAGGTTAAAAGGATTAAATTACATTGAAACATTGGTCACGAAAAGGTTGCATCGAATCATCGATCTTATTATTACTTGGGTAGCAATGATGCATTACTAGATAAGCTCCAACATTTATAATTTTATAATATAATTTTAAAATTATTGTCAACGTAATAATAACCTATAGGGTCACACACATAGAACGTAATTAAAAGGGAATTAATTTAAATTGTAAAGATTTAAATATGTCAATATGATTGATAGCATTTAAATTACGAATTTAAATTAATAGGATAATTTATATATAGGTATATTAATTAAGTAAGACTTCATTAAGAGATATATATATATATATATATATATATATATTCAGATTTTATTTTAATTAGATTAGGTTTTTGATTAATTCCTGTTTAACTACTATATATATAATATATAGCAGTCGTTTAGGTGATATATCATAACATACCAAAACCTTAGCCGCTCTTAGAGAGAGACTAGAGAGAAAATAGAAAATCCATTTCTTGGGTGGCTAGTACCGTAAATCCCTTTACTGTAGATCGTGTGACGACGTGCAGAACTGTAACGATCCCAAAATTCATACAATTTAATTCTCAACTTTGGTCGTTAATAACACATCTACCTTCTGATTTTACATCATTATTCGATGTTAAACTTTATAAAATGCAGAATAATTTAAACTTTATTGCCTTCTTACTTTAATTCCTTGAATCAAAACCTTTACCATCTACATAACTTTGAATCAATCTTGTTTTTATGATTCACATTATCACTGTTATTATATAAACGTTTACATTTCAATCTGATAACCTTTACATATCAGATAACTTTAACTTTAGCTTTACAACTCAACATAAAACTATACATCATAAAATGTTTAATACATTCAAGAATCCTCATCATGGTATAAGGAAATAACAACTTTAGCTAAAATATTAATCTTCATGTAATATTTTGGATCCACGTCATTCAAGTAGCACATAGTGTTACCTTCAATCCTTAACCTGTAAAAATGATTATTTGCAAGGTTGAGCTCGACAGCCCAGCAAAATCTAACAGTTTTCATGCATCACGTAGCACATAATAACATGCTCAACATATATCTCATAAACATTAGACTAATATAACATACATGTTACAGTTCATATAACAAGTATAAAGATTGAGTTCCTTACTCAATCAGCATGCTTTACTCAATCAACGTAGTCATAAGTTGACTTTAACATTTCATGCATTCAACATATATATAACACATCATGCTCTTTGCAATAAAGATTTAAAACAGTTAATCACCAAGTTCACATAGCAAATAGGAACTGAAAGACTTGCCTTGATCATTGTTTACCGATAAATATTTAACAGCTTATAGCTATCTGCACTTCACGTGCCCTAGACAATTATGTAATCATGCACATCAACTATTAGTCACATAGCAATGCATAGTAGTTGTAACGTAAACTTTACTCTATATCTCATAACCCTTCCTATTATGAATACACAATGTTCAATTTGATTGTGTTAACTTTTGACTTATAGCTCACTATGTTTCATAGTCGAAGTTCATTCAAGTGTTTAAGTCTTGCTAGGACTACTTATTTGTTTTATATTAACACTATTCAATATCTTATAATATTCATTTCATTTGATTTAAAACACTTTTTATGTTCATAATCACTTATCACGGCGTTTCGACGTTTATTAAATCTACATGATTTGTCTCTCTTGTGTGTGCTTAGTATGCATATATAACTTATCTAATATATCATTTATTAAGGTTAAGCATCATTATACTTCATAATATTCATGTTCTATAACTTAGAATAACATCTCTTATCGTCAAGAGCATTACACTTGCATACGTGCATGCGACGCCTCCGATTACCTCCGATTACGTGTGATCACAAAGATGACTGTTTTGACCCTTCCTAACGACCTCAAATTGAAAAACTTAAAGAACAAAAGTTGTAGGTCTATTCGTCCTTGTTTCGGATCATCTTGAATCGCCTTAATCTTAGTTCGTATGAAAACGTTATGGTCGTTTTACCAAACTAGCTCAAAGTAGTCACAGTCAGCAAACATAGGGCCCGGCCGCGCCCCTTTTCCACGGGCTCGCGTGACCTAGCAGCGCCCAGCTGCGTGCCCACGCTCTTGGGACACACGGCCGCGCTTGGCTACGCTCGGATTATAGTATTTTTGCGATTTTTTGACATTTTCTCCTACTAATCTTCATAACTTGAGTTATATACATCCAAATTAGTCCGTTTTTGATTCTATGGATTCGTAATCCATAGAACAACAACATACCAAAGAATTAACAATTTACAAGAACATTAACTAACCCAAATCTTGACTTAAAACTCATGTTTATACTAAATTTTCATATTTTAATATGTTTAGCGAATTCATTCACTTCGAATTCGTTTCTTAACAAAATTGATTCATTCAGCTTGCGTTATTTTCATTTTTGAATGTATTAACATAAACCATTGCCAATTTATAGATTAACACATGATTCAACCACTAATTTTGGTCTCAAAGTAAGCCAAAGTATATATTATCACATAACCAAGTTCTTCATCCTAAACATGTTTTCATGGATTTTGATTTCTAAAAATCATTCCTAGACAACATATACAGATTATAGTCATCTACCAACATATATATAATACCTATTTTTATCATATCATCCAATAAAATATATGTTTCAAAAGAAAACTCTAAGAACACATATACTAAAGTTTGTAGAATAGGTTATTACCTCTTTGATTCTTGGAATAGATGATTAACAAGATGATTACCCTTCTTCTTCTCTTTCTTTGATTCTCAACCTTATCTCTCAATCCCCTCAATTTCTCTCATCTCTGTATTCTTCTTTCTTGCTTTTAGACTTAGGAAAATATATGTATAAAACTAAACTGATAAAACACGTAACATAAAACTGATATAACATTAAGCGTACAATTATATGGCTTCATCGGTTAAATTATCTTAGAAGGTCACAAGACCATGTTTGCAAAACCCTCTCCAACCTCCTTTTAATTTATTTTCATGTTTTGCTTATTATATAGTATACAAATGTCACACTTATTAAATTTAAATCATAATCTTTAATTATCCACATAATATTTACTTAGCTAACATAATTCTTAATATTTATTTAATAAATATTAACCTTCTAAATTAATCATTCCTTAATTCCATTAATCAATTAAATTAAAATAACACCATTACACGATATTATAATTATTAAACAATTAATTTAATTTGATTACTTCATAAAATTAAATCTTCAATCCATAAAATTACCATACATTAATTTAGTTAATATAAACACTTAACTAAATTATTACACAATAATTTCAACGAATATTTATTTATCTCAACAAATAAATTATTTAAAATATTTATTTAACTCAATAAATATTTAAAATAATTACCAAATTCATTTAATTTCTTCAATAGTTAACTTAACTATTGAACCTCACTTTCCCAATATATGAATATATATTTTTCTTCACACCAGATCACACATTTCAAAATATATATAGTACGTATATATACATACTCAAACTCAAAACATCTCATAATAAGAATTTTAATTATTAAATTCTTATTTTAATGACTTATAAAAATTCGGGTTGTCACAAGAACTTTCGTGTAGATACCGTAGAGACGTAGTTCATTCGGATTGCGTTGGAGATTCGAAGCTTTTTCATAATCGGTATAATCTCTTAAACACTGAATTAATATCTGTTTCGCATGGATCCTGTTTTGGGTTTCGAAGATTGTCTTTAAATTTTTAATTTTCGCTGCTTTTATGTGCCAAAATCTCTACACAATTTGTATGAGATTAACTTAAGTCATGGATTTTAATGGTTTTCAAGAACAAAGGATGAAGTTGTACATGCGTACGGGTCAAAATAGCAGTAAATCAAAGTTGGTACAGGACATACAGACCCGCCCCAGCAGGCCCAAACACGACCTGACATGCCCACCTCAGCTGGGGGGGGTCTATGTATATACCTGCCCGGTCGGGCTTTTAAAGGTTAAAGGACCCTGCCCCGGCAGGGGTACGGGAGTCCAGATTTTAAAAGGCTTCTGCAGATCATGTACTCCCCACCCTTACATCACATAACCGACGCTCAAGCCACCATAATACCCACGAACTCCATCCCTAAAGGCCCACTTTTCACACTAAATCCGTCCTCAATAGCATTCTTATGCAAACCGAACTCCAATAACATCCCAATCTACACCAAATACCCATCAAATTCTCATATTTTCAAGCACGCAACTTAGGATTTGTCTTCAATTTCGGATTTTAGGCAAAGAAAAGCTCTGCAATTAGGAGTAAACCACTTCTTAATCATCATAGAGTAAAGTAATCAAGTTTGGTAAGCATCATAAGTCAATTTTTCATCATAGTCAGAAATTGGTGTGTTCAATTTGGAAAATTGTGGTTCTCTTTGTGGCATACGCATGCAAAGTGTTTGAAGAATTGCAAAAGTGGGAGTTTGGGGGGAATTGTGAATTGCATTGCTACGTAATGGCACCAAAACACCGATAAAACGTTAATGGGGTGAAGGGTCATCACCGCCAACCTGCAGCTTTAACGAAAGGAAATTTGTCAGTGCCTTAGCGGCTAACAAATATGAATATTTTACATCGAAGACATTGACACCAGAGAGAAGGTTGAGGCCTGATTCTTTCGACGGGCAGATGAGGCATCAAATATATAAACAAGGTTGGGACACGTTCACTGATCAACCGGATCTTGCCGTGGTGACCGTTGTAAAAGAATTTTATGCTAATGCAGAGGACAGAGCACCATTCATTGCATTTGTCCACGGTAAACAGGTTCCATTTGGTCCTGAGGCCATTAATGAATTCTACAATCTACGAGCCCCAGTCGTCTGCCAGTATGCTCAACTTCATGATAGTTGTAACGCCCCCAAATCAAGGTACTTAAAACCCGAACTCGGTGCTTTACGATACCATTTCTATGAGCGGAAATAATACTAATAATAATAACAATAATATAAATACCAAACTTAATTTACATATATATCAGTCTAATCCCAAGTACGCAACCTTTACTACATTCATTACAATACATGATAATAATAAATATCATTGTCTTAATAAAGTCATATTATTACATAGAATACCATAACACTTATTCTGTTTGCTTTCCTTTTTCCTTGTTCTTGTCCGAACCGTCTGATTGTTCACACTTAGCTGAAAACATTTAAATTAAGCAAGGATGAGCATTTGAGTGCCCAACAAGTAATAGCAGCAATAAATATTAGCTGAAAGGATTAAATGTTTTCTTTGAAAAGACACTTCTATAACGAATCAACAGTTATGAAGTAAGTTGAACCAATAATAACAACATAACAATTCTATATCAACTTTTTGAAACTATGTATTGACTATAAATGGAGAGTAGTCGGCAGACTATGAACTTTGTTTTCAATTTTCGATAAGGTTTAGCAGAACTTCATCTGCAAACCGTCATAACTTACGGGCGCGAGGGTGATCATCCCAATGTGCCATGTATTGATCAATACTACATGGAAGAACGATATTATCGTTCATTCTATCCGCCTTAGGCGCATAAAAATTTTCCCATATTCGGGATAATCATACTTAGTCGGGAATCCGAACCAAAATAATTTGGTCGGATAATAATAAAGTTCTATCTTGTTCAATAATATTTTTAAGTTTGTGTCTAGCGGATCAAATAAGCAGAGGCGACTTTTAAGCCAACGATACATAATGGAAATTAATAAGTATGTATCAATATGTGATTAAATACAATGATTATCTAAGTGAGAGGCCACTTGTATAACCATATTTAGAAATTAACGAATAGAATAAATATTTGAATTATACAATAATACTGTACTAATAAATAATGATCGGATACATAATCGATAACAACAGAGTTAATATTGGTCAACCATTATCAATACGTACATACAGTACATATTTATAGCACTAAAATATAATTAATATTATATTATTATTCTCTTTCCTTATTTCAAATCCGAATTAGGGTTTGAATTCCATATCCGATTTATCCTTCATATATAACATTATTAATTAAGTTAAAATAATTAACTTAATAATTTGAACTAAATTATATAATAAAATAAAATAATTATTATAATTATTCTATAATCATTTCATATATTATTTAAATAATATATAATCATATTTTATGGAAAATAAATAATAAAAACATTTTTACTATAAAAATTAATTATTACAAGAATATAATTTATAATGATCGATAATTCTAACAAAATTATTTACAATAATTAATGTAATAAATAAATTTTATTTATCACACATATATATATATATATATATATATATATATATATATTCACACACACACACACACATTACCTGTCACATATTTCCACCTTTATAAATAAATAAAAATTATACGCAAAATTTCTGATTTAATTATATAGAAAATATCGGGTTATTACATTCACCCTCCCTTATAAAGATTCCGTTCTCGGAATCACCGTTTTAAAACTTATACATACAAGGTTACATAGCATACACAGTCATTGCAAGTAGATCTCAATCATAATTGATCGAACTGATCTTTAACTATTCAACATAAAGCTTATTTATATGATTAAACAGAAATTTGATTTCTAATAGAACTCAAATTCCTCCTTCAAAATTTCTTTATAAAATAATTTATTATATATAAGAAAATAAAAGTTATACGAATAATGTGAGATCTCGAAATTTATGAAATGAAATTATTCAATTTTCTTATAATATTATTTTATTTAGTAAATGGTTAATTTAATAAAAGGTTAGAGTTAAGGGTGATATTTGAAAATTTTTCAAAGTAAGCAAGTTGTCATAAAATAATCGATGGTAAAAGTACAGTAATACGCGTGGTTGCATAGTAGCACACAGTATTGATTATTGATACTTACGTAAGAAGTCACACAGTTCTATTCAATTATTGTCATAATATTTTATATTATTAAATCAATAATTGAGATGACAAAGTAATTCATATTATTATTTTCATAATTAACAATGTCTAGAAGTTCTGTCAAGGAGAGGTTAGGTAATCTAATTGCGCGCCAATAGGGAGAAATCCTTATTGGAAAGCCTCCTCTTTCCTGGGAACGATCTGGTTGTTAATATTGCGAGTTATAATAATAATGAATAAATGTTATTAAAAATTGAATTTGAGTTCGGAGTTGAATTTGGAGATACGGGCGTGATATTTGAGTCCGGAATGATGAAATTAGTACAATAGACTATAAATACAAAATTTGTCGGGGTTAACTTTTTGGTCAAAAAGTAAACAGTTGACTTTTTTGAAAAAAGTCAAACTTCGAAAATTCAAAACTGAAAATGTTAGAAATATTGAGAGAATTTTTATGAAGTATTTGATGTAAATTTTGCTTAATTTATGGATCCTTATTTACCCATTTTTCAAAATAATCGGTAGAAAATTATTTAATATAATAAAGGTGGGGCCCACATGGGGGTCCACATGTGAATTATGGAATCTGAAAATGGAGGGAGGAAGAGGTAACGTATGATGCAGGGAGTATATATATATATATATATATATATATATATATATATATATATATATATTATAACAAGTTTTATTTTATATGAAAAATAGAATATATTATATTTTATTATGCATAGTATTTGCATAGTGCATGCATAGTATTTGCATAGTAAAATCAAAATTTTTTTATAATCAGATGAATCATCCGTGAATTTCTTTTTAAACAACTGTGTAGTCCGTGATTCTAAAATTTAAATAGTATCTTTTCCATTCTTCTATAAATAGGATGCTTAGTTAGAATTAAAAATCACACCAGAATCAGAGAATTCTTCTTCTATAATATTGAGCGTATTTTTCTTTCAAGTTTTAGAAAGCTTTGAGTGTAGAAAATAGTAAAAGTTTTCTTCAAGAATATCACCGCTATACCAGTTGGAACACTCTTCTTTTTGAGGTAAGGGTTATTATGTTTTTCATATTCTGAAAAGATATTATTTTCGTTCAATATTCGTAAGGGGTATTATTTCTTTCGTATTAATGAAGAGAGTTATTTTCTTTCAATACTCGTAAGGATTATTATGTTTTTTCATATTCTAAAGAGATATTATTTTTCGTATTCGTATGAATATTATTTTCGTTCAACTGTTATAAGTAAGGGGTTTCTGTCAGGGGCAGTTTCGTAATTTTTTTGATCCTCTAAAATTCTGAAAAAATTTGAAATGATAATTTGATAAGTTTTCTAGATTGTGTCTAAAAATGGCGATTTTTATATTTATAGATTAGGAGTTATGAATTTTATGGGAAAAGACTATTTTAAAAGTAAACCCTTATAACTCCTTGTGGTTAACTCCAAAATTGGTGAAATTTTTATTGGGAGTACATGTATATAAAAGCAGTATACCCTGTAAATTTTAGAATTTTTGGACAAAAGTACAATTTATGATAAATGTCTAAATATTATTGATTTTGGCCGTATGAAAATTAGTAAATGAATTTTAAAAATTAGAAAAATATATATTCAATATGGGACTATATTACGCTAAATCCCGAAAAAAAAGAAATTTTTGTCTTGATTTGGTATTTTTCATGAAAATAGACTAGTTATGAGTAAATGAATTAAATATGTTATGTGAAGTAAAAAAAATTGGAATATAGGATTTTATGGCTTGGGAATCCTATATAAGGTATATGCAAGATTTTTGATGAGAGTTTTGGTTATTGGTGATGAAATCTTATGAGTTTGGCATTTTAGGATGATTAAATGCATTAATTAGTAAAGTATAAACAATTAAAATAAAATATTTATAAGTTTAAGAAATGATTACAATATTGTTATAATATTAATAATATTAGATTATGAGATTATTAAGTGATTGATAACATTTGGATTAAGGTGTTATGAAATCATTGATTTAAAATATTATTTAATGATTAATAATATTAGTAAATGAATTTAATGTTATTATATAATGAATAATATTAAATGGAGTTTAAAAGAGGAATAATGAATTGTTAATAATAAATGAAGTTTAATAATATTAGTAAATGAATTTAATGTTATTATATAATGAATAATATTAAATGGAGTTTATAATATAATGATTAATGTTATTATCTTCGTTAAATATTCGTTGAAATATTATTATTTTACATTCAAATCATTTTCGATACATGAATATTATTCTTGAATTTTACTCTACAAAGCAGTATCATGTTGACAATTTGGATAATTTTAAACTCTAAATAAATTTAAAGTTTTTAATATTTATCTTTGATTTCATTTGATTAATGCTTATATCATTGTCATGATCCTCGTGTTTATATTGCGTTGGAAGTCATCTTTGGCCCGTAGTGCATAGATGGACTGTTGGTTATTGGTTTTACAGTTGTATGTCTTTGGCCCGTAGTGTAAAGAAGAACTGTTGATTGATATATTTTGTCGTAATGCAAAGATGAACTGTTGATTGATAGCCTTGGCCCGTAGTGCAATGATGGATAGGTGTATGACATGATCATGACCACTAGTGATACTAACAAATATCCTTGGTCGTAGTGCAGGGATAATTCGATGATGTGATTGGCAGGGTCATGATAATTAGTAAACAGTTGAATGTCTTTAGCCGTAGTGCACTTACAGGCAATTGATTGGTATGATCATGACCATTGGTTTTATAGTTGAATATCTTTGGCCCGTAGTGCAAAGATAGACAACTGATCGGTATGATCACATTTGAATATCTTTAGCCTTTGGGGTAAGGATATTGAGTAAACGTTCTATTAAGCCTTTATGGCAAGGAGGAAATGTTGATTCACATTATTATAAACATGAATTGTGAATTTAACTAAAATCTTTGGTGGTTCAGGTGAAGACAGGTGATGAAAGTTCTCTTTGTCTTTGGTATAAAAAAGAACTGTTAATGGGTATTACAGCGATAAAATTGATGATAAACTTTTTAAATCATAGAAGATAGTAGATATCATGCTTAACTTGACTCCTCTAATGGATTACTTATTCCGCTGCAGTTGTTGATCTAAAACGTGTTGTCTATTATATTCTATCAGTTGTTATACTGTTGAAGGCTAAGGATAATTTATTTTTCATTATCTTAGTCATAATATTTCTTACTGGGCTAGTTAAGCTCACCCTTTCTTTTAATATTCTCTTGTGAAATGAGAATATAATTTGGGACTAATCGGGGAATGGATTGATGGTCGGATGGTTGCATTAATAGTCCTCACTATTCTGTGAAATAGTGTGATAATAATTATAATAAGATTGAACTTGAGTGTGAATATTATCTAGAAGATAATATTCGAGCTAAAACTCTCAGCTATGTTTTGTTGTATTTTACACGACAGTTGTATAATTAAGTTTGTATTTAAGTTATGTACCATGTATTTGGCGACTCAGAATGGGTGATGTATACCCATTTTGGGGGCATCACAAATAATACCTGGAGTTGCATCCCCGGCTGCTACCGATTCCTGAACAGTCATGCTGAAGACTCTTGCGGTCGATTCTGTTGGTTTGTTTGTTGAAGTTGGTCTCGTTGTCGCCAATGTCCTGTTGCTTTTCCCCGTATTTATGCTTCTTGCCTCCATTCTCCATTTCAGACAGTCCTTCACTTTATGCTCCATTGATCCATAAATAAAACACCCACTATACATCCTAGGATTGGGGCAGTTGGGAGAGATATGACCCTTCTACCCACACTTATAACACACAAACTTACCTTTGAGACACCTTCTGAGTGATTCTTTTCGTAATTTCCACACTACATAACATGTTTCTTTCCACCCTTGGCCTAATTTTGGTACTCCCGAAAGTATCTCCTTTCCTTTTTCCAATCCTACCACCACTACTTCCTTCTCCGACTCTAGCTTGATTTGCCTCCCACAAAAAATTCACCTCCCCTTTCATCGTATAGGTAGCAAAAGTTGTCTTTTGCCCCTCCGTTACCCTAACTATCACAAACGCTTCTATAAGGATAGTTATCCCTCTAAATCTTGGCGGTACGACCGCCTTGAAGTCTTTGACGTTTGCCGATCAATTATTTGGTTGATTTCCCATGATAGGTATTCCATTCTACATAGCTTGAGCGACAATATTCGAAAAATTCTATATCGGGTCTGGTTGTCCTCCAGATTTATCGACAGGTTCTTCTGTCCTTTGGTTTCATTTTCGTCTTGGCGGCATTATCATTAATTATTCCTTATTAACTTACATTTTAAGCCTTATCGTATACGTTTGGCATATAACGCAAAATTTTCTACTCAAATAATATTGTATTCAAAATATTAGATTTTGAAAACTGGGTTTACCGTATTAACCAGTGTTCAGATAAATAACTACTATCTTTATACCAACTTATTTCATTAATCCAACATAGATTCATATTCATAGTGAAAGTAGTATGCACACAAGCCAATCATGTTTGATGATAAAGCATATACTTTGTAACAATCTTATTCATTTATTAATAAAAAGTATTAATTTATTAAAGGCTTTTAATTATCTACATGATCTTTGTTTTATAATATGTGATAAACCCGTAGTTTTAAGCAATGCTTTTAGAATAATGATGATGATCATTCTAATGAGATCTAAATTCTTTGAAAGCTTAAAACTAAAATAGTTCCCAATCGTTGGATTACTAAATTGGGGATTAGTGAATCCGAATAGATTGGTACATACGTTGCTTGCTCATTGGATGAGGATGATTGATCTCATGATCATTTGTGTAGAGACACTAAAGCAAGTATGTAGGTGCTTATTGGAGAATAAGTTCACTGAACGTGGCTCGCTAAGGAATACCTAATGGAGTTTTACTTGCCTGTCAATAGGAAAAGAAGTAGTGATAGTAGTACAAGTGATCCTTGGACTTGAGATCATCATAGTATCTTGTGTATGATGAGTTATACTTTGACTTATTCCTTAAGACCCTTAGGGTATATCAAAGGGTATGCTTGGGTATAATAAGTTGTACATGGAGATAATGTATGATCAATAAAGAATCTACCACTTCTATTAAAAGAAGAGAAATGTCCTATGTGATTTGATAAATGACAACCCGGTAGTCCTTGGCGGCGAATGAAATTAGAAAGGAGTTTCTAATTTGCATTATTTGGAGTTGTGCATTTAAGAGTCGAAATACATATAATTAAATAAAATAAGACTTTGTGGTAATTCCATGTCTTATATTTAATTGGGACATTGTATGGTGGAAGGATTGAATTATCACGGTAACTATTTACTCAAAGGTTCTTTTATGATTAATGTTGAAATCTATATTATACGGAAAGTCGTTGATCGCTAGGGAGGCTTATCCCTATTCTAGAATAAATATTATTTATTTAAATAAATTAATTGTTTAATTTATTTATTTAAATAAGATTAGAATTATTCTAATTGATTTATTCACAATAGGTTTAATATGGAGAACCTAAAGGGTCACACCATAAAAGGAAGAATAATTATTTAAGAAGTTAATAGCATAATCGTAATAATATGTTAAGTATATTTAATTTAATCTATGGTGATAGAATAAATTAAATAGCTTAATATTATTATTTAATATTTTAGAAATATTAAATATAAATTAATAAGAGAGTCTTATTAATATTATTACAATTATTATTATTTTAATTTCTAAAAGAGTTTAGGAATTAATTTAATATAAGTACTCTCATTTATTCCTAATAGGATTAGGAGGAAAATTAATTAAAGGAGTTTAATTAATTATCCCTAATAAGATTAGGAGCCTATTTAATTAAAAGAGTTTAATTAAATAATACCTTATTTTCATAGGGTTACTTGATATCTATATAAGAAGAGTCTTATATCGGATATAAAAGATACGTTATTCAAGAGTTGGAGATACGCTCCTTTTCTATAGAGATAGAAAAACTAGGGTTTAGCCAACCACCCATCTTCTTGAATCCTTCTTCTTCCTTGGTGGATCACCTCCAGAGGCCAAACAATTGGGTGGCTAACGTTGATCAAAGGAAGGAACCAAACCGGTGAATTCAAGTTGAAGCGAAAGGATTTGGAGGTGAACTTGTACGAGGAAGCTCGATCTTCAAGGGTATGATTTTATTCTTTATCTTTTCGTTTAATTAATAATTGTGCATAAAGGGTGATCTGGGTATATGGTTTGTAAAATTTTTAAAACTACGATTTTTTTACGTTTAAGCTTATTTTTGCAATTTGATTGCGTTCTTAAATATTACAAACCTAACGGTGGCATCGAGCCAAACCTTTATGCGAATTATTAATTGTTTTAATTTGATATGTATATTGATATGTGTTTAGAACAATTTTATTGGGCATAATTTTGTTGTATAAAATTTTAAAAAAAAAATGCTAATCCGTTTTTTTTTTCTTTTGTTGAATTCGTGATTTGCAAATCAAGGGGATCACGTGGCCCACTCCCATATTCTCATTCACGTGGTCAAGAGATAGTTTACAGGATTACATTATATATACATAAGCTAGCTTCTTTATAGTGATTCATCATTATTCACGTGATATATATTTTATTAATATTATATACGGATAATATATATATTATATTATTTTTTAGTCAGATTTACTATTATAATATATATTTATATATTATAATATTCTTAATAATTTTATAATTAAAATAAAAGTTTATTTTAATCTTAAAATAAAAGATTTATTTTAATTGTAAAATTGAATTTCATGCTAACTAATTAGAGTTGGAATTTGATTCCATGATAACTAATTAGAGTTGAAATTAGATTCTATGTTTCCTTAAATAAAGGAGTTTATTTAGATATGTAATAAGATTTCATATTATTCAAAATAAAGGAGTTTATTTGTGAATAGGAAAGAGAATCCTAATTTCCTTAAATAAAGGAGTTTATTTAGATATGAAATATGATTTCATATTATTCAAAATAAAGGAGTTTATTTGTGAATAGGAAAGAGAATCCGTGTTTCTTTTAATAAAGGAGTTTATTTTATTTATTTTTTTCATGGAATTAGATTCCATAATTAATTAAAATAAAGGAGTTTATTTTGATTAAAGATTTTGATTAAAATAAAATAGTTTATTTTATTCAAAATTAAATAAATTAAAATAAAATAGTTTTATTTTGATTTAAATTTGGATTAAAATAAAGGAGTTTATTTTGATTCAAAATTAGATTTTATACTAACTAAATTTGCCTATTAAATGATATCAATATATATATTGAATGTTTATTATTCATCAGATGAATGTTATGTATTGATGCATATGGTGATATGTATAATAATAAATGGAATTGATTATGGACTATTGACCAATGCGATTGGATTTTATTTTAGTTGGATGCATGAATGTATGGGTTTTATTAAATGGGGTCTGCGTACCTCGTCTTCTCTAATTTTTCTGAATGTAAATTCTATCTCCCTCCTATGTACTTCCCTTGATTCTTTGATCAAGGTTTCTATTTATTTTAATTAGTTTTGTAATAGGAATAGTTAGAATTAATTTTGAAAAATTGGAGATCAAAAGAAGCGAAGGCGCTTAAAGACCCGTTTGTAATGGAGCAGGGTTTAAATGTAATAGTTATATTTAAATATTATTTCTTGCACCCCTAGGGTTTGACCTTTTGGTTCACTTGGTGGCTCTAGTGAACCAAACTAGAATAAAAGTCCATAATCAATCGGGTAGAATATAGTATTCTATATGTGCGTGCTTATACTATATATATTATATATTATGCAAACATGCTTAGCATGTTCATTAATATAATAGCGTATTTATATATATATATATAAATGCAGCTTAAACAAGATGAGACAAATTAATAACAAACCCTCAATTTTTATATTAAGTCCTAAGCGTTCAAAGATATTTGGAATATCGAGCGTAAGCCTTACAGCATGATAAAATTAATAGAGTATTAAATATTTAATATGAGTTTGTTGTGTCACCACAAGGCAAGTATTAAGTATTTAAGATGTTAATTTATCACATTTGATGCTTATAAAGAAAATTGAACAATATTGTTTTGTTGTGTCACCACAAGGATGATATTTTCTTTTTGAATATATAGAGTGCTAGGTGGGACTTAACTTGGATAATTTTGATTGGATGTGCCACCACTTGATCAAAATAATCTAAGAGGCAAAAGAAAAGGAGTTGCATAGTTGATGTAATTAACAAAAGTTGTCTACCTATTTATTTATATATAGTTTGTTGTGTCGCCACAAGGCTATATACATTTGAAATGGGATCCTTATTCTCACTAGCGAGATCTTTAATTAGATTTTGCGAACTATATATATTGAGGTAATATAGTTTGAAGAAAATAGTGGGAGATACCAATTTAAAACAAGACCTAAATTATTTTGGTAATTAATAAAAGAATGTATGTTAAAATGTCGTTAATTACAAATTCATTTATAGAATTTTACAATGTCTAAATTACTATCACTGCGAAGCATATTAGATGCTAAATTAACCAGACCGAATTAAACAGATTGGTTAAGTAATTTGAGAATAGTTCTCATAGCTGAAAAGCTATCTTATGTCCTTAATACGCCTATCCCTGCAATGGTTGCAGACAATGCCTCTGAGGAAGAGATTGCTACTTTTAGAAAGTGGCAAGATGATGCACTGATTGGCTCAATGCATCATGCTTCGTATCCATAAGTAACAAGCTTGACGTCGACTGAAACTATGGATACTTCTACTATACTCCCCGCACATCAAGTAGTTGATGGTGAGGAAAGTAGGACTAATAGATATCGAGATATCTAAGGAGCTCTTCCGATCTAGAATGGCCAATGGCACTATAATGCTGAGACAAAAGTTCTTAACATAATCAATTTGATTGATCAATTAGGACAATTGGTTTTATCATGGATGGAGAGTTGAGCCAAGATTTGATCTTGCACTCACTCCGGACTCCTTTCACAATTGTTGTGAATTTTTCATATAAACAAGCTAGATATAAACCGTTGATTTGCTTAACATGTTGAAAAATGATGAGAGTCACTTTCCAACCAAGAAAGACCATGTCTTCTTGGTAGGGGCCAAAGGATCTTACGAAAAGAAGAGCGATTCAAAGAAGGTATATAGAAAGGCATAAACAAAGGATAATAAGAACAAAAGCGATACGGATAGCAAAGGAGCTTGCTTTCCTTTGCAATAAGCACGGACCTTTGGAAAAAAGCTGCGAGAAGCATCTTGCAGAGGCTAACCAAAGAAGCTTAGTGAAGTTTTGGTTCAATCGATTTTTGTTCATGATTAAAATAAAATTTTCTTTAAGTCGAGGTTCTACTTGATAGGATACCGACTTTGGTTATCATAAATATAGATTTATGAAGGACCAAGCGAAGTAGAAAGCTAAACAAATATAAGTAATCCTATGTGCGGGAAATGAAGCAAAGGTTCTTTGCATTAGCTATAGAAACTTATAGTTTAGCCTTGCGCCTGCTGAGGGCAAATCTATTAAGTCGATAAGTTGTTATTGTATTCCAATTCTTGTTAGAAACATTATTTCCATTTTATTGTTGGATGATAAAATTTTTGGTGTTATAATTAAGAATAATTGTTGTTCTATTTATAATAATAATGTTTCAGTATAGAGGCGAAAAGATTACTTAATGGATTTTGTATACTTGACTTACGTAAAAAATTATTTTGTAAATTGAACAAAATTAGTATAAGAAAAGGAGATGATCATTCAAAGAGTTGAATGTATGTATTTGTTGAAATACAAGTATGAATTATTTGAAAGGTTCAAAGAATTCAGAAGTGAAATAAATTGATAAAGTATTAGAATTCTTTGATCGGATCAAGGAATAAATATTTGTGCAATAAGTTTCTAGATCATCTCAAATGGTTTTCTCATAATGGAAACATCCTGATACGCAATAATTGATTGATGTATCTAAATGGAAAATTTGTACCTTGTTAGACATGGTGCGGTCCATAATGATTTTTCCGACATTCCAGTATCCTTCTAGGGTCATGTCCTAGAAATGGCTGCATATCTACGGAAAAGGTAACCTCAAAATCCACCCCAAGACTCCATAAAAGTTATGGATGGGGAGGATTCTAATCTTAAGTTTGTTAAGATAAAGGGTTCAATTTGTGTGAAAAGGTTTCAAAAGGATAAGCTTGGGACAAGATTTGACATGTCTGATTTGTAGGTCATCCTAAAGTAAGTTTAGGGTATATGTTTACATAATTCTACTTAGCAAAAGGTGTTGTTTCTGAAACACAGCGCCTTCTAAGATAAAGGTGTTTATCATTAAAAAGGGGCTAGTGGGAGGATAATAGATCTTGAAGAGTTCAAGAACCACAAAATACTATAAGTCGAATAAGAGGAACACGTAGATAGACCTATTATACCTGGTTGAATCGTAAATGCGGAATAAGCAAGAAGATACTTGGGAGGTATGGATTCATCATAGATGATGATGATGAGGTACACATCATAGAAGATGATGATCCAGTTACATACGATGAGGTAAGTGTTGTAGACACTCAGAGAAATGGATTGAAGAAAGTTTCTCAAATATGGAACATTCGTTTTGATGAGGAAATCAAAAGAGTTTGATTTTATCCAAAATAAGAATGAACCTAGTGTGTACAAAAGGGTCAGTGGGAGCATCGTGACATTCCTAGTACTATATGTTGATATACTACGGATAAGGAATGACATACCAATGTTACAATCAGTAAAGATAAAGTTGTCTAAACATTCCTCCATGAATGATTTGGAAGAGTATCTTAATTGGGGATATAAATCTATATAGATAGATTTAAGAGGATGCTCGACTTAACCCAAGGAACGTATATTCATTTGATGCTAAAGTCGTTTAGCATGGCAAGCTCCAAGAGATGTTTCATGTTGATGAGCCATGGAGTGTATCTCTCTTAATAGTCCCCACAGACTCCTGAAAAGAGAGGTCGCATGAGTGACAATCATGTATGCAATGAAATGTACGAGACCTGATGTTGATCAGTCATATTATGGAGAAGTTCACTATGAGTCAGTGAAAAACATCTTAAAGTGCTTGCTTAAGGCACTAAGGATGTGATCATATTTATGGTGGGTCTAAATTAAAACTAGAGGGCTTAATAGACTCAAGTTTTTCAGACAGACCAAGATGACAGAAAATCCACTTTAAGGTAAAGTGTTACCTTGAACAGTGGTGTAGTGAATTTGAAAGGTTCCAAATAGCAAAAGGTTGCTGGTTTAGTGATAAAGACAAAGTATATAGCTATAAATGAAGCTGCAAGTTGATTGTTTGGATTAAAAGTTCATTCCAAGAACTAGGAATAGTTCTAAGTCTCATCTTGGATCTAAACATGTGTTGTGGCACTTTCATTTGATTATTAGAATCATTGAAGATGGGAAATCACTATAGAGATAGTGGACTCTCATGAACAACATTACATATCCATTAACTAAAGCTTATCCAATGCGAGGATAATCGTCACTTAGAGAAGAAGAGTATGAGATACCATGACGATTGGCTTTAGTGCAAATGGGAGATTGAAAGTAGTATGCACACAAGCCAATCATGTTTGATGATAAAGCATATACTTTGTAACAATCTTATTCATTTATTAATAAAAAGTATTAATTTATTAAAGGCTTTTAATTATCTACATGATCTTTGTTTTATAATATGTGATAAACCCATAGTTTTAAGCAATGCTTTTAGAATAATGATGATGATCATTCTAATGAGATCTAAATTCTTTGAAAGCTTAAAACTAAAATAGTTCCCAATCGTTGGATTACTAAATTGGGGATTAGTGAATTCGGATAGATTGGTACATACGTTGCTTGCTCATTGGATGAGGATGATTGATCTCATGATCATTTGTGTGGAGACACTAAAGCAAGTATGTAGGTGCTTATTGGAGAATAAGTTCACTGAACGTGGCTCGCTAAGGAATACCTAATGGAGTTTTACTTGCCTGTCAATAGGAAAAGAAGTAGTGATAGTAGTACAAGTGATCCTTGGACTTGAGATCATCATAGTATCTTGTGTATGATGAGTTATACTTTGACTTATTCCTTAAGACCCTTAGGGTATATCAAAGGGTATGCTTGGGTATAATAAGTTGTACATGGAGATAATGTATGATCGATAAAGAATCTACCACTTCTATTAAAGAAGAGAAATGTCCTATGTGATTTGATAAATGACAACCCGGTAGTCATTGGTTAAGCGAGAATGAAATTAGAAAGGAGTTTCTAATTTGCATTATTTGGAGTTGTGCATTTAAGAGTCGAAATACATATAATTAAATAAAATAAGACTTGTGATAATTCCATGTCTTATATTTAATTGGGACATTGTATGGTGGAAGGATTGAATTATGCAGTAACTATTTACTCAAAGGTTCTTTTATGATTAATGTTGAAATCTATATTATACGGAAAGTCGTTGATCATTTGGGAGGCTTATCCTATTGTAGAATAAATATTATTTATTTAAATAAATTAATTGTTTAATTTATTTATTTAAATAAGATTAGAATTATTCTAATTGATTTATTCACATTAGGTTTAATATGGAGAACCTAAAGGGTCACACCATAAAAGGAAGAATAATTATTTAAGAAGTTAATGGCATAATCGTAATAATATGTTAAGTATATTTAATTTAATCTACGGTGATAGAATTAATTAAATAGCTTAATATTTATTATTTAATATTTTAGAAATATTAAATATAAATTAATAAGAGGAGTCTTATTAATATTATTACAATTATTATTATTTTAATTTCTAAAAGAGTTTAGGAATTAATTTAATATAAGTACTCTCATTTATTCCTAATAAGATTAGGAGGGAAAATTAATTAAAGGAGTTTAATTAATTATCCCTAATAAGATTAGGGAGCCCATTTAATTAAAAGAGTTTAATTAAATAATACCTTATTTTCATAGGGTTACTTGATATCTATATAAGAAGAGTCTTATATCAGATATAAAAGATACGTTATTCCAAGAGTTGGAGAGTACGCTCCTTTTCTATAAAGATAGAAAAACTAGGGTTTAGCCAACCGCCCATCTTCTTGAATCCTTCTTCTTCCTTGGTGGATCACCTCTAGAGGCCAAACACTTGGGTGGCTAACGTTGATCAAAGGAAGGAACCAAACCCGGTGAATTCAAGTTGAACGCGAAAGGATTTGGAGGTGAACTTGTACGAGGAAGCTTCGATCTTCAAGGGTATGATTTTATTCTTTATCTTTTCGTTTAATTAATAATTGTGCATAAAGGGTGATCCGGGTATATGGTTTGTAAAATTTTTAAAACTCTGATTTTTACACGTTTCCGCTTATTTTTGCAATTTGATTGCGTTCTTGAATATTACAAACCTAACAGTGGCATCAGAGCCAAACCTTTATGCGAATTATTAATTGTTTTAATTTGATATGTATATTGATATGTGTTTAGAACAATTTTATTGGGCATAATTTTGTTGTATAAAATTCAAAAAAAACGCTAATCCGTTTTTTTTTTCTTTTGTTGAATTCGTGATTTGCAAATCAAGGGGATCACGTGGCCCACTCCCATATTCTCATTCACGTGGTCAAGAGATAGTTTACAGGATTACATTATATATACATAAGCTAGCTTCTTTATAGTGATTCATCATGATTCACGTGATATATATTTTATTAATATTATATACGGATAATATATATTATATTATTTTAGCCGTACGGTTACTATTATAATATATATTTATATATTATAATATTCTTAATAATTTTATAATTAAAATAAAAAGTTTATTTTAATCTTAAAATAAAAGATTTATTTTAATTGTAAAATTGAATTTCATGCTAACTAATTAGAGTTGAAATTTGATTCCATGATAACTAATTAGAGTTGAAATTAGATTCTATGTTTCCTTAAATAAAGGAGTTTATTTAGATATGTAATAAGATTTCATATTATTCAAAATAAAGGAGTTTATATGTGAATAGGAAAGAGAATCCTAATTTCTTTAAATAAAGGAGTTTATTTAGATATGCAATATGATTTCATATTATTCAAAATAAAGGAGTTTATTTGTGAATAGGAAAGAGAATCGTGTTTCTTTTAATAAAGGAGTTTATTTTATTTTTTTCTTTCATGGAATTAGATTCCATAATTAATTAAAATAAAGGAGTTTATTTTGATTAAAGATTTTGATTAAAATAAAATAGTTTATTTTATTCAAAATTAAATAAATTAAAATAAAATAGTTTTATTTTGATTTAAGTTTGGATTAAAATAAAGGAATTTATTTTGATTCAAAATTAGATTTTATACTAACTAAATTTGCCCATTAAATGATATCAATATATATATTGAATGTTTATTATTCATCGGATGAATGTTATGTATTGATGCATATGGTGATATGTATAATAATAAATGGAATTGATTATGGACTATTGACCAATGCGATTGGATTTTATTTTAGTTGGATGCATGAATGTATGGGTTTTATTAAATGGGTCTCACAGTACCTCGTCTTCTCTAATTTTTAGAATGTAAATTCTATCTCCTCCTATGTACTTCCCTCGATTTAGCGATCAAGGTTTCTATTTATTTTAATTAGTTTTGTAATAGGAATAGTTAGAATTAATTTTGAAAAATTGGAGATCAAGGAGCAAGGGCGCTTAAAGACCCGCTTTGTAATGGAGCCCGGGTTTAAATGTAATAGTTATATTTAAATATTATTTCTTGCACCCTAGGGTTTGACCTTTTGGTTCACTTGGTGGCTCTAGTGAACCAAACTAGAATAAAAGTCCATAATCAATCCGGGTAGAATATAGTATTCTATATGTGCATGCTTATACTATATATATTATATATTATGCAAACATGCTTAGCATGTTCATTAATATGATGCGTATTTTATATATATATATGTAAAATGCGCTAAACAAGATGAGACAAATTAATAACAAACCCCTCAATTTTTTATATTAAGTCCTAAGCGTTCAAAGATATTTGGAATATCGAACGTAAGCCTTCTAGCATGATAAAATTAATAGAGTATTAAATATTTAATATGAGTTTGTTGTGTCACCACAAGGCAAGTATTAAGTATTTAAGATGTTAATTTATCACATTTGATACTTATAAAGAAAATTGAACAATATTGTTTTGTTGTGTCACCACAAGGATGATATTTTTCTTTTTTGAATATATGGAGTGCTAGGTCGGACTTAACTTGGATAATTTTGATTCGGATGTGCCACCACTTGATCAAAATAATCTAAGAGGCAAAAGAAAAGGAGTTGCATAGTTGATGTAATTAATAAAAGTTGTCTACCTATTTATTTATATATAGTTTGTTGTGTCGCCACAAGACTATATACATTTGAAATGGGATCCTTATTCTCACTAGCAGATCTTTAATTAGATTTTGCCGAACTATATATATTGAGGGTAATATAGTTTGAAGAAAATAGTGGGAGATACCAATTTAAAACAAGACCTAAATTATTTTGGTAATTAATAAAAGAATGTATGTTAAAATGTCGTTAATTACAAATTCATTTATAGAATTTTACAATGTCTAAATTACTATCACTGCGAAGCATATTAGATGCTAAATTAACTGTAATCAATTAAAGCAGTTGGTTAAGTAATTTGAGAATAGTTATCATAGTTGAAAAAGCTATCTTATGTCCTTAATACGCCTATCCCTGCAATGGTTGCAGACAATGCCTCTGAGGAAGAGATTGCTACTTTTAGAAAGTGGCAAGATGATGCACAGTTGGCTCAATGCATCATGCTCGTATCCATAAGTAACAAGCTTCAGCGTCAGCCTGAAACTATGGATACTTCTACTATACTCCTGCACATCAAGTAGTTGATGGTGAGGAAAGTAGGACTAATAGATATCAGATATCTAAGGAGCTCTTCCGATCTAGAATGGCCAATGGCACTATAGTACAGACAAAAAGTTCTTAACATAATCAATTTGATTGATCAATTAGGACAACTGGTTTTATCATGGATGGAGAGTTGAGCCAAGATTTGATCTTGCACTCACTCCCGGACTCCTTTCACAATTGTTGTGAATTTTTCATATAAACAAGCTAGATATCAGCTTCGTTGATTTGCTTAACATGTTGAAAAATGATGAGAGTCACTTTCCAACCAAGAAAAACCATGTCTTACTGGTAGGGGCCAAAGGATCTTCTGAAAAGAAGAACGATTAAAAGAAGGTATATAGTGTTAGGTTTGTTATATTCATGTGCGCAATCAAATTGCAAAATAATGCGGAAGCGTGTAAAAATCAGAGTTTAAAAAATTTACAAACCATATACCCGGATCACACTTTATTCATAATTATTAATTAAACGAAAAGATAAAGAATAAAATCATACCCTTGAAGATCGAGCTTCCTCAGGTACAAGTTCACCTCCAAATCCTTTCACGTTCAACTTGAATCCACCGGGATCGGTTCCTTCCTTTGATCAACGTTAGCCACCCATATGTTTGGCCTCTAGAGGTGATCTGTGACGCCCCCAAAATAGGTATACACAGCACCCATTCTGAGTCGCCAAACACATGGTACAGAAACAACTACAACTTTATTATTACAACAGTAAAACTGTGAGTTTGAATACAAATATTATCTTCTAGACAATATCTATACTCAAATAAATCCTCATCACATTTATTGATACATTATTTTACAAAAATGGTGAGGACTACTAAACAATCCTTTCTAAAACCTTCATTCCATACCCGACTAGTACTCGCTACATTCTCGCCTCCACGAGAAGAAAAATGGAACAACAAGGAAAAGGGTGAGCTCAACTAGCCCAATAAAGAATACTATGACTAAGATAATATACAACAAATTATCGTTAGTCTCCAACGAGGAAAAATCGATAGAATACAAATAGACAACAAGTTTGAGATCAATATTACAAGCGAAATAATAATTCATAGAAGAGTTACGTAGAGAATGAAATCTACTAAAATCTATGAATTTAACGGTCCATCATCAATATTTTATCCCAGTAACATCAATCAATATTCATCTCAAATCAAATATTCATCTTTGCACTCTGTGCCAAAGATATTCATCAATCGATCATGTTCATCTCAACACTGCTCATCTTTGCACTAAAGGCCAAAGATATTCATCGATCGGTCATGTTCATTTAAACACTGCTCATCTTTGCACTAAAGGCTAAAGATATTCTTCGTAATTCATTCATCTTTGCACTCTGGGCCAAAGATATTCTTGAAATTCATTCATCTTTGCACTACTGAGCCAAAGATATTCTTGAAATTCATTCATCTTTGCACTACAGGCCAAAGATATTCAATAATATCATCATTTAAGACTGAGGATGATGAAAAATATTTTTAAAGAACGAATCCAGTGAAACAAAATGACAAGGATTAAGGATTAAGGATTCGTACTTTGTTTTATCCATGTCCAACAATACCTCAAAAATAATCATAGTGGTGTAAAATTCAAGAATGATCAAAACATGGATACAATCAAAGCTAGTATCTAGAATAGATATTTTGGACGAAAAGAAGAAATTTTATTTTTCTATTGAATAGTGTCGATATCGTGAATAGTGCCAGTATCGTGAATAGTGCCATATCACGTGAATAGTAACCCCGACACCAAAAGATAGAAATTCCACAAAAACATCTTCACGCTTCATGAATAGTACTCGTGAATAGTAACTCGTGAATAGTAACTCATGAATAGTAACTCGTGAATAGTAACTCATGAATAGTAACCCGATATGAAAAGTTCCAAATTTGATAAAACTTCAGATCAACATTTCAAAGATAATGATATTGAAGAAATAATATCATTACGAAAAAAAAAAAAAATATCCCTTACCTCAAAGAATCAGTACTTCGGAAGGAAAGGTCGGAAGTGATACTGAATGAAACTTGTACTGAATAGCAACTCTCAAAGTATCTAAATACTCACAAAATACGCTCAATAATATAGAGAGAGAAAGAGAGAAAACTTTGTTTCTGGTGTGATTTTCAATTCTAACTTAGCCCTCTATTTATAGGAAAATGTTAGCCCGTAAAGGCAGACTTAACTCCTGCTACGATGGCTTTACCTGCTACTATTTCCACCCACCACATTTGAAATAAAATTCAGCACATTTTTTCACCAACCACAAGTGGGGCCCACTCAATTCTAGAATTTTCCACCAAAAACAATTATAACCTAATTTTACGAATCACCACCTCTTAAAATTCATAATAAATTATACGCTCATTTTAACGGTTCAAAATTTGTGGACATATACTCAACTTATATATGTATAACATGTCCAAAAATTACAACGATCCAACAGTTGATTAAATATTATAACTCACACAAATAAGTCAGTAATAACACCGATTTGATCTTTTAATACCTCCAATCCGACAAAATACAAATAAAACATCTCAAAGATTAATTCCTTCATTAATAACCACATAAATAAATCCATCATTTATATTCATATAAAATAAATATTTCCTTATCATATGAATCAATAATTAATTATTCACAAATAATATTATGAGAATCACATTTATGACAACCAGTACATTCTCAGAAAGAGGGGCTTTCAATAAGGATCTCTCCTCATCTTGGCGCGCAATTAGGTGACCAAACTTCTCCTTAGATGTAACTTTCTAGACATTGCCAATAATGTTATCTAATAATATTATTCAAATAATATGAATTATTGATCTGATAATGGGAAATACCGTGCAGTGACAATTATTGAAACAATAATAATATAAAATATCAACGCAACAATTATTGAATCAATAAAATAAAATATTGAACAGTAACTACTGTGAAAATTATTGAGTAGTGCCTTCTTACGTAAGGATCAATAATTCAACAATCTTTGTGCAATACCTGGTGTGCTACTACTATGCAACCGCGCCAGACATCGTATTTTAACCACCGGGTATTCCAACAGTCTTAACGGTAACAACTACGCCGTTATTTATAACCACCCAAACTTTGTCGTTTTCCTCATCCAATCGCTTTCCGTTATGGGGCCCACACATGGTCTGCGCGCCGTAATTTAATATTCCCTGAAGCGATTTAATATTCCACGACCAAACGAATATTCCCAGACAAAAATGAATATTTTTATAACCACTTGCTTATTTTGAAATATTTGCGTATTTAACCCTTAACTATCCACATTAATCAAATCAACCCTTACTATTTCAAAATAATAAATAAAGGAAATTCCTTTTTTAAAAAAATTTCGGGGTCTTACAACCTCCCTCCTTATGAAATTTCGTCCTCGAAATTGACGTACGATACACTGGTGTTTGAAAAGGTGAGGATACCTCGCTTTCATTTTCGTTTCCAATTCCCGTGTCATTTCCTCTATAGCATGATTCCTCCACAAAACTTTAACTTGTGGTATGACCTTTGCCACGTAGGGACATGCTCCTTCCTATCCAAAATCTTCGTGGTACCTCCTCACACGTTAAGTCTTGGCTATCTCGTCCTGGTTCCAACTCTATAACGTGGTTCGGGTCTTTCACATATTCTGAAATACGGATATGTGAAACACATTATGAACACGAGACATACTCGGAGGTAACGAAAGTCTATAGGCTACATTTCCTACTCGGTCAAGAATTTGAAATGGACCAATAAATCGTGGATTGAGCTTTCCTCTCTTCCCAAATCTTGTAACTCCCTTCCATGGAGCAACTCGCAACAATACATGATCCCCTACATTAAATTCCACGTCCTTTCGATGAAGATCCGCATAACTCTTTTGTCGATCTTGTGTGCCGGTTTGTATCGTTGTCGAATCATTTGGATCTTTTCGGTGAGTCATACGTATTTTAACTTCGGGTCCCAACAATGTTGCTTCACCCACCTCATCCCAACATATTGGAGAACGACATTTTCGTCCATATAATGCTTCGAATGGAACCATGCCTATATTTGTTTAATAACTATTGTTGTATGAGAATTCCACCAATGGCAAGTACTTATCCCAACTTCCTTTGAAATCTAGGACACAGAGTCTTAATATATCTTCAAGAGTTTGAGTAGTCCTTTCTGATTGCCCATCCATTTGAGGATGGTATGCCAAACTGAATTGTAAATTCGTGCCCATAGCTTTCTACAAACTAACCCAAAATCATGAAGTGAATCTTGGGTCACGATCTAAAACTATGGATACTGGCATGCCATGCAATCTCACAATCTCATTTACGTACACACTAGCAAGACGTTCAAGGAAATAAGTCTCCCGTATCGGCAAGAAATGAGCAGATTTGGTTAATCTATCAACAATAACCCAAATAGCATTGATGCCTTGAGAAACCGTCGGAAGACCCGTAACGAAATCCATGGTAATGTGTTCCCACTTCCATTCCGGAATCTCAAGTGGTTGCAACGGACCCTTAGGTACTAGATGCTCCGCCTTTACACGTTGGCAAGTTAAACACATCGAGATAAACTTTGCAATCTCTCTCTTCATATTATTCCACCAAAATGTATGTCGAAGATCACGATACATTTTAGTACTTCCAGGATGGATTGCAAATGGTGTATTGTGTGCCTCCATCATAATCTTGTACTTCAAATCGAGTCGTTAGGAACACAAAGTCTAGAGTGGACTCAAGTATTCCTTCTTCATCAATTCTCGCTTAGGAATAGTTCCTTCTTGTACTTTCTTCTTCATACGCATCATCCGAATTCGGTGGCTTGAAAGCGACTTTTAACTTTATTGATTAAAGTCGATTATACTCGTATATCATCACGTGGGTACCTAGAGTTTTCATCTCCATCTCTATTATTTGTAAATTATCTGAAATTAGTCTTTGACAATATCGTACTTTCGATTACTGTATACGATCTTCTACTCAACACGTCACTACCACGTTCGCTTTTTCCAGGATGGCATGGTCAGAACATGTACTGAAATGAGTCTCCTCTTGAGTTCTTCGACGCTCTTCCCACATTCCTTGCTCCATTCGAATTTTGTATCTCTACGAGTCAGCTGCGATAATGGAATAGCGATTCGAGAATATCCTTCAACGAATCTCCGATAATAACCAACTAAGCCTAGAAAGCTACGTATTTTGATTACTGACTTAGGTTGCTCTTAACTGTGACTCATATCCCAATCTTGGATAGCACGTCACAATGACACCTATCAGTTTACTATCACACGAATATGACGTCCCCTACAGAGAGTCTGGCTTAGGTGAATTCCACAAAGGAAGTCACAAGATAAAGGCTCGGTACCAAATTCTATAGTTGAATTTTTAACTCACGAAGTTCAATAGAGTCATTCGATCACGAGATTTTAGAAATGAGTTTTGTCTGCGGGTTCAAAGTCGATACAAAATTTAATATCGAGCTTTGGGAGTAAGCCAAGAAATTCTTCGAGAAAATACGTCGGAAAAATCAATAACAACAAGAATATTATTCAAATCGGCGTGTCTTTATTCAAATCCATAACATGGACTAAGAAAACTTGACATCCGTAATAAACGTGACTTCATGGCTTGATATGAAAATGTTTGATTACAATGGTTTGATTGCTTTGAATTGAATAACAAAGTTGCTTAGGAATATGAAAACTAACAACCTTACGAAAACAATCAATTTTGGCATGATGAGTAGTTAACCTTAAAATCACATCAAAAACAAATATCTCTATAGAAATAAGGTTAACGGTGTAATGCGATAGTGCCTGACTGAATCAAGCAAGATTTTTAAACAACGGATGTAATGAAAGTTTCTCCTAATGGAGTCTCCATAAATAAGTCAAAGTCTAATTTCTCCGTAGTCAAGTTCAAACGTTGAGCGCGCAAACAAGAGAGATAAAAGAATGGGTAGAACCCCAGGTATCTAGTAAGGTATAAAACTTCGCAAGAATTTATAATTAACTAACCCGTGCTAACCGTCGGGTTCCTCGCATTTTAATGGAAGGCCACGACAAACGCTCTTCCGGGAATCGTTGACTTTGACTTTTCTTGGACATCCTTTTGAGTCACCATTCGGCTGGGTGGGTTTCGATATCGCATAATCTCGGCGATATGTCCTTCCTTTCCACAATTATAGCATACCTTAAACTGTTGTGGACAGTTTGGACTGATATGTCCCTCTTTCCCGCATTTATAACATATGACCGGTGGTCGTTCTCCTCCCTTAGAACCAATTGCTGCCGGTACTGTCGTCTTCACATGGTCGTTGTTAAATCTCCTCTTTTTAAAATCTCCTCCCGATTCGCTTCTTCTATTTTCATGGCCACGATTACCACCAGAGTGGTTACCGCCTTTGTCCGTATTCTTCTTTCTCCATTTGGTTATCGTTATTCGATGATCGCTATCTTGAGTATAATCACGGTTATGGTCCCTCGGTTGAACGCATTTTCGTTATCTCGCTTCTAACAATCGAGCCACGTTGACAACATCTGAATAGAGAGAAAATTTATGAGAAATGAGATCTCGACGTATCTTGGGTTTCAAACCTCTAAGAAACATCCGCGTCATCGTTCCTCATTCTCCACCAAATGAGGTGCAAACACGGATAACTCTCGCAAACTTTGCCTCGTCTTTGAGACACCGCCATGTTATTCTCGCTTCTAGTCTAATAAACTCCACTTCCTTCATATGACGAATACTTTCGGGGAAGTACTTGTCATTGAACTGCTTCTGAAATGTCTCCATGACATGCATCTTTGAGTCTTGTTGGATGGGTGCGCTTCACAGACTCCCACCCAGTGAGTCCGCCTTCGCCACGGAACATAAAAGTAGCGAATGGAACCTTACGTTCTCCGTGCATCCCAAGACATCGAATATCTTGGTAATTTGCTTGACCCATGTTTCCGCCATGATCGGATCGGCTTTCCCTTAAATTTCGTGGTCCCAACTCTTTGAACGCTTGGTTGTGACAACCCGTGAATTGCTATCATTTCTCTCTCGTATTTTGAACACGAGTCTCCTCGTGCGATTTTGCATGAAGCGCAAAAAGCTTCTAAACATCCCTCGTTCATCATCGCTTTCCATTGGTGTTGTTGTTCTGGGAGGAACATTTGCCACTGTTAGACGTTCTCCTCATTGGTAAGTCTGGGAATCTCCACGGTCTCATTTACTCCATTGTTAATATTCTCATCGACATTCTCAAATCTTGTCATAAAACAAGGGTTAATTAAGGAAATCAATATATCACATAATATCCCTATATCTTGACCAACTAACAAATAAGCTTAGGTAGGAGGACTACTAGCGAAGGATTTACTCGTCTCTCCCTCCTAGTTCTATTCCCGATCTCCTCCAGAGATCATATCCCTAAGCTCGATACCAAGCTGTGACGCCCCCAAAATAGGTATACACAACACCCATTCGAGTCGCCAAATACATGGTGCGAAACAACTACAACTTTATTATTACAACAAGAAAAGCGTGAGTTTGAATACAAATATTATCTTCTAGACAATATCTATACTCAAATAAATCCTCATCACATTTATTGATACATTATTTTACAAAAATGGTGAGGACTACTAAACAATCCTTTCTAAAACCTTCATTCCATACCCAGAACTAGTACTCGCTACATTCTCGCCTCCACGAGAAGAAAAATGGAACAACAAGGAAAAGGGTGAGCTCAACTAGCCCGGTAAAGAATACTATGACTAAGATAATATACAACAAATTATCGTTAGTCTCCAACGAGGAAAAATCGATAGAATACAATGAGACAACAAGTTTGAGATCAATATTCGCGCAGTTGAAATAATAATTCATAGAAGAGTTACGTGAGAGAATGAAATCTACTAAAATCTATGAATTTAACAATCCATCATCAATATTTTATCCCTGTAACATCAATCAATATTCATCTCAAATCAAATATTCATCTTTGCACTACTGAGCCAAAGATATTCATCAATCGGTCATGTTCATCTCAACACTGCTCATCTTTGCACTAAAGGCCAAAGATATTCATCGATCGGTCATATTCATTTAAACACTGTTCATCTTTGCACTAAAGGCTAAAGATATTCTTGAAATTCATTCATCTTTGCACTCTGTGCCAAAGATATTCTTGAAATTCATTCATCTTTGCACTCTGGGCCAAAGATATTCTTGAAATTCATTCATCTTTGCACTACTGTGCCAAAGATATTCAATAATATCATCATTTAAGACCGAGGATGATGAAAATATTTTTAAAAAACGAATCCGGTGAAACAAAATGACAAGGATTAAGGATTAAGGATTCGTACTTTGTTTTATCCATGTCCAACAATACCTCAAAAATAATCATAGTGGTGTAAAATTCAAGAATGATCAAAACATGGATACAATCAAAGCTAGTATCCAGAATAGATATTTTGGACGAAAAGAAGAAATTTTATTTTTTGGTGAATAGTGTCGTATACGTGAATAGTGCTTTATACGTGAATAGTGTCGTATACGTGAATAGTAACCCCGACACCAAAAGATAGAAATTCCACAAAAACATCTTCACGCTCCCACTGTCCCTTTTGTACACACTAGAAGTCTTACCTCATCGAATGTAACTCTGGATCATCATCTTCTATGATGTGTACCTCATCATCATCATCCATGATGAATCCATACCTCTAGGTATCTTCAGACTATATTCGATTTACGATTATCTTTGCCATGGTACAATAGGTCTATCTATAGGTTCCTCTTATTTGACTTATAGTGTTTTGTGGTTCTTGAACTCTTCAAGATCTATTATCCTCCCACTAGCCCCTTCAATGATAAACACCTTTATCTTAGAAGGGAGCGTGTTTCGTAACAAACACCTTTTGCTAAGTAGAATTATAGAACATATACCCTAAACTTACTTTAGGATGTCCCACAAATCGACACTTGTCAAATCTTGTCCCAAACTTATCCTTTTGAAACCTTTTCACATAAGTTGGAAACCCTTATCTTAACATACTTAAGATTAGGAATCCTCCCATCCATAACTTTTATGGAGTCTTGGGGGTAGGATTTTGAGGTTACCATTTTCGTAGATATGCACGACCATTTCTAGGACATTATCCGGAAGGATCTTGGAATGTCAGTAAAATCATTATGGACCGCACCATGTCCAACAAGGTACGATTTTTCATTCAGATACATCAATCAATTATTGCATATCAGGATGTGTCCATTATGAGAAAACTATTTGAGATGATCTAGAAACTTATTGCACAAGTATTTATCCCTTGATCTAATCAAAGAATCTTAATACTTTGCCAATTTGTTTCACTTTTGAATTCTTTGAACCTTTCAAATAATTCACACTTGTATTTTAGCAAATACACACATTCAACTCTTTGAATGATCATCTCCTTTTCTTATACTAATTTGTTCAATATGCAAAATTATTTTCATGTAAGTCAAGTATACAAAATTTATTAAGTAATATTCCAGTTCTATACAAAACATTATTATTATAAATAGAACAACAATTGTTCTTAATTATAATACCAAAGTTTTCATTGTCCAACAATAAAATGGAAATAATATTTTTAACAAGAACTGGAATACAATAACAACTTATTGACTTAATAGATTTGCCCGTAGGCATTGTTAAATTATAAGTTTCTATGGCTAATGTAGCAACCTTTGTTACATTTCCCGCATATAGGATTACTTATATTTGTTTAGCTTTCTACTACATTTGGTCCCTTCATAAATCTATATTTATGATAACCAAAGTCGGTATCCAATACCCAAGTAGAACCTGACTTAAAGAAAAATTTATTTCAATCATGAACAAAAGCGTATTATGGCAGAAACTTCACTAAGCTTCTTTGGTTAGCCTCGCAAGATGCTTCTCATGATTTCTTTCCAAAGTGTCGGGCTTATTGCGGTGGAAGAAAACTCCTTTGCTATCCATATCGGTTTTGTTCTTATTATCCTTTGTTTATGCCTTTCTATTTACCTTCTTTGAATCGTTCTTCTTTCGGAAGATCCTTTGGCCCCTACCAAGAAGACTTGGTCTTTCTTGGTTGGAAAGTGACTCTCAACATTTTTCAACATGTTAAGCAAATCGGCCGAGGCGATATCTAGCTTGTTCATATAAAAATTCACAACAATTGTGAAAGGAGTTAGGGAGTGAGTGCAAGATCAAATCTTGGCTCAACTCTCCATCCATGACAAAACCAGGTTGTCCTAATTGATCAATCAAATTGATTATGTTAAGAACTTTTTTATGCATACTATAGTGCCATTGGCCATTTTAGATCGGAAGAGCTCCTTAGATATCTCGATATCTATCGACCCTACTTTCCTCACCATCAACTACTTAATGTGCAGGGAATATAGTAGGAGCATCCATAGTTTCATCTTGTGTATTTGAAGCTCGTTACTCATGGATGCGAGCATGATGCATTGAGCCAATGTGCATCATCTTGCCACTTTCTAAAAGTAGCAATCTCTTCCTCGGAGGCATTATGCGCAACCATTACGAGGATAAGCGTATTAAGGACATAAGATAGCTTTTCAGCCATGAGAACTTTTCTCAATTTCCTTAACCAATCCGTTTAATTCGGTCTGATTAACTTAGCATCTAATATGCTTTGCAGTGATAGTAATTTAGACATTGTAAAATTCTGTAAATGAATTTGTAATTAACAATATTTTAACATACATTCTTTTATTAATTACCAAAATAATTTAGGTCTTGTTTTAAATTGGTATCTCCCACTATTTTCTTCAAACTATATTACCCTCACTTATATAGTTTCGGTAAAAAATCTAATTAAAGATTTGCTAGTGAGAATAAGGATCCCATTTCAAATGTATATAGCCTTGTGGTGACACAACAAACTATATATAAATAAATAGGTAGACAACTTTTGTCAATTACATCAACTATGCAACTCCTTTTATTTTGCCTCTTAGATTATTTTGATCAGTGGTGGCACATCCGAATCAAAATTATCCAAGTTAAGTCCAACCTAGCACTCCATATATTCAAAAAAAGAAAATATCATCCTTGTGGTGACACAACAAAATAATATTGTTCAATTTTCTTTATAAGCATCAAATGTGATAAATTAACATCTTAAATACTTAATACTTGCCTTGTGGTGACACAACAAACTCATATTAAATATTTAATACTCTATTAATTTTATCATGCTAGAAGGCTGACGTTCGATATTCCAAATATCTTTGAACGCTTAGGACTTAATATAAAATTTGAGGGTTTGTTATTAATTTGTCTCATCTTGTTAGCTTAGCATACACATATATATATAAAATCTGGCGTCATATTAATTAACATGCGAAGAATGTTTGCATAATATATATATATATATATATATAGTATAGCATGCATATAGAATACTATATTCTACTCGGATTGATTATGGACTTTTATTCTAGTTTGGTTCACTAGAGCCACCAAGTGAACCAAAAGGTCAAACCCTAGGGGTGCAAGAAATAATATTTAAATATAACTATTACATTTAAACTCGGGCTCCATTACAAACGGGTCTTAAAGCGCTCCTTGCTCCTTGATCTCTAATTTTTCAAAATTAATTCTAACTATTCCTATTACAAAACTATTTTAAAATAAATAGAAACCTTGATCGTGATCGAGGGAAGTACATAGGAGGAGATAGAATTTACATTAAGAAAAATTAGAAGAGGCGAATCTACGTGAGACCCCATTTAATAAAACCCATACATTCATGCATCCAACTAAAATAAAATCCAATCGCATTGGTCAATTGTCCATAATCAATTCCATTTATTATCATACACATCACCATATGCATCAATAAATAACATTCATCTCATGAATAATAAACATTTAATATATATATTGATATCATTTAATGGGCAAATTTAGTTAGTATAAAATCTATTTTGAATCAAAATAAACTCCTTTATTTTTATCCAAATTTAAATTAAAATAAAACTATTTTATTTTAATTTATCCAATTTTGAATAAAATAAACTATTTTATTTTAATCAAAATTTTAATCAAAATAAACTCCTTTATTTTAATTAATTATGGAATCCAATTCCATGTAATAAAAAAAAATCTTTAATTAAAATAAACTCTTTTATTTTAATTAATTATGGAATCCAATTCCATGTAAAAAAATCTTTTATTAAAGGAAACACGGATATTCTTTCCTATTCACAAATAAACTTCTTTATTTTGAATAATATGAAATCATATTTCATATCTAAATAAACTCCTTTATTTAAGGAAATTAAGATTCTCTTTCCTATTCACAAATAAACTCCTTTATTTTGAATAATATGAAATCTTATTTCATATTTAAACAAACTCCTTTATTTAAGGAAAGATGGATTTACTTTCCTATTCACAAATAAACTCCTTTATTTTAGGAAAAATAAAATCCAATTTCAACTCCAATTAGTTATCATGGAATCCAATTCCAACTCTAATTAGTTTGCATGAAATTCTAATTTTAAAATTAAAATAAACTCTTTTATTTTAATATTTAAAATAAACCTTTTATTTTAAAATTAAAATAAATATTATTTTAATTATAAAATTATTAAGAATAATATATATATATATATATAATATATAATATATTATAAAATAATAAAATAAATAGAATATATATATATATATATATATATATATATAAAAGCAAATGGTTTTAATATATATATATATATATATATTATATAAAGTTCTTCTCAAAATAAAAAAAACCCGTGGCCTACTTTCCTAGAAAATCAAATTAGCTGCATTTAATTCGCTAACTTGAAAGTAAATAGTGAGAGCAAGCATGTAGATTTTTGATTTCATTTCTATGATTTTTTTTTTTTTTTAAATTTTATACAATAAAATTATGCCCAAATAAATTGTTCTAAACACATATCAATATACATATTAAATTAAAACAATTAATAATTTGCATAAAGGTTTGGCTCTGATGCCACTGTTAGGTTTGTTATATTCATGTGCCCAATCAAATTGCAAAATAATGCGGAAGCGTGTAAAAATCAGAGTTTAAAAAATTTACAAACCATATACCCGGATCACCCTTTATGCATAATTATTAATTAAACAAAAAGATAAAGAATAAAATCATACCCTTGAAGATCGAGCTTCCTCAGGTACAGGTTCACCTCCAAATCCTTTCGCGTTCAACTTGAATCCACCGGGTTTGGTTCCTTCCTTTGATCAACGTTAGCCACCCATATGTTTGGCCTCTAGAGGTGATCCACCAAGAAAAAATAAAGAATTCAAGAAGATGGGGTATTGGCTCAAACCCTAGTTTTTCTATCTCTATAGAAAGGGCGTACTCTCCAACTAATTGGAATTATTACGTATGTTGTAAAAGTCAACAACCCCCATCACCCATAATAAGACTCCTCTTATTTATAGATGTGGGCAACCCACCTTAACAATTAAGGAATTGGGATTTATTTAATTAATTAAATTATTTTAATTAATTAAGCTCCCTAATCTTATTAGGGATAATTAATTAAACTCCTTTAACTAATTTTCCCTCCTAATCCTATTAGGAATAAATGAGAGTACTTATATTAAATTAATTCCTAAACTCTTTTAGAAATTAAAATAATAATAATTGTAATAATATTAATAAGACTCCTCTTATTAATTTATATTTAATATTTCTAAAATATTAAATAATAAATATTAAGCTATTTAATTTATTCTATCACCATAGATTAAATTAAATATACTTTAATATATTATTACGATTATGCCATTAACTTCTTAAATAATTATTCTTCCTTTTATGGTGTGACCCTTTAGGTTCTCCATATTAAACCTAGGTTGTGAATAAATCAATTAGAACAATTCTAATCTTATTTAAATAAATAAATTAAATAATTAATTTATTTAAATAAATAATATTTATTCTACAATAGGATAAGCCTCCCTAGCGATCAACGACTTTCCAGATAATATAGATTTCAACATTAATCATAAAAGAACCTTTGAGTAAATAGTTACCAAATGCAATTCAATCCTTCCACCATACAATGTCCCAATTAAATATAAGACATGGAATTCTTGTCAAGTCTTATTTTATTTAATTATATGTATTTCGATCCTTAAATGCACAACTCAAATAATGCAAATTAGAAACTCCTTTCTAATTTCATTACGCCTTGCCAAGGACTCTTTGGGTTGTCATTTATCGAATCACATAGGACATTCTCTTCTTTATTAGAAGTGGTAGATTCTTTATTGATCATACATTATCTCCATGTATAACTTATTATACCCAAGCATACCCTTTGATATGCCCTAAGGGTCTTAAGGAATAAATCAAAGTATAACTCATCATACACAAGATACTATGATGATCTCAAGTCCAAGGATCACTTGTACTACTATCACTACTGAGAATTCCTATTGACAGCAAATAAAACTCCATTAGGTATTCCTTAGCGAGCCATGCGTTCAAAGTGAACTTATTCTCTAATAAGCACCTACATACTTGCTTTAGTGTCTCCACACAAATGATCATGAGATCAATCATCCTCATCCAATGAGCAAGCAACGTATGTACCAATCTATCCGGATTCACTAATCCCCAATTTAGTAATCCAACGATTGGGAACTATTTTAGTTTTAAGCTTTCTAAGAATTTAGATCTCATTAGAATGATCATCATCATTATTCTAAAAGCATTGCTTAAAACTATGGGTTTATCACATATTATAAAACAAGATCATATAGATAATCATATAGATAATTAAAAGCCTTTAATAAATTAATACTTTTTATTAATAAATGAATAAGATTGTTACAAAGTATATGCTTTATCATCAAACATGATTAGCTTGTGTGCATACTACTTTCATATAGAAAGGCATAAACAAAGGATAATAAGAACAAAACTGATACGGATAGCAAAGGAGCTTGCTTCCACTGCAATAAGCCTTGGACCGAAAGAAAGAAGCTGCGAGAAGCATCTTGCAGAGGCTAACCAAAGAAGCTTAGTGAAGTTTCGGTTACAATCGCTTTTGTTCATGATTAAAATAAAATTTTCTTTAAGTCAAGGTTCTACTTGGGTATTGGATACCGACTTTGGTTATCATAAATATAGATTTATGAAGGGACCAAGCGAAGTAGAAAGCTAAACAAATATAAGTAATCTATGTGCGGGAAATGAAGCAAAGGTTCTTTGCATTAGCTATAGAAACTTATAGTTTAGCTTTCGCCACTACTGCAAATCTATTAAGTCGATAAGTTGTTATTGTATTCCAATTCTTGTTAGAAACATTATTTCCATTTTATTGTTGGACAATAAAATTTTTGTATTATAATTAAGAACAATTGTTGTTCTATTTATAATAATAATGTTTCGTATAGAACTGAAAGATTACTTAATGAATTTTGTATACTTGACTTACGTGAAAAATTATTTTGTAAATTGAACAAATTTAGTATAAGAAAAGGAGATGATCATTCAAAGAGTTGAATGTATGTATTTGTTGAAATACAAGTGTGAATTATTTGAAAGGTTCAAAGAATTCAGAAGTGAAATAAATTGATAAAGTATTAGAATTCTTTGATCGGCTCAAGGAATAAATACTTGTGCAATAAGTTTCTAGATCATCTCAAATGGTTTTCTCATAATGGAAACATCCTGATACGCAATAATTGATTGATGTATCTGAATGGAAAATTTGTACCTTGTTGAACATGGTGCGGTCCATAATGATTTTACCGACATTCCAGTATCCTTCTAGGGTCATGTCCTAGAAATGGCTGCATATCTACGGAAAAGGTAACCTCAAAATCCAGCCCCAAGACTCCATAAAAGTTATGGACAGGGAGGATTCCTAATCTTAAGTTTGTTAAGATAAGGAGTTCCAACTTGTGTGAAAAGGTTTCAAAAGGATAAGCTTGGGACAAGATTTGACATGTATCTGATTTGTAGAGGTCATCCTAAAGTAAGTTTAGGTATATGTTCTATAATTCTACTTAGCAAAAGGTGTTTGTTACGAAACACGGCGCCTTCTAAGATAAAGGTGTTTATCATTAAAAGGGGCTAGTGGGAGGATAATAGATCTTGAAGAGTTCAAGAACCACAAAATACTATAAGTCAAATAAGAGGAACACAGTAGATAGACCTATTATACCACAACCCAATCAATCGTAAATCGGAATAAGTAGAAGATACTTGGGAGGTATGGATTCATCATAGATGATGATGATGAGGTACACATCATAGAAGATGATGATCCGATTACATACGATGAGGTAAGTGTTGTACACACTCGGAGAAATGGATTGAAGCAAGTTTCTCAAATATGGAACATTCGTTTTGATGAGGAAATCAAAAGAGTTTGATTTTATCCAAAATAAGAATGAACCTAGTGTGTGTACAAAAAAGGGTCGATTGGGAGCATCGTGACATTCCTAGTACTATATGTTGATATACTACGGATAAGGAATGACATACCAATGTTACAATCAGTAAAGATAAAGTTGTCTAAACATTCCTCCATGAATGATTTGGAAGAGTATCTTAATTAGGGATATAAATCTATATAGATAGATTTAAGAGGATGCTCGACTTAACCCAAGGAACGTATATTCATTTGATGCTAAAGTCGTTTAGCATGGCAAGCTCCAAGAGATGTTTCATGTTGATGAGCCATGGAGTGTATCTCTCTTAATAGTCCCCCATGCAGACTCACGAAAAGAGAGGTCGCATGAGTGACAATCATGTATGCAATGAAATGTACGAGACATGATGTTGATCAGTCATATTATGGAGAAGTTCACTATGAGTCAGTGAAAAACATCTTAAAGTGCTTAACCGGCACTAAGGATGTGATCATATTTATGGTGGGTCTAAATTAAAACTAGAGGGCTTAATAGACTCAAGTTTTTCAGACAGACCAAGATGACAGAAAATCCACTTTAAGGTAAAGTGTTAACTTGAACAGTGGTGTAGTGAATTTGAAAGGTTCCAAATAGCAAAAGGTTCTTTGGTTTAGTGATAAAGACAAAGTATATAGCTATAAATGAAGTCGTAAGTTGATTGTTTGGATTAAAAAGTTCATTACGTAACTAGGAATAGTTCCTAAGTCTCATCTTGGATCTAAACATGTGTTGTGGCACTTTCATTTGATTATTAGAATCATTGAAGATGGGAAATCACTATAGAGATAGTGGACTCTCATGAACAACATTACATATCCATTAACTAAAGCTTATCCAATGGCGCAGGATAATCGTCACTTAGAGAAGAAGAGTATGAGATACCATGACGATTGGCTTTAGTGCAAATGGGAGATTGAAAGTAGTATGCACACAAGCCAATCATGTTTGATGATAAAGCATATACTTTGTAACAATCTTATTCATTTATTAATAAAAAGTATTAATGTATTAAAGGCTTTTAATTATCTACATGATGCTGTTTTATAATATGTGATAAACCCATAGTTTTAAGCAATGCTTTTAGAATAATGATGATGATCATTCTAATGAGATCTAAATTCTTTGAAAGCTTAAAACTAAAATAGTTCCCAATCGTTGGATTACTAAATTGGGGATTAGTGAATTCGGATAGATTGGTACATACGTTGCTTGCTCATTGGATGAGGATGATTGATCTCATGATCATTTGTGTGGAGACACTAAAGCAAGTATGTAGGTGCTTATTGGAGAATAAGTTCCTTGAGCGTGGCTCGCTAAGGAATACCTAATGGAGTTTTACTTGCGTCCGTCCATAGGAATTCTCAGTAGTGATAGTAGTACAAGTGATCCTTGGACTTGAGATCATCATAGTATCTTGTGTATGATGAGTTATACTTTGACTTATTCCTTAAGACCCTTAGGGTATATCAAAGGGTATGCTTGGGTATAATAAGTTGTACATGGAGATAATGTATGATCAATAAAGAATCTACCACTTCTATTAAAAGAAGAGAAATGTCTATGTGATTTGATAAATGACAACCCAAGTAGTCCTTGTAAGGCGAGAATGAAATTAGAAAGGAGTTTCTAATTTGCATTATTTGAGTTAATGCATTTAAGAGTCGAAATACATATAATTAAATAAAATAAGACTTGAGAGTAATTCCATGTCTTATATTTAATTGGGACATTGTATGGTGGAAGGATTGAATTGTACGGTAACTATTTACTCAAAGGTTCTTTTATGATTAATGTTGAAATCTATATTATCTGAAAAGTCGTTGATCGCTAGGGAGGCTTATCCCTATTGTAGAATAAATATTATTTATTTAAATAAATTAATTGTTTAATTTATTTATTTAAATAAGATTAGAATTGTTCTAATTGATTTATTCACAACCGGTTTAATATGGAGAACCTAAAGGGTCACACCATAAAAGGAAGAATAATTATTTAAGAAGTTAATGGCATAATCGTAATAATATGTTAAGTATATTTAATTTAATCTATGGTGATAGAATAAATTAAATAGCTTAATATTTATTATTTAATATTTTAGAAATATTAAATATAAATTAATAAGAGGAGTCTTATTAATATTATTACAATTATTATTATTTTAATTTCTAAAAGAGTTTAGGAATTAATTTAATATAAGTACTCTCATTTATTCCTAATAGGATTAGGAGGGAAAATTAATTAAAGGAGTTTAATTAATTATCCCTAATAAGATTAGGGAGCCCATTTAATTAAAAGAGTTTAATTAAATAATACCTTATTTTCATAGGGTTACTTGATATCTATATAAGAAGAGTCTTATATCAGATATAAAAGATACGTTATTCCAAGAGTTGGAGAGTACGCTCCTTTTCTATAGAGATAGAAAAACTAGGGTTTAGCCAACCGCTCATCTTCTTGAATCCTTCTTCTTCCTTGGTGGATCACCTCTAGAGGCCAAACACTTGGGTGGATAACGTTGATCAAAGGAAGGAACCAAACCCGGTGAATTCAAGTTGAACGCGAAAGGATTTGGAGGTGAACTTGTACCTGAGGAAGCTCGATCTTCAAGGGTATGATTTTATTCTTTATCTTTTCGTTTAATTAATAATTGTGCATAAAGGGTGATCCGGGTATATGGTTTGTAAAATTTTTAAAACTCTGATTTTTACACGTTTCCGCTTATTTTTGCAATTTGATTGCGTTCTTGAATATTACAAACCTAACACATAGCACTTGGCATACCATAGCACATACTGCTTTAAACATTCGTTATCCCTTTGTGACTCAAAAGTCGGGATTCGTTGCTACAACTTATACAAAATATTACATTACACAGACATACTTATCGTATACGCATCATAGAATCATACATATTCAAGTAATATTAATACTACTTATTTCTTACGCCTTCAGTAAGGATCATTTGCTTATTATACTATATATTCCTATCATCCTCAATAATCCATTCACATCTAACTATACCAAGTTCTTCAAACTTACCACACATTATGAGTTTAAGAACTCACGACAAACATATGAGTTTAAGAACTCGAGCTTGACCATATATTCTTTAACTATACTCTACCTATAAGTTATACTATCGTTTCTGGGTCCGGTACTACACTTTTTCACAATATCCACTTAACGGGGTTGCTTTCAAAATGAGCCTTTATTTCAGCTATTGACTTTGATATTGGCTCGGTTATGGAGGTTGACTCCTTCTTTACTATCTGAGGGTATCCTAATCCTTATCCATCTGATATCTACACACATAATTTATCTATATTAGCATATAATATATACACACAGCAAATAATAGTTTTATTTAGGTTATCTTTTATTTGGTTTTACGATGAATTCATTCAATTCAACTCCTTTTAAACTCTAAATGAGTTATTTATAGTTTCAACATTTTCCTCTGTTCTAAGGTTATAGCCTAAGGTCTATCCCACCTAAGGTTTCTAACCCTAAAGCTTTGATACCATATTGTAACGCCCCCAAATTCAGGTACTTGAAACCCGAACTCGGTGCTTTACGATACCATTTCTATGAGCAAAAATAATACTAATAATAATAACAATAATATAAATACCAAACTTAATTTACATATATCAAAGTCTAATCTCAAATACGCAACCTTTACTACATTCATTACAATACATTATAATAATAAATATCATTGTCTTAATAAAGTCATACTATTACATAGAATACCATAACACTTATTCTGTTTGCTTTCCTTTTCCCTTGTTCTTGTCCGAACCGTCTGATTGTTCACACTTAGCTGAAAACATTTAAATTAAGCAAGGATGAGCATTTGAGTGCCCAACAAGTAATAGCAACAATAAATATTAGCTAAAAGGATTAAATGTTTTCTTTGAAAAGACACTTTTACAACGAATCAACAGTTGTGAAGTAAGCTGAACTAATAATAACAACATAACAATTCTATATCAACTTTTTGAAACTACGTATTGACTATAAATGGAGAATAGTCGACAGACTATGAACTTTGTTTTCAATTTTCGATAAGGTTTAGCAGAACTTCATCTGCAAACCGTCATAACTTACGGGCACGAGGGTGATCATCCCAATGTGCCCTGTATTGATCAATACTACATGCAAAAACGATATTATTGTTCATTCTATCCGCCTTAGGCGCATAAAAAATTTCCCATATTCGGGATATTCATACTTAGTCGGGAATCCGAACCAAAACAATTTTGTCGGATAATAATAAAGTTCTCTCTTGTTCAATAATATTTTTAAGTTTGTGTCTAGCCAGATCAAATAGCTTAGACAGCTTTTAAGTCAACGTATACATAATGGAAATTAATAAGTATGTATCAACATGTGATTAAATACAATGATTATCCAAGTGAGGATACTTATATAACCCTATTTAGAAATTAACGAACAGAATAAATATCTGAATTATACAATAATACTGTACTGATAAATAATGATCGGATACATAATCGATAACAATAGAGTTAATATTCTGGCACAATGATAATATAATTTTGAAACTTTCTTACTTACGTCCATTGCATAAAGTAAATGCAAAGGTAGGATACTTGCCTGGTCTGCTGCTTACAGTTACACAACTTAGTTTTATCTTTTATACCGAGACCTATCATTATTAAGATCATTCTATCGATTAGAATAAAATATCATAACATATAGTACTGCTATTTGCAGTCAGCACATAACCTAATAACATTGTCACATACATTTATCAGCCATTGGATCACAAATAGATACTTATACAGTCAAACTATCTAAGTCCATATCAATTTCTGAAATATGTCGGTGTACCGACGACTTTATCGGGTAATTATCGAGTCTAAGACTCTATCGTGTAGTTCAATATTGTAAGGCCCCGAATTTTATGAAATAAAAGTATTCAATTTTTCTTATAATTACTATTCAGTAAATGGTTAAATTGATAAAAGTTAAAGTTAAGGGTGATATATATAATTTTTTCAAAATAAGTAAGTGGTTATAAAATATTCATTATTGTCGGGGAATATTCGTTTGGTCGTGGAATATTCTCTCCGCGTGGGGAATATTAAATGCGACAGGCGTAGCCATTTTGTGGGCCCATAATGTAATAATTGTGGGATGAAGAAAAGCGACAAAAGGAGTTTTTATAAATAACAGTAATTATTCAAGAATTATCTTGTTGGAATACTGGGGGAGGTTAAAACACACTAATACGCGTTGTTGAACGGTAATATTGCGGTATTGCATCAATTATTGATTCTTACGTAAGAAGGCACTACTCAATAATTGTTACGGTAATTCTTGTTCGATATTTTATTTTATTGATTCAATAATTCTTTGCATTGATATTTTATATTCTTTGTTGTTTCAATAAATTGTCATTACACATTATTTTTCATTATCGGAGCAATAATTTATATTATCTGAATAATATTATTGGATAACATTATTATCAATGTCTAGAAAGTTCTGTCTAAGGATAGGTTTGTTCACCTAATTGCGCGCCAGTAAGGAGAAATCTTTATTGGAAAACCCCCTCTTTCCTGGGAACTGCCTGGTTGTCATTACTGTGATTCTGTAATATTATTTGTGAATAATTAATTATTGATTAATATGATAAGGAAAATATTCATTTTATGTGGATATAGATGGAGAAAATTTTTAATGTGACAATTGTTGAAAATTAATATTTTATCTTTTTCTGATAAAATAATTCATTTAAATATATTATTTTAATAATATATTAACGGTGATATTTTTATAATGAATGTGGGATATATGAGTATATGAGGAGGAAGAGTATTTTTGTGGCATTAAATGTTTAACACATGTTTTGTGTGTCGGTGGACCCCATTTCTTGACTGAAATTTGATTATAGCCTGTAAAATCGCACGTTTGTGGATTTCGGTCAATTTCTATTTAGAATTTGGAAAATCTTTCTTCTGCAAAGTTGTAGAGAATTGAATTTCCTATAAAAACACGCGAGATTTGAATTTTCTGACAAAAGGGCTATTTATTATGAATTATTGAAGTTTTGGAGTTCCAAAATAATTGATTTTTGGAAGTTTTAAATATTTATATTAACAAAAACGTTTTTTCAATGTGTGGGCCTCATTTTGCATGTGTGAAATTGCTGAATTCTGGATTCAAAAGTGTGCGTAGAGAATTTATAATATATATTATTATTTTATTAAATTTTCTACTTTGGTGTTCTAAGTATTTTCCTATAAATAGGGTGCTTAGGTTAGAATTGAAAATCACACCAGAAACTGAAGTTTTCTCTCTCTATATTATCGAGCGTATTTTTGTGAGTATTTAGATATCTTGAGTGTTGCTATACGGTGCAAGTTCATTCAGCGTTATATCCGACATTCCAGTACTGCTCTTTTGAGGTAAGTGATAGTAAGGGATTTTTAAGGGTGATTATGTTTTTCAGTTTTGTATTTTTCCTGACCTTCAAAAATTCTGGAAAAATTTGAAATGATATTTTGATGAGTTTTGTAGATTGTGTCCAAAAATGGAGATTTTTTGGATGTATAGATTAGGAGTTATGGATTTTATGAGAAAAGACTATTTTAAAAGTAACCGCTTATAACTCCTTGTGGTTAACTCCAAAATTGATGATATTTTTATTGGGAGTACATCTATATAATATCAGTATATACCGTATTAATTTCAGAATTTTTGGACAAAAGTACAATTTATGATAAATGTTTTAATATTAAATTGGTTTTGGCCATGTGAAAATAGTAAATGAATTTTAAAAATTTCGAGAAAAATATATATTCAATATGGGACTATATTCTTCTAAATCCCAGAAAATAAATATTTTTGGAACTGATTTGGTATTTTTCATGAAAATGTTCTAGTTATGAGTAAATGAATTAAATATGTTATGTGAAGTAAAAAATTGGAAAATATGATTTATTGGCTTGAGAATCATATATGAGGTATATCTGATTTTTATGAGGGTTTTGGTTAATGATGATGAAATCTTATGAGTTTGACATTTTAGATGATTAAATGCATTAATTATTAAAGTGTAAATAATTGGATTAAATTATTTATAAGTTTAAGAAATGATTAAAATATTATTATAATTTTAATAATAATAGATTATGAGATTTCTAAGTGATTTATAACATTTGGATTAAGGTGTTATAAATATGGATATGAATTTTATTATGAAACTTTATCTTTTTTCGTATCGGGGGTTCTTATGCACGTATACGGTACTATGTACGAATACGGGGTACTATTCACGACAAATTGGTTTCTTCTCTGACCAAATTATCGTTGATTTATGAATCTTACTCTTGAAATTAAAACCATGTTTTGATTATATTGTTTTTATATAACATTCTTATAACCCTAATGATAATATTTCTCTTTGACTTGAGTGTAAAGATGGGTAGATTATTGGTATGATCGTGACTATAGGTTCTCTTTGGCCAGTAGTGCAAAAGTTGAATTGTTGACTGGTATGATCATGACCATTAAATTTACAATTGAATATTTTTAGCTTAAGTGCAAAGGTGAATTGATCAACATGGTTATAATTATTGTTATATAACTTCTGAAATGATTATGTATTTCTTTGATATATGAATATCTTTAGCCTGTAGTGCAAAGATGAATTATTGATGAATATCTTTGGCCCGTAGTGCAAAGATGACCTGTTATTAAATATCTTTGGCTCGTAGTGCAAAGATGACTTGTTGTTGAATATCTTTGGCATATAGTGCAAAGAAGATGAGCTATTGATGAATATCTTTGGCCATGGTGCAAAGATGAATTTATTAGTATGATTATGAGCGAGGCTGTGATTTGGTATAACCATGATCTTTGATGTTTCGGGTAAAGGCGGTGATGAAATTATCTTCGTCTCCGGATAAGAAGAGGATTTAGAACTACAATTATGATTATGAGTTATACATGTGATTGTGAACATGAATTGTTGATTGATGTTACGAGGATAAAACATTGTTGGTAGACTTTTAACATGGAGAAGATAATAGATTTTATGGTCTATTTGACTCTTCTAATGGATTGCTCATTCACCGCAACTATGGTTGAAAAGTTTTATCATCTACCATATGTTCTAAATCTCGATTTATTCTTGATGAAGACTATTGATAATTTATTTATCTTTAGTCATAATATTCTTTCTTGAACTAGTTGTGCTCACCCTTTTGTTTCACAATTCCTTTCGGTAATAACGGTGTAGGTTGGGTTCGGTCGGCGGGGATAGCGAGGGAATAGAATGGTGGTCTATAGATGTTGAGGGTGAGGTGAATTTAACTTGGAAGGGTGTTTTGCCACTATCATACAAGATGTCTAATGACATCTACAACCTCGTGTAATCATAAGACATGGTTGTGCTCATCCACTCTTTGAGTATATTTACAAGCACTACCTATATAATCTTGGTGTTTGTTTGGAGTATAATATCCAATTAGAGACAGTGGAGATAATGATATGTCAAGAGAAGACTCACCATTGGGAAGAATATGATAGTAATCTTCTCGTTTTAATTTGGGGTCTATTGGGTCAACCAAGGATAATTCTGTGACCATATGATATCTACCATAACCTAAAAGCATGGTCTCCCATGTACGAAGGTTTTCTTGAGCACTTCCCAAAGATTCTAATTTCTAAAAGCAGTTTTTTGACTATACCTTTATGTAAGGTGTCATTGTGACGTCTTCTGATTGGTATATATTTGTATCCAAACTCACAAAGATATGTGTTGTTGTATTTTGCACGACAATTATTGTAATAAAGTTGTAGTTGTTTTCCGTACCATATATTTGGCGACTCAGAATGGGTTGGATGGAATGGGCCTATTTTGGGGTCGTTACAAATATAACTTGAACAGTGGTCAAATAATTTTAAATGACTTATAATACTTTTAATTAATTATTATAATTTATCATGATTTTTCAATTATTGGAATCATTATTAAATGATTTAAATATTAAATAATTCTATTATCATTAATATTTAATTAATATTAAAATATTAATGAAAACCTCGCTAAAATCTAAAAGTTATTTATAATAACTTAAAATACTTTTAAAACATTAATATTATCCTTAAATGATTTTTAAAACATTAACAATCATTTTTAAATAATTACCATTAATATTTAAATATTAATGTATTATTTATCAAAATATTAAAAGTCATTAAGTATAATTTAAAATATTTTTAATTCATTTATATCCTTTTTAAATTATTTTTAAATTAATAAAACCATTTTTAAACTATTTATTTAATATATTTATTAAATAATTCTAATATCATTAATATTAAATTATTAATGAAAAATGACATTTAAATATTAAATGTTATATTTATAACTTAAAATATTTTTAAACACCTTATTTTCATTTAAAATGATTTTTATAATATTAAAATCATTTTTAAATTAATTTATTTAATATAATTCTTGAATAATTTTAATATCATTAATAGAAAATTATTAATGAAATTTACTTTAAATATTGAAAGTTATATTTTATAACTTAAAATATTTTTACACTTTTATTTTCTTTTAAAATGATTTTTTCTAATATTAAAATCATTTTAAAACTAATTTATTTAATATAAATATTAAATAAATTTAATATCATTAATATTAAAATATTAATATTTTTCATGACAAAATATCAAAAGTTATATTTTATAACTTCAAATATTTTTATAACCTTTAAATCATTTTTTTTATATGATTTTAAATTCCATTTTCATAATTTATTTAATACATTTATTAAATAACTTAATTATCATTAATATTAATTTATTAATGAAATTCATCACAAAATATTAAAAGTCATTAAAATAACTTAAAATATTTTCTTATATCATAATATAATTTTAAATGATTTTTCAAGTATTAAAATCATTTTTAAATAATTTATTTAATATAATAATTAAATAAATTAAATACCATTAATATTCCAAAAATATTAAATATTTATGAAATATATTAAAAATTATTAAAAACTAATTTTTAGACTTTAAAATAATTTTTAGTAATTTAATTTGTATTTTTAATAATTAAAAACTAATTTTCTCTAATTACTTAATAAAAATATAATTTTCAGAAATTAAGTGTCGCTAAAGGTGATTTAGGCGACAAAACTGTCGCTGAATGTGTTCTTGGCCAAACCCAGAACCTTCAAGTCAATGACCGAGATAGGAGGTTTGACTAAGATTTAATCATAGTTTTTAATATTTTTTTGGGTTTGTAAATAAGTTAATGTTGTAGTACTGATGTAGTACTACAACTCTAAACAAGTCGCATGGCCAAATCATAACACAACAGAAAGATCTAAGATTCAAAAAATCATGTCAGAGGTTGTTCTTCATTTCTGGGTTTTCCAGAAATGAAGAACAGTTCGAGTGTGCTACTTTGGATCCTTATATCTTGAGTTCTGTGTTTGCTTTATGTGATCTAATACTTTCAGTGTACAGAAAACATGTAAGTGAACAACTCTATTACATCAAACCAACATAACAACAACAGAATCGCCGGATCAGGAACAGTCAAACCTTGTCAGACGTTGAGTTCTTGATTTTCTGGAAATTCTAGAAATTAGTTTTCGTGACCGAATGGTCTACTTTGACCAACCACTGTAATCGACTCAATTGATGTTTAGGAGATTTTAAGGCATAACCATGTAGTCTATATAACATACTATAACCTAGATACAAAACCAAAAACATATAATCAAACCACTGTCAGATCCAAGCCCATCAAGTTACTGTCAGAACGTTATGGGCACGTTTCTGGGTTACCCAGATTTGCAAAGTCATGGTCGGTCAACGGGGTTTGACTACCCATAACTTGCAATCTAGACACGATCTAAGCCTGATTTCATATCTAGATCAAAGACCACATATCAAACTACATATGTAAAACTTAAAACAACAAAAATCATGATCAGGCAAGAATCTAGAGCCACTGACATTCGTTGTCAGACCACAGTTTAAACTTTTTTTAGATTTTGAAAAACACTAGATCTGAGTCTATAGATGTTATGGATCTAACATCTATCAACCCAGATCACTTAATAACACCATATTCAACATGTTTAACACAAAAAAACTAATATCTAACACATCTAGCATTATCAGATTCTAGGTTAGGGTTTATACCTTCTATGAATAAGCTTTGATTCTTAGCTACTGATCTGTTAATGGAGTTCGTGGGGCTTGATTTTGTGACTGATCTAGCACTAGAATTTCGTGGGTTTTGAGTTGAGAGAGATTGGTTGAGTGTTTGTGCAAAATGAGTTAACAAATGAATTTTTCTCTCTTCAATTCTATTTATATATTGATGTGTAATGAAGTTTGCTGAGATATTTGGTTGATGGCTGGAGATTTGAGCATGTGATATAATCTAGGGTTGGTGACTTGCCAATATATGGCAAGATTTACAAGCAACCAATTCAAGAATGTGACAAAAAGGGCATTTAGGTCATTAAACTTGTGATTTTAATGGCACTTTGGTCATTTGGCAAACCCTTAGGGTTTGACCCTTAGGGTTTAACTCTAAGGTTTAGCACAATGAATTTGTAGGATTTCTAGCATTTTATTTAGGATTTTAAGATAGCAAAATTTATTTCTAAAAATAGAAAATTAAGGTTTGCTAATTAATTAATTTTTCTAATTACTTTAATCTTGAAATTAGGTTTAAATATTCACTAATTAACATTAAGCTTGCTTATTTAGCGATTAGGGTTCCTACTTATCAAATTAGGGTTTCTAATTAACAATAAGGGTTTTCAAAAATTAGGGTTTCCCTAATTAACAATTTTATTCTAACACGTACTGAATAATCACGTTAACACAATAACTTGCCAAATCTTACAGTCGTATATAATTAACTTCTGTATTAAGGTTTATCAGCTTGATACTAGGGTTTTATAATATTGTACCGTAATTGGTCAACCATTATCAATACGTACATACAGTACATATTTATAGCACTGAAATATAAATAATATTATATTATTATTCTCTTTCCTTATTCCAAATTCAAAATTAGGGTTTGGATTCCATATATGATTTATCCTTCATATATAACATTATTAATTAAGTTAAAATAATTAACTTATTAATCGAACTAAATTCATATAATAAAATAAAATAATTATTATAATTATTCTATAATCATTTCATATATTATTTAAATAATATATAATCATAATTTTATGGAAAATAAATAATAAAACATTTTTACTATAAAATTAATTACTATAAGAATATAATTTATAATGATCAATAATTTTAACAAAAATTGTTTACAATAATTAATGTAATAAATAAATTTTATTTATCACATATATATATATATACACACACACACACACATTACCTGTCACATATTTCAACCTTTATAAATAAATAAAAAATTTATACGCAAAATTTCTGATTTAATTATATAGAAAATATCGGGTTATTACATTCACCCTCCCTTATAAAGATTCCGTCCTCGGAATCACCATTTTAAAACTTATACATATAAGGGTATATAGCGTACACAGTCATTGCAAGTAGATCTCGATCATAATTGGTCGAACTGATCTTTAACTATTCAGCATAAAGCTTATCTATATGATTAAATAGAAATTTGATTTCTAATAGAACTCAAATTCCTCCTTCAAAATTTCTTTATAAAATAATTTATTATATATAAGAAAATAAAAGTTATACGAATAATACCTGGAGTTACATCCCCGGCTGTTATCGATTCCTGAACAGTCATGCTGAAGACTCTTAGGGTCAATTCTGTTGGTTTGTTTGTTGAAGTTGGTCTCGTTGTCGCCAATGTCCTGCTTCTTTTCCCCGTATTTATGCTTCCTGCCTCCATTCTCCATTTCGGACAGTCCTTCACCTTATGAGCCATTGATCCACAAATAAAACACCCACTATACATCCTAGGATTAGGGCAGTTGGGAGAGATATTTCCCTTATGCCCACACTTATAACACACAAACTTACCTTTAAGACACTCTCCCGAGTGATTCTTTCCGCAATTTCCACACTACATAACCTGTTTCTTTCCACCCTTGGCCTAATTTTGGTACTCCCGAAAGTATATCCTTTCCTTTTTCCAATCCTACCACCACTACTTCCTTCTCCGACTCTAGCTTGATTTGCCTCCCACCAAAAATTCACATCCCCTTTTATCGTATAGGTGGCAAAAGTTACCTTTTACCCCTCCGTTACCCTAACTCATAAACGCTTCTGTAGGGTTAGTTATCCCTCTAAATCATGGCGGTACGACCACCTTGAAGTCTTTGACGTTTCTTGGTCGATTATTTGGTGATTTCATGGCGGTATTCCATTCAAAGATAGCTTGAGAGATAATATTCGAAAAATTCTGTATCGCGTCTGGTTGTCCTCCAGCTTTATCGACAGGTTCTTCTGTCCTTTGGTTTTGTTTTCGTCTTGGCGGCATTATCATTAATTATTATTATGCCCCTAAATCCGGGTATCTTCCAACCGGACAGATGGTGCTACGCGGTACTCATAACTGTACATTCATTCTATTGAAACGACATCAAAATGTGTGTAACAATGACATTCTTATTACATTAATAATATTACATCCCGTTCCCAAGTTCTAAAACCATTACATTCTTTGTTCATCATACTATAATATATATACCACTTACTAGTAAGTGGTATAATATATATACCACTTACTAGTTTATTACAAGGTAAACTAATTGTTAATCTTCGTCTTGCCTTTATCCCTGTCGGATCCCTTGGTTCGTTCGGTCTTAGCTGCATTCATATGGTTCAAGCAAGAGTGAGCATAACAAGCTCAGCAAGTACAACAATTTCTTTTAAACAACATGCTTGAAACATAGGAATCGTATATCTTCAATAACTGGATAATAGTTATGAAGTACTATCAATAATTTAAAATAGCATTTCTTTTCCTTTAAAACGTTTTACAATAACAATATTCAGTAAAACATCACTTCTGGCTCAAGACCATGAGCATTTTATAATTTCTTTGAAAAAGACAACCAGACACTAAGTCTGTAAATCCGACATATCTTACGAGCACTTCTGGGTGATCAGCCCATAGTACTCTATGTTGATCAACACTACATCCCTTAAACGTATGTACGTTTAAGTTTTGGCAACCTCGCGTGCCCATCGAATAATCGATGAAAAATACATTTGTTTATTCATACTCAGGCTTACCTTGAATCTGTACCAAACAATTGGCGTAGGATAGCGTTATCAATTCTATATTGAAATACTTGTAATTAAATCAATCAATCATCAAGATTAGTCTAGCCGAGGTAAAACTGGCATCGACATTTTTGTAAAATAATTCATGCGTCTTATAACATGAATCACTGAAAACCTGGCTAACACGAAGGTTAGACAAGCGTTTAGAAAAACTTGCCTTCAGCGTCTGCTACCGTAAAATTACTTTTCCTTTGAATCTTAATAGTCTCTACAATATATAACCACATGACATACCACATTAGGTCATGAATGAACATACATGGTCCCTAATGAATCTTACCCTTCTTCTCAATTTAATCCTGTATTAGATTCGTTATTATTGGTTCCGGCTTACCGTTATAACTTACATCATTCTTACCAACTTCTTTCTCTTTTATGTCCTACTTAGATTTACTTCATTAATACAACTTGTTTTGAGTTAATCATCCTTTCTCATGGCTTACTAACGTTCTTACGTTATTAATCAAAACATGATCGTCATTTGGTTAAGTATACATACTGCATACCGTTCACGTTCACATTCAACTGACTTATCTCCAACCTTTAGTGTTATACCTGAGTTTTATAACATTCGTAAGGATGTTACATTAAGTTAATTAAGGATTAAATTCACTCTGCATTTACTTCTCCTTTAATTTACATTCTTCAATGTCAAAACCCTAAGGTTGGCGCTGCGGTGTCAGCTCCCTTTACTTCAACCACGCTGCGGCGCAACACTACAGAAACTAAAGACCCGGACTCGACGCTGCCACGCGAGTCCCCTTCATTCTGGCGTATTTGTGGCGCTAAAACTTCGAGTAGGTTACTGACATTTCCAAATTAAGCTTGGCGGCTATGGCAGTTGTTATTATGCCTTGGATCAGCATCTTGGCGCCGATCCTCAAAGCACCGAAAAAATTTGATGATTAATTTCTTAGGTGAGATTCCCAGGCTCATAACTTCTTCATTATAAGTCTGAATTGGCTCGTTCAAAAGCCTACGGTTCGCAAATTACATACTATACGTGTTTATGTAAGAATTTTATCTATTTTACTTCGTTAACTAAAAATTAACCTATTAGTCCATTTTAACGAAAATGATAAACGTTCGTGAACGTTCAACGCTTGTTTCTTCGTTCTAAGTCAGAATTCGGTCATTCTCGAGTCTGCAAATCTATAATTCCAAATAAGACTTGTCTCCATTGAAAACCAATGTTTCCAAGCTCAATAACAAAATTTAACTTCCATTCCAAGATTTTCACGAATTCGACGATTATCGTCTAATCGTGTGAATTCCGGCATAACTTCGTTTCTTATGATTTGTTCTTCGCTTCAAATGGATTTAATCCATCATACTAATATCTTGACATACATACTTCATTAACTTATAAACATGATAAGTTATTACTTGTTCTTTGTGATCTTAAAACCTATTAAAGTATAAAATACATAAACTTTCATTTCTTATGACTTATAATGATTTATGTTTTCTAACCATCATTCCTACATCTCATTATCATACCAATTTCATTAATGTAAACATGTTACAAGTTCTTCTTAAGTCCATAACTTCATTTATTTTTTATCTTTACCACATGACTTATTCACGACTTATTAAGAGTTAAGCCCTTTGATTACTCATTCTTATCATTCCTTAGCATACTAGTTCTACCACTACTCACTTCTCTAACAATTTGAAGAGAAAGAGATTCATGGTTTAATTTCTTACCCTTGATAATCACTTGATTAAGCTTTAATCTTCTTCTTGCTTCTTGAATTATCAAAGGCTAACTTATTCTAGCTTTTGTAGCTTTTTCTCTCTAACCTATAAGCACCTTATATGTTGTAAAGTGTTGGATGAAATAAACAATCAACAAATGAAATCTAAGCTTGCTATTTATAGGATTTCTAAAGTTAGGGCATAAGGGTCATTAATCCAACCCACCTCCTTAATCACCTCCTTACTATTCCACGCTTAAGCACTAAGTTAACTTGGCCTTCACATTTACTTAGCTCTTAAGTATACTTGCTTAGCACAACTTTTATCCTTTGCTTGCTCATCACATTTCTTAGTCATTAAGTCTACTTGCTCATCACACAAAGTTCTTGGTCACCAATTCACCCATGGATTGCCCCATGGATCAAGCTTTACCCATTGGATCAGATCTTGGGCTTAGATTAATTACTTAGCCTATTCTTGTGGGCTTGCATTTATTTTTTTTGGGCTTCACATTCACAACTACTTGGGCTTGCACCTTAATGTGTATTGGACTATTCAATTGTTTACATAATCTTACTAGTCCATTCCATTTAACTAAAAGTCATATAACATATACTATATGTATAATTCTCGTATTCCACCTCGTATTCTTATTCATATACAACATACCATTATTCATACCTACTCATATAATACTTCATATCATACTCATATTCAATACTTCGTACAATACCCACGTATTATACGATCATCGCTTTAATTCATTATACGCATTTAAATTCCTTCTCGGAATTCACTTTCCCTAATCGTTAGGTTTTAAGTCCGCAGGCAAAAAACTGCGTTTGCCATAACTGAAATATTATTGGATATTCCATCTCGTCTTAGAATTCTATCATTACGTATTTCTCGGAAGTTTGAAAATAATTCCTGAGCAGAAATGCGTGAATAGTGTTTTTCAGAAAATTTCTCGAAAAGCTTTTATTTTTGTCTTGAAAATTCAAACACTTTAATTCTATCACGTAGCCAAAATACTACGACGTTCCGACATATCTAGGTCATAAAATAACCTTCAATTAGCTTACTCCCATAAATAATTAATTAAATTTATTTAATCCACATAATCAAATAAAAATTTATTTCACATAAAATCCGATTTTTTCTGGGGCGTTACACTCTTCCCCCCTTATAAGAATTCTGTCCCCAGAATCTCGCTACTAATACATACACCATTGAGAAAAAATTTTCTTTATTTCAAATTTCCACAATGCTTCTTCGTCATTGTGGTTCCTCCAATTCATCTTCACCGAAGGTATTATCTTAATTCATATGACTTGTCACTTCCTATCAATACTCTTAGTTGGAAGTTAAGCATTTACTAACACATTACGTTATCACCCTCTTATTAGCTTTTAACTTAGAATTATTTGGAACTCAAATTCCTCCTTCAAAACAAGATGATACTTGATCTTCTCTTCACTTGCATTCCTCGTTACCTAGTTGTATTTCCATAAATCATTCCATTTTCGTGGATTGAGTCTACATTGTGAATAATATTTCAACTACTTCATTCTGTAATTTAACTTCTAACTTCGTCCTCGCCATTTCCATTATTAACTCATTTTGAGTCGCCAACATTGATAGCTTTTCCCTACCCTTTCTACTTAATGCGTCGGCTTCCACGTTTACCTTCCCTGTATGATATAACATATCACAGTCGTAATCTTTCATCAATTCTAATCACCTTCTTTGCTTCTTATTCAACTCCTTCTGTGGGAAGATATATTTCAGACTCTTAGAGTTCGTGTATATCTCACCTTTCTCCCCGTATAAATACTATCTTCAGATTTTTAATTCAAAAACTACAGCTACCAATTATAGATCATAAGTAGGATAGACCTTCTCATAATCCTTTAACTGGCGTGATGCATACCTAATGACCTTGCCATGCTATATGAGCACGCAATCTCATCATCTATCTAAAACATTGAGATACGCTACAAAATTCCTTGTATCATTTGATAGAGACAATATAGGTACCTCATTTAACCAACCTGTGACGCTAATGGTACTTTCAACCAAAGCACCTCACAAGGGTACCTATCAATTTGCCACCGACTCGCTCGGCGCCCCTTACGGAAAGTCTAACTTCAGTACATCAGTCAAACCATATGACATAACCAGAAACTCGTAATAACCATAACGAGTTCTGAACGTCGTCATAGGTACCTCCTCCTTCCTTACTTTCACCCGACGATACCCCATACACAAATATATCTTAAAAAATTATTTTCCCCTTTCAACTGATCAAAATAGATCATCGATCCTGGGCAATGGATATTTATTCTTAACTGCTAACCAAATAGTCATATATTTGACTTACGTATTGGTTTACTTAACTTTACTTCTTAGGGTTCACGTTCTTTCGACCTAAGTTTACGCGACCTACTTTCATTACCAGCTTACAGCTTCATGACATACGGAGATGTCTTACTTAATATGCTCATCTTCTTCAATGATTTGCATTCTTATCTTCTTCTTATTATTTCTGTAGAACTCAGCACACATCGCTTCTCTGCTAGTAGTTCATATGGTACTCTAAGTGGTTTCCCACAAAAAACCAACAAACAAGTTCCCGTCTCATCTACACTGTCATCATAGTGAGTTAGATTGGTTGCTAGTTTCGTATATACCTTCGCTCTCTGAAGGAATTATTTAGCCCAGCTCCCATATGTCAACCATCAAAGGTTACGATTTTACCACAACCTACACTAATCTTAACATCCTTCTAGATTGCGTCATGATTAGACAACAAGAAATTTTTGGTGATTCATCACCGTAAATTACTACCTTGGGTTTCTTAGAAAACTGAAGATTCATACTATTATTCTAAAAACTTATTAAAGTTCTATGGTTAATCAACTCATTCATACCGAGAATTACTTCAAATTCTCTCAAATTTATCGAATACTTGCTTACATTTCTTATTCATGAAACCATTTCCACGAATATAATCAACGAAAGTTATTTTCCCCATTCTCTACCTTATTGTATAAAGGTATTTATAATCCCTTTCGGGAACGAACTTAATCACTTAGCACACTCTCATGCTATATAAAAATAACACTCCAATCAAACAGCACATAAGCATCCATTGTATTGACTGGAATGATACATGCTACTAAATCCACTGATGCAACCGCATCATGGACCTTCATAATAAAAGTACGGGTCATAGGTCTACCCGATGATGGTGGTTCAGTAATGGCTAACTTACCACTACTAACACCTTTACTTTCCTCTGACCCCTTCTTTGGGCAATTTCTTGCCATGTGGTCTAACGACCCACATACAAAACAGCCATGGTTTTTCTTAGGATTAGGACAATTAGGTGATATATGACCCTCCTGTCCACGGTTATAACAAACTGACTTCCCTTTCAGACAGACTCCTAAATAAGTCTTTTCATGTGTCTTACATGCTTCAATCCCACACTTAGGATCCCTTTGTCCCACTCTAGTATTCCTGGAGTTAAAATTCCTTTTTTTGACATACTGTCACTACCAATGGCACTCTCTGCCTTAGTTCCTCCCTCTTCCTTGCTCTTATCTTTTCTCTTTGTATGGTATTGAGTTAACGTCTCACTACCACCCTCTTCTATAATCACCTTCTCCAGAATGGTCCCACGGGAAACACCCTGGAACACCGAAATCCTACTATAGAGCCAGGGTTTCAGGTCTTGCTCAAACCTACAAGCCTTCCTCTCCTCAGTGTCCACTTGGTGTGGAGCAAACCTTGTCAATTCATTGAATCTGGCCGCATACTAGGGAACCGTCATGTCCCCTAGTTTAAGTTCTAAGAACTTAATCTCCATCCTCCCTTACATGCTTGTAAGGAAATAATTCTGGAAGAAAACCTTCTTGAACTGTTCCCACGTTACCCCATCTGTTCTAGCCCCACCCTGGTGAGCCTCCCACCAAAAGTTGGCTTCCACTTTCATCATGTAAGTCGCAAAAGAAGTCTTTTACGCCTCACCTACGTTTGTAATAACAAACGCCTTCTCTATTTCCTTTACCCATGTCTGGGCTTCTAATGGGTCTGTCATTCCTTTGAACTCCGGCGCACCTACACTTTAAAATTCTTTAAAGGTAGTCGTTCTGGCTACCCTAGGTTCCGCGGTACTCTACCCCTAGTTTAGTTAAATGCAGCCGTTAATAAATTAACGAACTCTAGCATAGAGTTGTTTTGACCCCCCTTGATTATCATTACGTGATTCCTCTTCCTGATTACGTTGTCTCTTTCTTGACGGCATTTTCTGGTTAAATAAATAGAATTTTATTATTATCTATTTACTTACTTCGTTATTATTCGCCACATAACAGCTCATACCATAACAAAGCATATTAAATGTAAACTTTATTATATCCATATGTTTCTTCATAGTCAAAACTATTTACAATTTGCTTCCATAGCCAACGGCTAGTACATTTCTATCCCGCAATTGAACTTCTCAAAAGTTGGGATTTACAAAAAGACTACCCTGTTATACAAAAGAGTGTTTTACGTCCCTACACACATATTTATAACTCTAGACTTCTAGTAATGCATAACAGCGTCCTCGTGTTTCTCATTCGCAATCATCACTACAGTATCCCGACTAATAGTGTGACGAGTTTGTCCTGACTCCATGTCATGACAAGCAACTTTCAGCTTGAAATCCATATGAGCACTCTTATGGATGTAAGACATCTGTGCTATCTTCTGATCCTTCTCCCCCAATTCTTTACGAAGCTCATCAGCCTCCTTCTTAAAATCCCTAGCATTATTTATCATGAGCACCTTCTCATCATGCTCGGACTCAAAATCTACTTCTGCAGTCACCTTAGCTTCATGGAGATAATTAATCTCTTCACTCTAATTCTGCACAATTGTACTCAGTTGAACATTCTTGTCAAGCACTGCCAGATACAATGCTCTCATTGCATCTGGAGGTATTGACTCTAGTGTAGGTACCACCGTATTAACCGATGTTACCTCCATTTCCTCCTCCTCATAGACCATCATATTAAGATATGACGCTATATCCATATCTCCCTCGGAGTAGTCGTCCTCAGAAAAGTACTCCACTGTCTCCGACTCCTCTAGAATCACTAATGGTACCTCCGCCAATGGCATGGGTACAGGCTCTACTCTGTTCACAATTTCTTCGTTCACCACGTGTATATCTCTATACATCAAGCTATCGATCAACATCCTACAATAACACATAACATGTTGATTAGTACCTAACACACAATAGTATAAGCACAAATCACATTTAATTTATTTAGGGTTACTTTCCATCTTTTAAATCTTTCGGTACTAAGTTTCCTCAATACCTTATTAACTCATTCAACTTAAGTAAATCTCGAGTTTACTTCCTTCGGACTTTTCCTTCCTTAACGAGGTTATTAGCCTAAGGTTCTTCCCCCCTTAAGTTTTATAACCTAATGCTTTGATACCAACCTGTGACGCCCCCAAATCTGGGTATCTTCCAACCGGACAGATGGTGTTATACGGTACTCATAACTGTGCATTAATTCTATTGAAACGACATCAAAATGTGTGTAACAACGACATTCTTATTACATTAATAATATTACATCTCGTTCCCAGGTTCTAAAACCATTACATTCTTTGTTCATCATATTATAATATATATACCACTTACTAGTTTATTACAAGGTAAACTAATTGTTCATCTTCGTCTTGCCTTTATCCTTGTCGGATCCCTTGGTTCGTTCGGTCTTAGCTGCATTCATATGGTTCAAGCAAGAGTGAGCATAACAAGCTCAGCAAGTACAACAATTTCTTTTAAACAACATGCTTGAAACATAGGAATCGTATATCTTCAATAACTGGATAATAGTTATGAAGTACTATCAATAATTTAAAATAGCATTTCTTTTCCTTTAAAACGTTTTACAATAACAATATTCAGTAAAACATCACTTCTGGCTCAAGACCATGAGCATTTTATAATTTCTTTGAAAAAGACAACCAGACACTAAGTCTGTAAATCCGACATATCTTACGAGCACTTTTGGGTGATCAACCCACAGTACTCTATGTTGATCAACACTACATCCCTTAAACGTATGTATGTTTAAGTTTTGGCAACCTCGCGTGCCCATCGAATAATCGATGAAAAATACATTTGTTTATTCATACTCAGGCTTACCTTGAATCCGTACCAAACAATTGGTGTAAGATAGCGTTATCAATTCTATATTGAAAGACTTGTAATTAAATCAATCAATCATCAAGATTAGTCTAGCCGAGGTAAAACTGGCATCGACATTTTCATAAAACAATTTATGCATCTTATAACATGAATCACTGAAAACCTGGCTAACACGAAGGTTAGACAAGCATTTAGAAAAACTTGCCTTCAGCGTCTGCTACCATAAAATTACTTTTCCTTTGAATCTTTATAGTCTCTACAACATATAACCACATAACATACCACATTAGGTCATGAATGAACATACATGGTCCCTAATGAATCTTACCCTTCTTCTCAATTTAATCCTGTATTAGATTCGTTATTATTGGTTCCGGCTTACCGTTATAACTTACATCATTCTTACCAACTTCTTTCTCTTCTATGTCCTACTTAGATTTACTTCATTAATACAACTCGTTTTGAGTTAATCATCCTTTCTCATGGCTTACTAACGTTCTTACGTTATTAATCAAAACATGATCGTCATTTGGTTAAGTATACATACTGCATACCGTTCACGTTCACATTCAACTGACTTATCTCCAACCTTTAGTGTTATACCTGAGTTTTATAACATTCGTAATGATGTTACATTAAGTTAATTAAGGATTAAATTCACTCTGCATTTACTTCTCCTTTACTTTACATTCTTCAATGTCAAAACCCTAAGGTTGGCGCTGTGGTGCCAGCTCCCTTTACTTCAACCGCGCTGCGGCGCAACACTACAGAAACTAAAGACCCGGACTCGGCGCTGCGACACGAGTCCCCTTCGTTATGATCGCGCTGCGGCGCGAAACTCGAGTAGGTTATAGCATTTCCCAGCCAAGCTTGGCTGGCTGCACACAAGCTTTTATGCCTTGATCATTGGCTGCATTACCAGATCCTCGGCACTGAAAAAAATTTGTGATTAGTTTCTTAGGTGAGATTCCTGGGCTCATAACTTATTCATTATAAGTCCGAATTGGCTCGTTCAAAAGCCTACGGTTAACAAATTACATACTCTACGTGTTTACGCAAGAATTTAATCTATTTTACTTCGTTAACTAAAAATTAACCTATTAGTCCATTTTAACGAAAAGCGATAAGCGTTCATGACGTTCAACGCTTTCGTTCTTGGTTATAAGTCGAATTCGATTGATTCTCTAAGTCCGCAACTCTATATTGCCAAATAAGACTTTTCTCCTTTGAAAACCAATGTTTCCAAGCTTAATAACAAAATTCGACTTCCATTCCAAGATTTTCACGAATTCGACGATTATCGTTTAATCGTGTGAATTCCGGCATAACTTCATTTCTTATGATTTGTTCTTCGCTTCAAATGGATTTAATCCATCATACTAATATCTTGACATACATACTTCATTAAATTATAAACATGATAAGTTATTACTTGTTCTTTGTGATCTTATAACCTATTAAAGTATAAAATACATACACTTTCATTTCTCATGACTTATAATAATTTATGTTTTCTAACCATCATTCCTACATCTCATTATCATACCAATTTCATTAATGTAAACATGTTACAAGTTCTTACAAGTTCTTCTTAAGTCCATAACTTCATTTATTGTTTATCTTTACCACATGACTTATTCACGACTTATTAAGACTTAAACCCTTTGATTACGCATTCTTATCATTCCTTAGCATACTAGTTCTACCACTACTCACTTCTCTAACAATTTGAAGAGAAAGAGATTCATGGTTTAATTTCTTACCCTTGATAATCACTTGATTAAGCTTTAATCTTCTTCTTGCTTCTTGAATTATCAAAGGCTAACTTGTTCTAGCTTTTGTAGCTTTTTCTCTCTAACCTATAAGCACCTTATAAGTTGTAAAGTGTTGGATGAAATAAACTGTAAGACCCCAAATTATTATTAAATGAAATTTATTTTCCTCTATTTATTATTTTGAAATAGTAAGGGTTGATTTGATTAATGTGGTTAGTTATGGGTAAAATGCGCAAATATTTTAAATAAGCAAGTGGTGATAAAATATTCATTATTGTCAGGGAATATTCGTTTGGTCGTGGAATATTAAATCTTTGTCGGGGAATATTAAATACGACGGTAGCGATCTTTTTGTGGGCCCCATAGCGGAAAGCGATTGGATGAAGAAAACGACAAATATAAGTTGTTTATAAATAACAGGCGTAGTTATTACAGATTATCTTGTTGGAATACCGGTGGTTAAAACACACTAATACGCGTTGTTGAGCGATGGCTGCAGTATTGCACCAATTATTGATTCTTACGTACGTGAAGGCACTACTCGATAATTATTTACGATAATTCTTATTCGATTATTTTATTTTATTGATTCAATAATTCTTTGCATTGATATTTTTCCGTTTTTGATAAATTGTCATTACACAAGATTATTTTCCATTATCGAAGCAATAATTCATATTATCTGAATAATATTATTAGATAATATTACTTGGCAATGTCTAGAAAGTTACATCTAAGGAGAGGTTTGGTCACCTAATGCAAGGCGCCGAGAAGGAGAAATTCTTATTGAAAGCCCCCTCTTTCTGAGGAGCGGCACTGGTTGCCGATCTTTGTGATTCTGTAATATTATTTGTGAATAATTAAATATTGATTTATATGATGAGGAAAATATTGATTTTATGTGGATATAGATGGAGAAAAGTTTTAATGTGACAATTGTTGAAAATTAATATTTTATCTTTTACGATAAAATAATTCATTTAAATATATTATTTTAATAATATATTACGGTGATATTTTTATAATGAATGTGGGATATATGAGTATATGAGGAGGAAGAGTATTTTTGTGGCATTAAATGTTTAACACATATTTTGTGTGTTGGTGGACACAATTATTAATAGAAATTTGATTATAGCACAGTAAAATCACCCGTTTGTGAATTTGGTCAATTTCATTTGGAATTTGGAAAAACTTTCTTACGCAAAGTTGTAGAGAATTGAATTTCCTATAAGAAATCGCGTGATTGAATTTTCGACAAAAGGCTATTTATTATGAATTATTGAAGTTTTGAGTTAGAAATAATTGATTTTGGGAGTTTTAATTAATTATTTTGAGAAAAACGTTTTTGGTGAGTTTGTGAACCTCATTTAACATGTGCTATGGCTGAAATCAGATTTCAAAGGTGGGCTAAGGAATTTTGTTTATAAATAATATTATTATATTCAATTTTCGCTTTGGTATTCTAAGCATTTTCATATAAATAGGGTGCTTAGGTTAGAATTGAAAATCACACCGTAAAAGCGAAGTTTTTTCTCTCTATATTATCGGCGTATTCATGTGAGTATTTTGAGTATACTTTGAGTATTGCTATACGGTGCAAGTTCAAGTCATAGCCTTTATATCAGGTGTTTCAAATTAGAAATCTTGATCTTTCGAGGTAAGGGATGTTATTTTATTCGAAAATGATATTATTTCTTCAATATCATTATCTTGAAATATTGGTTGGAAATTTTATCAAATTTGGGACTTTTTCATAGGGGTTTACTATTCATGAGTTCTTATTCACGAGTTACTATTCATGAGTTACTATTCACGAGTTACTATTCACGAGTACTATTCATGAAGCGTGAAGATGTTTTTTGTGAAATTTCTATCTTGTCGGAGTTACTATTCACGTATACGGCACTATTCACGTATACGGCACTATTCACGAATACGGCACTATTCACCGAAAAATGAAATTTCTTCTTTTTGTCCAAAATATCTATTCTGGATACTAGCTTTGATTGTATCCATGTTTTGATCATTCTTGAATTTTACACCACTGTGATTATTTTTGAGGTATTTTTGGACATGGATAAAACAAAGTACGAATCCTTAATCCTTAATCCTTGTCATTTTGTTTCACTGGATTCGTTTCTTTAAAAATATTTTTCATCATCTTCAGTTTTAAATGATGATATTATGGAATATCTTTGGCCTGTAGTGCAAAGATGAATGATTTCTTGATGAATATCTTTGGCCCGTAGTGCAAAAGATGAGCAGTGTTGAGATAAACATGACTGATGATTAATATCTTTGCCGTAGTGCAAAGATGAGCAGTGTTTAGATGAACATGACCCGGTGATGAATATCTTTGGCACGTAGAAAAGATGAATATTTGATTCGAGATATATATTGATTGATAATACTGGGGATAAAATATCGACGATGAACTTTTAAATTCATATCTGAGAAGATAGTAGTTTGCATTCTCTACTTAACTCTTCTAATGAATTGTTGTTTCATTGCAGATTGTTGATTTAAAATTTGTTGTCTATTGTATTCTATTAGATTTTTTCCTGTTGAAGACTAACGATAATTTGTTGTATATTATCTTAGTCATAATATTCTTTACTGGGCTAGTTGAGCTCACCCTTTTCCTTGTTGTTCCATTTTTCTTCTCAAGAGGCGAGAATGTAGCGAGTACTAGTCGGGGTATGGAATGAAGGTTCTAGAGAGAGTTGTTTAGTAGTCCTCACCATTTTTGTAAAATAATGTATCAATAATTATGATGGGGATTTATTTGCGTGTGGATATTGTCTAGATGGCAATATCTGTATTTAAACTCACAGTTTATATGTTGTAATAATAAAGTTGTAGTTATTTCTGTACCATGTATTTGGCGACTCAGAATGGGTTGGATGGAATGGACCTATTTTGGGGGCGTCACATAAACAATCAACAAATGAAATATAAGCTTGCTATTTATAGGATTTCTAAAGTTAGGGCATAAGGGTCATTAATCCAACCCACCTCCTTATTATTCCAAGCTTAAACACTAAGTTAACTTGGCCTCCACATTTAATTAGCTCTTAAGTATACTTTCTTAGCACAACTTTTATCCTTTGCTTGCTCATCACATTTCTTAGCCATTAAGTCTACTTGCTCATCACACAAAGTTCTTGGTCACCAATTCACCCATGGTTTGCCCCATGGATCAAGCTTTACCCATTGGATCTTATCTTGGGCTTAGATTAATTACTTAGCTTATTCTTGTGGACTTGAATTAATTTGTTTTGGGCTTCATATTCACAACCACTTGGGCTTGCACCTTAATGTGTATTGAACTATTCAATTGTTTACACAATCTTACTAGTCCATTCCATTTAACTAAAAGTCTTATAACATATACTATACGTATAATTCTCGTATTCCACCTCGTATACTTATTCATATACAACATACCATTATTCATACCTACTCGTATAATACTTCGTATCATACTCATATTCAATATTTCATACAATACCTACGAATTATACGATCATCGCTTTAATTCATTATACGCATTTAAATTCCTTCTCGGAATTCACTTTCCCTAATTGTTAGGTTTTAAGTCCGCAGGCGAAAAACTGCGTTTTCCATAACTGAAATATTATTGGATATTCCATCTCGTCTTAGAATTCTATCATTACATATTTCTCGGAAGTTCAAAAATAATTATTGAGCAGAAATGCGTGAATAGTGTTTTTCAAAAAATTTCTCGGAAAGCTTTTATTTTCGTCTTGGAAATTCAAACACTTTAATTCTATCACGTAGCCAAAATACTACGACGTTCCGACATATCTTGGTCATAGAACGACCTTCAATTAGCTTACTCCCATAAATAATTAATTAAATTCATTTAATCCACATAATCAAATAAAAATTTATTTCTCATAATATCCGATTTTTTTTCTGGGGCGTTACAATTATTCCTTATTAACATACATTTTAAGCTTTATCGTATACGTTTGGCATATAACTCGAAATTTTCTACTCAAATAATATTGTATTCAAAATATTAGATTTTGAAAATTGGGTTTACTGTATTAACCAGTGTTCAGATAAATAACTACTATCTTTATACCAACTTATTTCATTAATCCAATATAGATTCATATTCATAGCACTTGACATACCGTAACACATACTGCTTTAAACATCCGTTATCCCTTTATGACTAAAAAGTCGGGATTCGCTGCCACAACTTATACAAAATATTACATTACACAGACATACTTATCGTATACGCATCATAGAATAATACATATTCAAGTAATATTAATACTACTTATTTCTTACGCCTTCACTAAGGATCATTTGCTTATTATTCTATATATTCCCATCATTCTCAATAATCCATTCACACCTAACTATACCAAGTTCTTCAAACTTACCACACATTATGAGTTTAAGAACTCACCACAAACATATGAGTTTAAGATTTCGAGCTTGACCATATATTCTTTAACTATACTCTACCTATCAGTTATACTATCGTTTCTGGGTCCGGTACTACACTTTTCCACAATATCCACTTTAACATGGTTGCTTTCAAAATGAGCCTCTATTTCAGCTATTTACTTTGATATTGACTCGGTTATGAAGGTCGACTCCTTCTTTACTATCTGAGGGTATCCTAATCCTTATCCATCTGACATCTACACACATAATTTATCTAGATTAGCATATAATATATACACACAACAAATAATAGTTTTATATAGGTTATCTTTTATTTGGTTTTACGATGAAATCATTCAATTTATCTCCTTTTAAACTTTAAATGAGTTATTTATATTTTCCACATTTCCCTCTGTTCTAAGGTTATAGCCTAAGGTCTATCGCATCTAATACTACAAGAAATTACACAAAAAATGACGCTAAAATTTGTCACATAAAATTCATTTTTTGTCACTAAAACATTTGGTGATGATTGTTAATAAATCATAGAGGCAAAAATCACCATTTAGTATAGCGTGGTATTAGGTTTATTTGACAATATTTGATGTCGTCACTAAATATTTTAACTTATGGTGACGATCTACATCATTGTCACTATAATTAATTACTTTTAGTGACGTTAATAGCGTCACTATTTGAATGAAACTTTCGTCACTCTATATTATGTTTCGTCGTCAAAACTTGGTGTATTTAATGACAAAAATCATTTTTCGTCATTAAATGATATTGTTTTAGTGACGAAAATATGTTGCTCTATTTAAATCATCTAATTTTAATGACAACAATATTGTCATATTTATGATTATTCTTTCGTCATGTTATTGTGTTTATTGTCACTAAAAATAAGAACATAGATGACGACAGAACAATTCGTCACCTAATAATATATTTAACATGACAATTATGTCGTCGTCATTTCATATTTTAAATAATATTACAAAATAATTTATCACCAAAGAGTTACTTTTTGAGACACATTTTTCAATATCACTAATTGAATACTTATGGTGATGATACATCTTGTCACAGACAGAGTTATTAATAATGACAAAATTAGTTGTTGTGACTAAATAAATATATAATAATGACGATATAGTTTATCACCCAAAAATTACTTTCTATGACACATTTTTTCCCCGTCACTAATTAAATACTTATAGTGACGATAGAACTGATCACATAAAGAGCTATTAATAATTATTAAAGTGAAAGCCGAAGTTAAGACCGTACACAGTTTGCCCACTCCGACACCATTGATTATCAAAGATTAATACTGGTTAACGAGTAATGACCTACCAATTTTGGTTGATTAAATATTTAAATTTACAATATATAAAAAGATAAATGCAATCATTTCCTTTAGTTTACATGTCGAGCACAGATTGTCAATTATATGCCTAAAAGAAACTGATAAAGCTCAACTGGAAAGTTAACAGTCACTCCTAAAGAATAAAAAATGGTACCTTCCACCCCCTCCTCTATATCTTCTAAGATGAATATTGACACAGGGTATCAACATTCTTGCTCGATTTCATTTTGTCTGAACTTTTCTTGCTTGATCTAGTAATTCTCTTTAGCGATTCACCACATAAGGAAGAGAAAAATTCAGGCCTTTTTATTCTTAGGTTTGAGAGGAGGCTCATAACCGTATAATGCTGTTCTATTAAAGACACATCCAGTACCCACATAGACTGGTCCTTGAATGCCATCCAAACCTCTCAAATTTATCTGACACCAGAAAGAAACTAATAAGGTCAGATATACCGTATATCAGAGGAAATAGAGTATGGTCTGCTGACACAGTTAATTAAATAGAACATGGATGTATTTTAGGTACAAAACAACTTGACCATAGCACATACAATAAATTGATTATTCAAATTGTTTGTTAGAATTACCACAGTTAGAAAAAAGATGTGCATGGCAATATTCTAAGGACAAAAGAACTCACGTCAAAGAAAACAGTCTTTCGATTGGCATATCGATCATTCCAATCAATACCATCAAATATTTGAGGAAACTGAACATAACAGACATATTTTCCAAGATTTGGATCTATCATAAAACACATTGCTTCTCTCAATGCCTTGTTGTTGTTTATGTAATGATCACAATCAAGATTCAACAAAAATGGCCCATTAGTAAGAACTGCTGACACGCGAACTTGTAAGCTAGTTGGATGAACTGTTCAAGGCTATCTATGCACAGAAAAAAAACAATATATATATATATATATATATATATATATATATATATATATATATATATATATAACTGTTCTACTCACAAGTGTATTCATTGAACCAGCTTTCTTATGATGTTGGAAACCTGGACGCTTCTCACGAGAAACATAGACCAAACATGGAAGTTCATTACCCTCAATGTCTAGCCCCCCACTTTGGCCTAAGAAAACCTGCCAGGAATGAAAATGGTTGGTTCTTTTTATGGTAATGACAAGGTACAGCACAGAGGCAACATACACTAGATGCTTCTCTAACAATCTATTAATTTCCCGTGCACATAACAATAGTTGAAAATAGGTGAGATATATAGTCTGCAGTTAGCCTGGTATACCCACAAATCAGAAGAAAAGAAAAAATAAATCATTCAGAGTAGTGGGAATAAAACAAGATTTAGGAATATATAAGATGCATGGAGAGTAGTTGGAGGAGAGAGCTCTAGAATCTGATTGGCTTACCTCAGTTCCATTAGTGAGCAAAGGGGTGTAGTTGCGAGATACCTCTTTAACATAATTTGGAGTCCTACTATCTTCCCCTAACCCATATGTCATGCGCCAGCTCATGATGTGTTGAACAACCTTCTGCTTTTCATTTTGATTTTCTGAAGGCTAATGAAAATCAGTTGCAGCATTGCAATCCTCCTCTATCTCACCATGATTAGCAGGGTCACTTCTTAGAATCGAGGAGATCAATCATAAATACCATTTAGACAGAGAGAATTGTGATCATGAATTTATAAACCCAGTAGGTTATTCAAGAAGGCATGCAAACAAAAGTTAGTTAACCATAATACACTCTAGCCAAGGCACAATTTGGGAGACATTTACTTTAGTATCCAAAAACATAATAATATTTTACTACAACTATTGTTCTCTATGTGGAGATATTCATTAGTTGCTACCAATTTACAAATTTTTTGACCGAGTATAAATAATCATAATTTGATTACAATTACTGTCACAACTTCAAGATATTCATTACTTTATGAAAACCAAAATATAAAATGCTCACAGCCACCATGGACTATCAAATTATACTGTAACAACCTTGAAGTCTCTGGTATCTGGTTTTGCACCGAGGACAAGACTGATTCCCATGCTTCCACTCATACTCATAGCACGCCTTGCAAACTAGACATGCACAGACATTACATGCAACAAATGTTTCACCGATCACAGTCGCACCAACATTATCAGTGCAGATCTCGCAGTTCTTATCACTCAAGTTCTTCAAGGACTTGTTCTGAAAACATGAAATTTCATGGCTCACAAAAAACCAGCAATCTTATTATTACTTCTGAGCAGAAAAAAAATATACCCATATAAAAAAGATATGTTTATTACAATTGTAAGCTCAGAATAAACACTAAGCTCAATAATGCCATCAAATTTCACACTTCAAAATAAACTCAAAAACCCAATAGTGCCTAATTTCATTCTAAACCAAACAAACGTACCAATTCAGATCACATTAAAAAATATTTATTAAAAAAAACACTCATATGACCCTATGCTTCAATTCAGATCAAAGTTCAACCTTATGATTAAATGCATCAAATACAAACAGAATTTTTCTTCTTCTTTTTTTCAATACTAACCCCTGTTTCAACTCCTGATTTCATAGCTCTTTTACTTGGAGAGAGAAGAATGGAATTGCAAATTAAGTTACAGTTTTGACCAGATTAATTGCCTAACAAACATGCCTCTAGCGTTAAAAAATCAAGTCTTTACCACAATTAAGGATACATAAACCATGTTTGGTAAATGAAATTATATTCTTGATTGAATTCCCAGTCATCGTTACATTGTAGGAGAAAAACCCGGTAATTAGTTAACGTTAATTACGTTTTAATATTTCCGTTATTTCCTCAGTACCCGAAATTAAACTATACATCAAAACATCTTTTAAGAGCAACATCAAAGTCCCATACCATCAATGTGCAGGCTGGCTTTGCATTAGTCGAACCTTAAAAACGCAGTTAAGGTTGAAGAGCCCAAAATTTATAAATACTTCACATCAAAGTCCCATACTATCAAAGTCCCATCTAGTTTCACAATCACAACACAGTCCCAATAGTATGCTAGTAATAAAAAAAGATGGAGAGAGACTGGAAAATACCTTCAAATGTTCATTTCTCTAAAATCAAAGTAATCCCTAGCAAGATCAAGGATAACAGGATCTAACTCCACTACCTGAAAATATCAGAATTATCCAAATCAATTACATTATGTCACACAGTATCATGATAACCACGGGGACCAGTAATTACCTCGATGCTTAAAAATGAAAGGCGTCCATGGAGAAACATAGGAAGCAGTTCAACTCCAAGACCAATTACAATTGTTTTAACTTATGAAAGAAGCAGATCTCAAAATACCATCTTTTAAGAGCCATTAAAAAGACACAATACCACCCAAAATAAAATTTGTCGCTTAGAAAAATATGATCATCTTGTTTTAGACATAAGGGTGTCGCACCAGAAAAGTAGCTATAGTGATAATAATTTTCCTTATTGCATGGAAATCTCAAACCAGCAATTAATGTTTGGTTACTAGAGCAATGTTTATAAATGCAGAATTAACAAGATAAAAAATGTTCCTTACCGTTCCTCTAGTAGATGCCATACTTTCCAGGTATGAAGCTATCAACATAAAACCAGAAACAATTCCAGTATGATAAGAACTGGCCAGATAGTCGTGATCAATTTCAGATCATTACTTGATTTTATAACATGGAAAAAAGAAGAAGTAAAAGACACAAAAATGAACAACATATTTTCATTGGTGACATTGCAAAGAAATTGAAGGATAAATTATTATCAAATTAATTCAGCGGGGGATTATTTTTAAATTTGTGTTTGCGCTGGACAGGATAAGAATAATTTATACTATGTCTATATCAAAACATATATTCATAATCGTTCAAATTTCCAATTCCAATAGCAGAGTAAACAAATGAAATTCCTAATGTTGCCTCCTCAATATATCCATCACTAACAATTAATATTCTATTAAGGGGGGAAAATAGTATAATATAATTAATTTGCTAATAAAGGAGAAAAATATGAAAATATAAGAATGAATAAACCCTAACCTCTTAGAAATCAAAATCAACGATTACGTTCAGCAGGAAAAGGTTGATTAAACCCACCGCGATGATTCATATATTGTCTAGGCATCCTCTTCATCACCGCTCTCACTCCACTAACATCATTACCAGTCACAAGCTTCCCCTTGGTCGAATCAAACCTTACCGGAATCCCCATCATCTTCATCATCTCCACCACATCCGGTTCCATCTCCACGTTATCATTCACTCAAACCGCTTTATGTTGCTTCTGCTCCTTCACGATGCCGTCAACGAAGTCCGACACCACCGCGGCGGCATTCCGTTGCCTGTCCTTCTCGCTGCGCTTGTGGCGCTTCCGCGCAGGGTCAGGCGAGGGAGTGCGGTGGCGGTTATGGTGGCGACGGGAGCGATCGAGGGAGCGAGAACGGGAGCGGTGACGGTCCGGCGAGTGGACGAGGTTACAAGGTAAATATAAAGCACGGCTTTGGCTCTTTTTTTAAGTTATATATATAAGTATATGCTCCCCATAATTTTACATTTTCACCTGCATTGTCTTATTAAGTTTTAAAATATAAAATATATCTAATAAAATACTGTTAATTTTAAAATGTTATTTAGAATTTTTGATTGTCAGTGGATAAACATTAATAATAGGGTCCTTCTATAATTTTAACAATAATTATAATTTAACGTAAATTTATCATAATAAATAAGCGAGACTCTAAAATAAATGAAAAATAAATACGAGAATTTTAGTTTTTATTCAATTTTTTTTTGTTATTAAGCTTCTTAATAAATAAGAAAAAGATAAGAAATTGACGGAAATTTTGGGTACTTTTACCAAACTTTTTTATTCAAAATGGATGGATTTTAACTAAAACTATATCAAATAAATAAATCTTTTATAATGTCTATTGTATCATTTACATTATTAATATTACAAAATCAATATAAAAGATAAAAAATTATTTTAAATACAAGGCTTAAATTTTATTTTTTTTCATTTATCAACTAACCTTTTTTATGATATTTAAGTTTCTTTTTTTTAAAAAAAACATAGATAGTGTTATGGAATCTTTCAAAAGAAAAAATTATTTCAAACTTGGTTAAAAAAAAGAAGGTTTGTTTCAAATCAGTCATTGCCCAAGTTTTTTCAAAGTAGGTTGTGTTTGATAAAATTGGGTAATACATCTTAATAAATTAGATTCTGAATGAAATAATATTTGAATCAAACCTTTTTGGGCCAATTTTGAATAAAATAATATTTGAATTTAACATTTCACTGTATAAGTTTGCGTCTAAATAAATAATAATTTTGAAATGAAAAATGATGCGTTGTGGAAAAAAAAGGTCGAAACATGCTTATTGAGTTTATCTTAATTTTGGGCAACTATTTACTAGTCGTTGCAAAAAATTACACAAAATATGCAACGGAAAAAAATTGTTGACAATGAATGTAGCCCATATTAGAATACGAAATATAGCAAAAAAACAATTTTTTGCCCAAGATGAGGAGAAATAACATCGGCATCAAAAAAAATTAAATAGGCAGGAAATTATTTTTTTCCCACTAACAAATTGACAACGAAATTTTGCAACAACCTATGAAATTTGTTACGAAAAATGAAAGCCTTTCAAAAACTGAAACGAATGAAATTTTTGTTGCTAAATATGCATTTTTGACGACGACTTTATAAGTCGTTGCTTGATAAATCGTTGCCAAATGTCTATTTTTGTAGTGGAATTAATAGAAGAGGAAGCGTCTACGTCAGAACCATTAGTGCGACTTAATTGGTGCGGTTTGTCGGTTTTTGAGTAAATGGAGGCTGTCAATGATAAAAGAAAGACCGGTGACGTCGCTTGGATACAAGTTTGTTTGGGAAAATTTCTGCCTCCATATAAAAATGTGACGTCAGTGCATACTTTGTCATTAAATAAAAGAATTTATGACGAATCAGTGTTGTCACTTATTATCCACTCATCTAATTAGTGACGCAATATTTTCTCGTCATATAAAATTGGTATTTGTGACAATAAAAATTGTCATAATTTATTAATTTTTGGTCTTTACAAAATTTGCCTCCAAAATTTCTTAAATTTTTTTGCCTCCAAATAAAATTGTGACGATATTACGTACTTTGTCACTAAATATAAGAATTTATGACGAACCATTTTTGTCACTTATTCACTCATCTAATTAGTGACGAACTATTATCTCGTCATATAAAATTGGTGTTTATGACAATACAAATTGTCATAAATTATTATTTTTTCGTCTTTAAAAAATTTCCCTCCAAAATTTTTCAGAAATTTTTTACCTCCAAATAAAATTGTGACGATATTACGTACTTTGTCACTAAATATAAAAATTTATGACAAACTATTTTTGTCACTTATCCACTCATCTAATTAGTGACGAACTATTATCTCGTCGTATAAAATTAGTATTTATAACAATACAAATTGTTATAAATTATTATTTTTTCGTTTTTAAAAAATTTCCCTCCAAAATTTTGCCTCCAAATAAAATTATGACGAATTTGTATTTGGCGTCACTAAATGTGAACATTAGTGATGAAAGCACATTGTCACTAAATTTTATAAATAATTAATGACAAACTATTATGATGTCATCGAAAGAAATATTTTGTGACAATAAATACTGTCATCAATTATAACAAAATGTCACTAAAAGGTTTCTCTCCAAAATTTTGGTACGAAATTCTACCTCAAAAATAACTTGTGAAGAAATTTTGTTAATCTCATCAAATGTGTAAATTAGTGACGATATAAATGATTAATAGTAACAAAAGTAAAAGTTGTCATAAAAGCAAATGTTTTAGTGACGATTATGATTTTCGTAATTATTAATTAACAAATTGTGACAAAATTTTGTGTGTGGCAAAAATTTCATCATAAAATGTGTGATTTCTTGTAGTGGTTTCTAACCCTAAAGCTCTTATACCATATTATAACGCCCCCAAATTCAGGTACTTGAAACCCGAACTCTGTACTTTACGATACCATTTCTATGAGCAGAAATAATACTACTAATAATAATAATATAAATACCAAACTTAATTTACATATATTAGAGTCTAATCCCAAGTATGCAACCTTTACTACAATCATTACAATACATGATAATAATAAATATCATTGTCTTAATAAAGTCATACTATTACATAGAATACCATAACACTTATTCTGTTTGCTTTCCTTTTCCCTTGTTCTTATCCGAACCGTCCGATTGTTCACACTTAGCTGAAAAATATTTAAATTAAGCAAGGATGAGCATTTGAGTGCCTAGCAAGTAATAGCAACAATAAATATTAGCTGAAAGGATTAAATGTTTTCTTTGAAAAGACACTTCTACAACGAATCAACAGTTGTGAAGTAAGCTAAACCAATAATAACAACATAACAATTCTATATCAAAATTTTGAAACTATGTATTGACTATAAATGGAGAGTAGTCGACAGACTATGAACTTTGTTTTTAATTTTCGATAAGGTTTAGCCGAACAGCATCTGCAAGCCGTCATAACTTACGGGCGCGAGGGTGATCATCCCAATGTGCCCTATATTGATCAATACTACATGCAAGAATAATATTATCGTTCATTCTATCCGCCTTAGGCACATAAATTTTTTTCCATATTCGGGATGTTCATACTTAGTCGGGAATCCGAACCAAAATAATTTGGTCGGATAATAATAAAGTTCTATATTGTTCAATAATATTTTTAAGTTTGTGTCTAGCCAGATCAAATAGCTTAGATAGCTTTTAAGTCAACGTATACATAATGAAAATTAATAAGTATGTATCAACATGTGATTAAATACAATGATTATCCAAGTGAGGACACTTGTATAACCATATTTAGAAATTAACGAACAGAATAAGTATCTGAATCATACAATAATATTGTACTGATAAATAATGATCGGATACATAATCGATAACAATAGATTTAATATTCTGGCACAATGATAATATAATTCTGAAACTTTCTTACTTATGTCCATTGCATAAAGTAAATGCAAAGGTAGGATACTTGCCTGGTCTGCTACTTATAGTTTACGCAACATAGTTTTATCTTTTATATCGAGACCTATCATTATTAAGATCATTCTATCGATTAGAATAAATATCATAACATATAGTACTGCTATTTGCAGTCAGCACATAACCTAATCACATTATCACATACATTTAGCAGTCATTGGATCACAAATAGATACTTATACAATCAAACTATGTAAGTCCAGATCAATTTTAGAAACATGTCGGTGTACCGACGACTTTATCGGGTAATTATCGAGTCTAAGACTCTATCCTGTAGTTAAATATAACTTGAACAATGGTCAAATAATTTTAAATGACTTATAATACTTTTAATTAATTATTATAATTTATTATGATTTTTCAATCACCGTAATCATTATTAATTGATTTAAATATTAAATAATTCTATTATCATTAATATTTAAATAATATTAAAATATTAATGAAACCCTTGCCAAAATCTTAAATTTATTTATAATAACTTAAAATACTTTTTAAAACATTAATATTATCCTTAAATGATTTTTAAAACATTAACAATTATTTTAAATAATTACCATTAATATTTAAATATTAATGTATTATTTATCAATTTATTAAAAGTCGTTAACTATAACTTAAAATATTTTAATTCATTTATATCCTTTTTAAATGATTTTTAAATTAATAAAACTATTTTAAACTATTTATTTAATATATTTATTAAATAATTCTAATATCATTAATATTAAATTATTAATGAAAATGACCTTTAAATATTAAAAGTTATATTTATAACTTAAAATATTTTAAACACCTTATTTTCATTTAAAATGATTTTTATAATATTAAAATCATTTTAAAATTAATTATTTAATATAATTCTTGAATAATTTTAATATCATTAATAGAAAATTATTAATGAAATTTACTTTATATATTGAAAGTTATATTTTATAACTTAAAATATTTTTAAACTTTTATTTTCTTTTAAAATGATTATTTTCTAATATTAGAATCATTTTAAAACTAATTTATTTAAAATAAATATTAAATAAATCTAATATCGTTTATATTAAAATATTAATATTTTTCATGACAAAATATCAAAAGTTATATTTTATAACTTCAAATATTTTTATAACCTTTAAATCATTTTTATATGATTTTAAATTCCATTTTCATAATTTATTTAATACATTTATTAAATAACTTAATTATCATTAATATTAATTTATTAATGAAATTCATCACAAAATATTAAAAGTCATTAAAATAACTTAAAATATTTTCTTATATCATAATATAATTTTAAATGATTTTTCAAGTATTAAAATCATTTTTAAATAATTTATTTAATATAATAATTAAATAAATTAAATACTTTTAATATTCAAAAATATTAAATATTTATAAAATATATTAAAAATTATTAAAAAATAATTTTAGACTTTAAAATAATTTTTAGTAATTTAATTTGTATTTTTAATAATTAAAAACTAATTTTCTCTAATTATTTAATAAAAATATAATTTTCAAAAATTAAGTGTCGCTAAAAGTGCTTTAGGCGAAAAAACTGTCGCTTAATATTTTCTTGGCCAAACCCAGAACCTTCAAGTCAGTGATCGAGATAGGAGGTTTAACCAAGATTTCATCTTAGTTCTTAATATTTTTTTGGTTTGCAAATAAGTTAATGTTGTAGTACTGATGTAGTACTACAACTCTAAACAAGTCGCATGCCAAATCATAACACAACAAAAAGATCTAAGCTTCAGAAAATCATGTCAGAGGTTGTTCTTCATTTCTGGGTTTTCCAGAAATGAAGAACAGTTCGAGTGTGCTACTTTGGATCCTTATATCTTGAGTTCTGTGTTTGCTTTACGTGATCTAATACTTTCAGTGTGTAGAAAACATGTAAGTGAACAACTCTATTACATCAAACCAACATAACAACAAGACAATCGCCGGATCAGGAATGGTCAAACCTTGTCAGACGCTGCATTCTTGATTTTCTGGAAATTACAGAAATCAGTTTTCGTGACCGAATGGTCTACTTTGACCAACCACTGCAATCGAATCAATTGATGTTTAGGAGATTTTAAGGCATAACCATGTAGTCTATATAACATACTGATAACCTGAATCTGAAACCAAAAACATATAATCAAACCAACATTAGATTGAGCCCATCAAATTCTTGTCGAGCGTTACGGGCACGTTTACAGGTTACCCAGATTTGCAAAGTCATGGTCGGTCAACGGGGTTTGACCACCCATAATCTAGGGTTGGTGACTTGCTAATATATGGCAAGATTTGCAAGCAACAAATTTAAGAATGTGACAAAAAGGGCATTTAGGTCATTAAAATTATGATTTTAATGGCACATTGGTCATTTGGCAAACCTTTAGGGTTTAACCCTAAGGTTTAGCACAATGAATTTGCTAATTAATTAATTTTTCTAATTACTTTAATCTTGAAATTAGGTTTAAATATTCACTAATTAACATTAAGCTTGCTTAATTAGCAATTAGGGTTCCTACTTAGTAAATTAGGGTTTCTAGTTTTGTTAGGGTTTCTAATTACCAATAAGGGTTTTCAAAAATTAGGGTTTCCCTAATTAACAATTATAATTCTAACACTTGCTGAATAATCACGTTAACACAATAACTTGCCAAATCTTACAGTCGTAATTGACTTCTGTATTAGGGTTTATTAGCTTGATACTAGGGTTTTGTATTATTGTAACGTAATTGGTCAACCATTATCAATACGCATCATCTGATTACATATTTATAGCCTTTGAAATATAATTAATATTATATTATTATTCTCTTTCCTTATTCCAAATCGGAATTAGGGTTTGGATTCCATATCGATTTATCTTTCATATATAACATTATTAATTAAGTTAAAATAATTAACTTAATAATCGAACTAAATTCATATAATAAAATAAAATAATTATTATAATTATTCTATAATCATTTCATATATTATTTAAATAATATTTAATCATATATTTTTGGAAAATAAATAATAAAAACAATTTTACTATAAAATTAATTATTATAAGAATATAATTTATAATGATCGATAATTCTAATAAAATTATTTATAAAATTATTTACAATAATTATTGTAATAAATAAATTTTATTTATCACACACACACACACACACACACACACATATATATATATATATATATATATATATATATATATATATATATATATACACACACACACCCACACACCCACACACACATTAACATATTTCCACCTTTATAAATAAATAAAAAATTTATACGCAAAATTTCTGATTTAATTATATAGAAAAAATATCGGGTTATTACAATAGTAGCCCCCGATTACGATCAAATACTGACTGAGATATCAAAGCTAAGCACAAAGTGGTTTAAAGGAAAGAAAGGAGGAACTCTTTTCATGAGCAAGGATTTATGCCGGTATGGCAAGATTTGGTATGCCTTCCTTTGCGCAAAACTATTTCCATCCACACACACAAGTGAAGTGACTAAAGAAAAGGTGTTACTGTTGTATGCCATTGTGAAGGACTTTGACATTGACGTGGATGATATCATTAGTTTCTCCATCAGACGTTGCTTGAGAGGCCCTTTCTCTGGGTTGTTGCCACACCCCTCCCTTATATGTGGACTGTATCGATAGTTAGTAGTTAGATGGTCAACGGATAAGCCTGTGCAGCAGCCACTCCAGTTGCTAGACTCATGTCTTATTGCTCGATACTCAGTCTGGCCTAGAGGAGATTCACATCCTAGAGGGCTGGGATTTATATTTCTTAATGCTCCTGAGGAGGAGGAGGCTGAAGATAGCTTCGAGGATGATGAATTTAAAGATGATGACATGTCAGAGGGGGCAGAGGAGGCTGCATCTAGGGGTCATAAATAAAAAAAATACATGATCAGTACGCAGTTTCGTAGCCTCCAGCGACTTATTGATGATAGTGATAGACTTGAAGATAGGAAATTGAAGAGGATAGAAGAGCGTCAAGGCCTTTGCCACCCAAAATGCCTTCAATGCTTCTTTGGTAGAGGCCTTTGCTAGAATGAACCCCTCCGCTACTAATCAATTCCAGTTTCCCACTCCACAACCATTGTTAGCCTACCCACTGTCGGATTCAGATGCTGAGGAGGTGCCACCTCCGGCTTAGCTGATTCAGGGAAGTCCTCTTGTGCTTTATTGCTCTATTTTAATAATGAGAGCATTGTTTATGTTAAGTTTGGGGGAGTTTGTGTTCATGTTTAGTTCTATTTTTTTAGTATGTCATATGTTATGCACTATTAGTTAGTTTTGCATTGATTAGCTCATGTTTGCATTGCATAGTAGAAATTCATATTAGTATACTGTAGTTTTGTTTTTGTACTGTAGTTTGTACATAATAGTCGTTGTTTGAGTTATATAAAAAAACTAAAAAAAATCAAAAATCTCAAAAATATTAGTTAGTTTACTGTTTTTGTGTTGCATTTAGTACATATTTGCATGATTCTAGCTTTTGGAAGGTTAAAGTTTATTTTTTGCCAATGATGAAATTGGAATTTCGTAGACAAGAATAGTATTGACTGTCAGGGCTTTTGATGTAATTTCTTATCCTAACTTAAATCTTTGTCTGTTTGAAATTGGTATAATCAGGATATCACGTAAAAATGACTATGTTGACTGATTGGGTTTTAATTTACACATAATTGATTTCTTAAAGAGAATTTTAGTCTTAATGAAAGAATGTCATGAATAAGTGGTGATGGCTAAGATAAGGCAGAAACCTAAATTTGGGGGAAGATTTAGGATATATCTGGGGAAAAAAATGAAAAAGTGATGAAAAAGAGAAAAAAAATACAAATAAACACTGTGGCTAGTTTAGTTTTGTGGCCTTTGTTACTTGAGTAAGTACACCCGAGGGGATGTCTCTACACATAGCACCCTAAAGCCATCTGGTTTAGGAGTCATTGGTCAAAATCTCGCTAATGGGTAGCATTGAAAAGCCTAAGAGAATTAGACATTGCACATTCATGAGTAAAATAATAAGTGAAAAACTGGAAAAAGAACGAAAAGCCCTCGTAAGTGAATAAGAAAGCAAAAATGTCCCATGTTGACTTCTAAATGTGGTATCTATTTGGTTTTAGCTGGATCTTGCTTGATTATGGATTTCTTGACTTTAAATTGTTTGATTCCTTTAAAGAGGCGTAGTATGTGTCTTATTTAAGCTACTGTCAGTTATCGTGATTGTTGAGCACACACATTATATCAGTCATAACAGAGAAAGATTTGGTGTTTTATATGAGGTTATTGATTTGTCTTGGAAAGATCTATTGTTCATGTCTATTGTAGTTTTTATAACGACCCCAAAAATTATACAATAATATTCTCCTTCTCGATCGTTAACAATACAACTTTAATCTATCTTTACATCATTATTCGATATTAAAATCACAAAAAACGCGGAATATTTAAACTTTTATACATTTCCTTCTGTATTACCCTAAATCGCAACCTTTACATTACATCTCTTCGATTCAAATTTATATCATGAATCGTTACAACAAAATGACTATACAAAGACTTACATCATAAATAGATATCTATATACACCGGATAGCTCAACTTACAATTTAACAACATGTTACATTCAAAATATTAAATACATTTCTCATAAAACATAAGTAATCTTCATGAATATGGATCTTTATAATTCACTTAGTACATATCCTTACCTTGAAATCTTGACCTGCAAAAATTATTATTTGCAAGATTAAGCTCGACAGCCCAGCAAAATCTAACAGTTTTCATGCATCACGTAGCACATAATAACATGCTCAACATATAGCTCATAAACATTGGACTAACATAACATACATGCTACAGTTCATAAAACAAGTATAAAGATTGAGTTCCTTACTCAATCAGCATGCTTTACTCGATCAGCGTAGCCATAAATTGACTTTAACATTCCATACTTTTAACATATATAAAATACATCATGCTCTTTGGAATAAAGATTTAAAACAGTTAATCATCAAGTTCACATAGCAAATAGGTTCTGAAAGACTTGCCTTGATCGTTGTTTACCAATAACAAATTAACAGCTTACAACTATCTGTACTTCACGCGCCCTACACAATTATATAATCATACACATAAACTATTAGTCACATAACAACACATAGTAATTGTAATGTAAACTCTACTCCACATCTCATAATCCTTCCTGTTAATTAGCACACAATGTTCGATTAGATTGTGTTAACTTTTTGACTTATGTAATATTCAAAATTCATTCAAGTGTTTAAGTCTTGCTAGGAATACTTATGGGTTTTATATTAAACCCATTCCATATCTTATAATGTTCATTAACACTTGTCATGGTGTTTCGACTTTCATTCGTCACACGCCCGAATCGTCTCTCTTGTGTATGCTTAGTGTGCTTACATAACTTATCTAATACATCATTTATTAATGTTAATTATCATTATATTTACTAATATTCATGTTTTATAACTTAGGAAAATATCGTTTATCGTCAAAAGCATTACACTTGCATACGTGTATGCTCGATGCCCTCCAATTGCCTCCTAATACATATCAGTCCCAAATATGGCCATTTTGACCCCTGTTCCCGACATCAAATTGACAAACGTAAAGAGCAAAAGTTGTAGGTCTACTCTTCCTCGTTCCGGATCATCTTGAATCACCTTAATCGGAGTTCGTATGAAAACGTTATGCTCGTTTTAGTAAAACATGTCTAGTCAATTTTTTTTTTCAAAATTTGGATAGATAGATTACACCCCCCCTCCCCCCGCCGGGGTGGGGGTTTTTGCTCTAGGATAGCCCGCCAATGCAGAGGTCCCTTTTGTAATTTTGCGAATTATAATCTCGAACACTATAGAAAGCCAAATTAGGCCTACAAACTCCTTTCTAACAACCATACCAACCTACCCAAGGTGTAATATGTTTACAGAAACATAAACTAATATTTCTAACACATTTCTAACCACATAAACAACATAAACATCAAGATTACAACCTTTAATTTTACTATTTCTCTTATTTCCTCTTCTTTTGACATTCATAGCGAAATTCTTCATTGTGAATTCATTTTTAAACCAATTCAAGTAATTCCAATTGTGATAACTCATATTCTTAACATACTAACATAATACATGATCAATTTCAACAATAAATCATAACCAAACATCAATTTGATAGTTTCAAAAGCCATTTTTTAGAAATTAATTCACAGAAAATTATTATGAACAAAATTCCTCTTGGTTATCAAAATTACATGGATTGAATTGGTAGAACAACCATATAACTCATAATATATCATAATATAACCCACATTACACATAACTCATGCTCACATCAAAGATTTAAGCATAATTTTCAACATAACTTCATAATCAAACACTATGAACATGATTTCATCTTGTTCATCATATCTTTGTGAATTGAAACTTTTGAACAACTATAAAAATCTCATGTAATATATATATATATATATATATATATATATATATATATATATACACACACACACACACAGAGACACATCCCATTCACATATCAAAATTATGAAGTTTCACCAAAAGATTTTTACATAGAACTCTAAAACTATAAAAACATAGAAGAACATGATTTTAAAAAAATTGTTTTCACAACACTTGTATTGTGAAAATCCTTTCATGGCATACAATCACATATGAAAACATATGAACACCATATATACATATAAATACATAATCATGAAAACCTAATTTTACAAAGACTAAATACATAACATCTTGATTTAGTATAAGGGTTAGTTTGATACCTTTCTAGGTTGAATTAGGAGAAAAGATGGAGATGATGAAAGCTTTTCTTTTGTTTTCTCAAGGTTTCCCTTCTACTTCTTCTTCCTCTTCTTCTTCTCTTTGTTCTTAGTTTAGACTTAGGTTTAGAAAATCAACGTAACTTAGTGTATATACAATATACATATAACACATATAATTATAGAATATGTAACTCCCAATATAATTATATATACTAATTATCAATTTAATATATAAGCTACAAAAATTAAAACTTTAAAAGCCCTAAGGCTTGTTTGGCAAAACCATATTATTTTAAAATTAGGTTTTAATAGTTAAGGCCTTATTTGGGAAAAGCGGTTTTAAAAACTCTTTTAACTCTTTTAATAGATCCTTTAACACATATTCTTAATATTATCCTTTAATTAATTAAATCTTAACATTAATTTAATAAATTAAAAGTTTAACATCAATTAATCACATAAAATTGTCACATTATAATTACTCGCTAATTATAACTTCATGTAACAATTACCACATCACTACATTATCTCAATTAAATTAGAACTAAAACATAAAATCATTACATATTAATTAAATATTAAATAATCATATAATTAATATAATACACTTAATTACATTACTTCATATTAATCACATAATCTCAATAAATAATTCAATTAAAATATTTATTTACTTCAATAAATATTAAATTAACACTTAAATTCTCTCCACACCAATTCACATAATTCACAATATATAACACATATACACATACTCGTATTTAAACATCTTAAAATAAGGATTTTATTTATTAATTTCTCATTTATTAATTCTTAAAAATCCGGGAAGTCACAGTTTTTCTGAGGCAATTTAATTAGACTTTGTTCTGTCTGATAGCTGGATTCGTAGGCATGTAGTTAGTTACATTGCATTACATCATGTTGTGCTCGAGGACAAGCACGATTTAAGTTTGGGAGAATTTGATGAGTGGGTTTCATACCTACGAATCGGATGCCTATTTGAACTTAAATGGTTGTTAATCTATTTATATTAGTATGGTTTTATGTGTTTTGTATATGTTTGTGTACATGGTTAATACGTGTTGGCTAAGGCGATGATGGTTGTAATGTGGCAAGAATGTGCAGCAAAATAGCAAAAATTAGCAAGTATAAAAAGTATACCTCGTTGGGGCGTGGGTGTACATATTCCAGAGACTTAACACCCCCGTCGGGGCAGGGGCTCCCAAGCATAAAAAGCCCGCTGGGGCGAGGGTACGCGGCTGGAAAGGAAGAGTTTTGATGTAATTCTTCTACTGTTGTGGCATGGCTTGGTGGACTTTGGACGCGGTTGGGACTTAACAGAGGAACTATCTAGTTACAATAACAGAGACTTAAGTAACTTTATTCATTTATTGAACAAGGAAGCATCATTAACAACTTTCAAGCCCTAATTTTAAAGATTGTGGAGGAACAGAGGCAATGAGCAAGGAACACAAAGATTGCAGATTGGAGTGAGGAAAAGGGTGATTCTATTTATATTATTGTTCTTTAATTTTGGTTCTGTAATTGGGATGTTGTTATCTTTAATCTTTTTAGTGTTTATTTCATTCGTTATGAACTAAATCAACTTATTAAGCCTATGATGGATCTTTAAGTGTAACGATGATTATCATGCTTTGATTTTAATGCAATGATGCTATTTTCAGTTCAACTATTATGATTTATGTGTAATCTATGAATTGCTTAACCATCAATTCTATGTGGACTTGTATGGATTTGAGAGATGAAATATGAGTTTAGACTTAGTCATAGTAGCATGTGTTTGTGATTTTTGTGTTTTGATGGAATTCATAATTTATGTTAGGGATAGAGATATACCTAGGTATCGCATGTAATCATATGAGAACTTGGGATTTAAACCGTCTTTAATTGTAATTCACATAGAGATATAGTGAATTAGTTAATTAGGATATTTGGCTTAATTCTATCATCTGTGAATTTAAGTTGATATGGGTTTAGTGCATCGAGAGATGGATATATCTACTTTAGTGTTCTTGATTAATGAACTGGAATAGTTAATTTAAATTAAAAAGAAGTGTGATAATCTGAGTGAAGTATAAAGTGAAGTTGTAGGCTTAATTCTCCATTATCTGAATAAAAGTTGTGGTTGATAGTTGATTTTTATTTTACTTATTAGTTTTTCATTATTTTCATCATTAAATCAGTTAGTTTAATAAAATTGAAATAATACAAAGCTGGTAATTGTTTGATTAAAATTGATATCTGTCTCTGTGGGAACGATACTTAACTTATCATTATATTACTTGTTGATCACGTATACTTACGTGTCGTGCTTAATTACTTTACACCCAACATCCATACTCTTTAATTTAAAGGTCATGTCGTTCATCATCATAATGAGCTCGCGTACTCCACTAAACCCATCATACCTACTAGTGAAGATTTTCTAAATAAGGGTACTAGCATGAGTTTTAGAAGAACTCTTAAATTGTTTCTAGACTAAAATTAAGTACTCTTTAGCATTCTCAGAGTCAAGAATGGCTCCTCGAATTGCTTTCGTGATAGAGTTTTTCATAATCACAAGGGACATGCGGTTGGATAGCTCCCACTTTTCATAAATAGTTTTTTGTTCAATTGAGCTTGTATCTCTAAGTGGAGTAGAAGGATCAACTCATAATGTATATTATAAATCCATAACACTGAGAACAATTTTCACTTGCTCTTTCTAAGAGGTAAAATTAGTCCCATTCAAGGCTTCCATTCTTGAGAGATACCCGAAAATATTAGTCGGAGTCAATACTGAAATACAATCAAGCTCATAAGCATACTTATAAAAAACTAAAAGAAATTCATAATGTATAACAATAAATAATAATTAATCATAATAAAACCAACTATAAGACAAGCAGTTAGTTAAATAAAATCTACATATTTACTGTAATACCCTGAAAAAAAAAGATTAAAATAAAATAAATGACTTTTAAATTTATATTTTAAATATTTTAATTGGGCTTTTCTTATCTTTGGTAGTTGGGTCAAATTATATTTAGTTTATGTGGCCTATAATAAGTATGTGATTACATTAATTTGGGCCTTTATACTAATTGGGTAAAACTAATTTTAAATTATTTAAGTTGGGTTTGTTAAACTAATTCAGCCAAATTTTTTTTACTGGGTTTAAAAAAAAATATTATAATAAACGTAATCCTAATATATTAAGATTAGGGTTTCTCTAAGATCTATATTGCAGAAAGTGGAAAAAAAAGGAAGAGGCGGAAAAGGGAGAGATCAAAGGAGGCGAATATAAAAAAAAACTGAGAACACTATTATTAAAATTTCAGCATATGGTAATCTTCTGAAGGTAATTAATGATTCTGTTTTGAATACAATATGTATATTGTGCATGATATATTTAGTTAGTCATATATATATATGTATGTATGTATGTATGTATGTATGTTTAAGGATTTCTTGTTGCAGTAGCAATCACTAATGCTAGTAATATATATATATATATATATATATATATATTAATGTACCAAAATCGATTGCTTAAAGTCTAAACGCAACATGTAATCATTATATATATATATATATATATATATATATATATTATAGTCTAACAACTTAGTAATAATATTTTAGGTTATTTAAGAATTAATAAAATTATATCTATTTTATTAGAATGTTAAGTATATTAAATTAAAATGATACTTTTGTATTAGCAAAATGTATTGAACATAGTCTTATTTGTAGAGGATATATGAACTAATGTTGAAATAGTTAAATTATAAAAAAGAAAGTTCATAAATTTTGTAAGTTAGTAATTTAATTAGTCGTCTTGTGTGATTTGGTAATTATATAGATCAGATTGAAGAGATTTAGCGGTGTGATATTTGGGTTCAATGAATTATTTCGGTATTATATTCAGGTACAGATTCCGTACTCCACTCCTTTGATTATGGTTGCATTCTTTATATCTCATGATATATCGTCATTTATTTTCTTATAATCCTATTGGAAATCTTAAATAGAAATTTGATAATTGATTCTTTGGCTGTATTCAGTAATTTAAACTCTTTTCCTTCTATTAGAATTTTTATATATTCTATAATTTTTTCAGCGATTCTCTTGTTAAATTTGATTTGTTCATTTTGTCCCTTGTTTCGAATTCTGTTATGATTTCACATAATTATTTCTTGTGAAATTCATATAATAGTTTCATTTTGGAGTTGATATATATGACTCGTATTTGTACTCTTTGAATTAGGTTATCATGTTTAGTATTTATTTTAATAATTGTAGAGCAGTACATGTTGCTACCTTCTTTTTGAGACATTGTGACTATAATTTGATTTGGTTCAACATGTATATATAGAACCCTTTTGTTGGTATTATGTCACATGTGTTGTGACATGATATTTTTGTTAGAATATACCGTAGGGTATACCTGAGCTATAACCACCTGTGGGGGTAACACAGGCATGTTGTCTTGGCACGAGAGGCATGACACTCAACGTGGTAGTGTGATTAGTCCACGGCATCTCCGTTTGGGCTCCAGAGGAAGTGGGCCATTTGGTGTTTTGTTGTGGAAGGCGTATGGGTTAACCCTAGTTATCAGTTTTGCGAATTGGTGATGTTGTGCCAAACACACCTATCCGATTTTCATACATTTGGATTCGTGATCCAATGTATGACTTATCTGTGTGGTATTATTTTGACTTGCCTGTGTGACATTATTTTGACTTACTTGTGTGACATTATTTTGACTTACCTGTGTGATATTGTTTCGATTTGCCTGTGTGGCATTATTTTCACTTGCCTGTGTGGCAAGTTATATTTCTAAGCTCATTCGGTATGAAATAACACCCAACTATTTGATTCAGACTATTATTTCATTGTATTAGTTTAGTTTGTTTCTGTTCAGTTCAATTCTTTGTGTTAGTTATTTCAGTTCGTTAGTTCTTTACTCTTCTATTAGTTTCATTAATTCTGTTGATTCAAATATATTCCATTCAGATCTTTGGAGATTATATTTTCTTTAATATTTACACTTGAGGTTTTGTTCAGTATTTTGCCTCAGTTGATTTCGTATATCAGTTGTATATCTTCTGTATATCTGTATCCGTACTGGGCATTTAGCTCATGCTGTATTTTTCTTCTAGCAGGTTTGCAGGGGTGATTCAGGGTTGGTGTGATGAGAGTGTTGCCTTTGACAACCTGTTGTTTCGATTTTAAGTTTTGATTATTTTGACTTTAGTTGGAGAATTATAATTAGTACTTCATTGATGGATATCATTATTACATATTTGAAGTCATTAGTGCTCTGTTCACTTATTTTGAGGTTTGTTGTGCTTTGCACGTAACCTCCCTTTCTTTTTCGGGAAGGGGGTGTTACAGATATTGCAACAATCCGAAATTTCAAATGGTAATTTTAAATATTTATTGAATTATATAAATATTTATTTGAGATGTTATATCGTTGTGTTGATTTAATAATTTAAATGGTATACTAAATTATTAAATAAAATTATATTTGAGATGTTATATTGTTGTGTTGATTTAATAATTTAAATGGTATATTAAATTATTAAATAAAATTATATTATAATTTTGTGTTATTTGTTTAAATGATATATTTAATTAAAATGTAGTGTGTATAATTAATCTATTAGATTAATGTTGGATATAGAAATTCAAATAAATAAGATGTAATTATAATTATAAATTATAAACTAAATTGTTTATAAAAATAAACTAAAGGAGTTAACTTAGTTATGACCAAACAAGGCTTAAATATATTAAGTCTTTATTTAAAGGTTTTTACAACAAACAAAGCCTTATGGCTTTTGGATTTTTAAATTTTGAATTTTAATAATATAAATAAAATAAAATAAAATAAATATAAAATAAATTTATAACATATACGTTATATTTTATTTGTAACTGATATTATAATAAGTATACGTATTATTATGTCTATTTGTTGAGTTTTACGCATTATAGCTATCAGTTATTTTCTTTCGCATTCTAGTTGCTAAGACTAAGAGAAATACAGAGAGAGTTGGGAGAATTGAGAGAGAAATTAAGAAATTTCCAGCAAGTTCAGAGTTTAGCAAGAATTGTTTGACCATTTGAAGGTATGTTCACAACCTTAGTGTTATATATATATATATATATATATATATATATATGTGTGTGTGTGTGTGTGTGTGTGTGTGTGTGTGTGTGTGTGTGTGTGTGTATACATGTATATGTGTTTCACGGCAAGAATTTTCTTATGTTCTGTAAAATCAATTGTTGAATTGTGGGTGTATATAGTTGGTAATGGTGTTTATACGTGTTTATGATGATTAGAGGTTTAAACAAGAAATTGCATGCTAATTTCGGATAATAGTAGAAAAATAATGACAGTGTATGTTTGTATGAATATTTTCTTATGTGACTTGTGTAAGTATAAAGTTTGATGGTCAGTTAGTATGCTAAACTATAAATTGAGGCTTGATCATGCTAGTTCATTAAGAAATGAACATAACGTAATTTGAACGAAGCAATTTGGACCAGAATTGTGTTTACAGTGTTGATTTTCATGAAGGATATCAAAAAATTGAGTTTTATAGGAAAACATGAAATTTGAGAAATTAAACTAGTTTTAGTTGATGTTAAATTGTTCTAATTGGTTGAATATGTTAACAAACATGTTTATGATTAGTTTATATTAATTGTGTGTGTTAATATTACTGTCTAGTAGGTGAAATTCGTGTTTGTTGGGCTAACGTTGGCTACTGTTCATAGCCATTTGTCTACCTTTTGTCGTGCACAAGTAGCAATTTCTTTAAGTGCCAAAGCAAGAGCAAAAAAGCTAGCTGCATTCATGCAGCCACGTGGGTCGAGACTTTGTGTATGTAAGGCATATGCACACATATATCGATTTGGGACAATGACTTATATTCTTCTTCACTTGCAGACTTGGAATAGAAACTTAACATGGGTTAAGGTTGTGTTAGCATGTCAAATGAGTAATGGCAAGGTTAAAACAACATAGTGAAATGTGGTTAGTAATTCGAAGGTTATAAAAAAAATTAGTAAACTATGAAAGTGACGTGTTATGATTTATTAAGCATGATGAATAGTAAACAAGTGTTGTGAGGGTTAACACTTATGAACTTTTGATATTTGTATGGTAATGCAAGACTTGTGCTAAAATGATAAGTTTAGCTAGAAATGTACATGTTATGGTATGTTAGCATATCTAATAGGTATTGTGGTTCTAAACCTATGTGTAGGTGAACGAGAGTCTAATATTATAGATTACGCTCGAGGCAAGTTTTCTAACTCTACATTTACGTTGATCAAGTTCTTGTATCCAGTTTGCTTATGATTTCTAAATCCTATTTTGATATTGAACAAGTTATTCTTGTCTTTAACTTGTTATCTAGTATGCAAGTTTACATATTCTGTTATACTAATGTTGAACAAGTTTTATCATTTAAATTACTATTTGTTATGCATGCTTAGTATTCAATTCTAAATAGCATTGGCTTAATATTGTTCAAGCAAGGCACGTTATGATTATTCAACGTTTATGCTATTAGTTTATTCCTAAAGCATGATCCTAATTTATAATGTCGATTCGGTTATGATTATCCCATAGCATAACGATTATCAATATTGTATTCAACTAATCCTTATTTAATGATCGTTGAATTCTAAATTACCCTTGAAATGTATCCAAACCAAACTTACTTTGGTGCGGACTTGTACTCTAAATACTGAGATGAACAACCCTATTATTAGGGGATAATTTACGCTTAGCGTTGAAATGTTTGTGCACAATACATTATACGAAGGGCTGATACCCCTAAGTACGAGGAGTCCTTGTAGTCTTATGACTGTTAAAGTTGGAGTTGAAAGATTACTCGCAACTATGGACATAGTTCGTAGTCTTATGACCCTCATATATATATATATATATATATATTTCATATTTTGATTCCAGTCTTTGATTATCATTGATAGAGTACTATTCAGTTTTGATGAGCTTATTCATTTGCAGTTATTATTATCTTGTTGATTCATTGCTATATCTAGTGAGCAATTGTTTTGCTCACTCTTGCACAAATATTATTATTGCAGCTAAAGTTGAGAAGGTAGATGAGCCTTCAACTAGCAAAGGAAAGGGAAAAATGTACAAGTGATGAAGACTTGTAATTTTTTTTTATCATTTATTGTTATGATGATAGACTTTTATTTAATGATGTGATGTAATAATTTTATTTTCGCACTTATGAGATGTTTAGGGTTAGACAACCTGAGATATTTTGGATTTATTGATGTAACTCTATTTAAAGGGAGGATTTATGGTTAATATTATTTTATTTGGTTAGATATATAGATGTGAATGATTGGTTAGTGAACACCAAATCTTGTGGGAATGAAGTACCTAGATTTGGGGGTGTCACAGGTTGGTATCAAAGCTTTAGGTTATGAACCTTAGGTGGGGAAATGCCTTAGGAAGTAACCTTTGAAAAGATAGTGATGATAAACTCTTATCGAGTTTTAAGGAAGAAGTAATAAAACACTTATGTGCTTATGTGATTATAACTTATGTGCTCGTGAGTGTCGAGTAGTAATGATTAGTAATTAAACTTAAAAATTTGGTTGACAGGATGGCTAATATAGGAGGATCCAGTCAGGCTAGGGAGGAAGGATCCCAGATGCCTAGAAAGGAGGAGCCTCGAGATATTCAGGTTATTTGGGAACAACTCCTGCCACGGGAAACAACTCCGTTGGTCACAGTAGTTGAGCATGAGAGAATACCTGATGAGGATGATGAGATAGAGACGGACGAGGAGGACCCTGTTGAGCTGCCACAGTCGGATGAGGAGGACGAGGAGGAAGAACTTCCACTTAACTTTCGATAGCTACAGAGTAGTATACTATTTAAGTATACTACCGCAATGTGGAACTTCAAGATACCGTCGAGGAGTTGCAAGAGATAGTACCTGAACAACAGACCTCGATGGCACAGAAGGACGACGAGATCCAGGATCGAGAGGAACGTCCGAACAATGTTGAAGAGAAGTTGATCCACACTGAAAGAGAAAACGAGCAATTGATAGAGAAGATTGCAGAACTGGAGAATAAGCTGAAAGAGGAATCTACCAAGAGGGCAAGAGCCAAAGACGCGTATGAGGAAGCTTATCAACGAGCCGGATTAGCAGAGAGGGACGCACTAGCAAAGAGGATGAAGATGGAAGAAATGAATAACGTATTCAACACCGTGATTAATCAAGCTCAAGATCGGGTCATGTTTTATCCTATTCAGTTCGAGATGCTGCCATCGTACATATTGGATTACCGAACAATGTTCCGAATTATGGAAGAGGAGCGTCGTAAGGCTATGCAACATTTTAATAAAACATTATAAACGTAATTATTATGGGATTAGTGAGTAAATAAAATGTAAATCCCGGGTATGATATAACAAATGGGATGTGATGATGATGAAGTAGTCCTGCAACTTTTGTAGTTCAGGGAAGTAATGTAAATACCAGTGATGCTATTGTTTGATGTTTTTTTTAAAGATTATGAATGAATAAAAGTTACTATTTTATTCAAAGTGTTATGTGTTACGTGATAATCTTATATGGTGTACAAATTAAATAGTAATACTTAAAAGGTTGAATATAATCTAATGGATGTATTTTAACAGAAAATGCCTCCAAGACGTCAACCACAACAGAGAACCACTGAGGAAACCAACAATAACAATGGGGAAGATAACCCAATTTAGCAGCTAGTGACGTTACTGACGGGTGCTTTGCAGAATCAACCTCAGAACCAAGGTACAACGTTTAAGGATTTTAAGGCGGTTGGACCACCAGAATTTCGTGGGTCCATGAATCCGGTTGAAGCATAGACTTGGATCATGGAAATAGAGAAAGTTTTCGATGTTGCTAGGGTAGAGTAGAATCAGAAGACTGCTTTTGTAACATTCATGTTGAAAGCAGAGGCTAGTTATTGGTGGCAAGCCAGTAAACTCGAGGAGGTCAAGGGGTAATGACTTGGGAAAGGTTCAAAGAAATATTCTTTGAGATCTATTTTCCAAAAAGTTCAAAGAGTCAGCTAGAAGTGCAGTTTTTAGAACTAAAGTATGGCACAATGTCAGTGTCTGAATATGCCACAAGATTCAACGAGTTGGCGAGGTTTGCGTCTTATCAAGTCAGCACAGACGAACGCAAGGCGAAGAGGTTTGAACAGGGACTGAAGCCCTGATTGTATAGTAGGGTCTCCCTGTTCCCGCTGAAGACATTCACAGCGGTGCTTGAGAAGGATATTCTCGCTAAGAGTGGAAGTGAGGCGATAACAAAGCACAACCAAGAGCAGAGAAAGAAGAAAAATGAGGGCGAAGTTAAGAATTATGGTGGTAACAATGGAAATGGTAGCAATAACCTGAAGAGGAAATGGAATGGAAATGTGGGTTCAGGAAACCAGCAGGGTAATTAGCAAAATAAGACGTTCGAAGCATGTGCTACATGCGGGAAGTTTCACAAAGGTGTGTGCTTGATGGGGAAACGAGTATGCTTCAACTGTGGCCAGGAAGGTCACATTGCCCCAAATTGCAATCAACCTAAAAAGAACGTTTGCTTCACGTGCGGGTCCAAGGACCACTTTGCTCGTGAATGCCCTAAGAAGAGGTCTGGTGAGGCAAATGGAAGCAAGGGAAATGCTAGTGGAGGTACACTGACTATTGCTGGACCAACGTCATCAAATAAGCCCACAGCCAGAACCTTCAATATGACGGTGCAGGACGCGGTGCATTCAAAAGATGTCTTGTCAGGTATTATCCCAATCAATGATAGAAATGCATATGTATTATTTGATTCGGGTGCTACTTGCTCGTTTATATCTGATGAATTTGCTAAGAAGTTAGAAATACCTAGTGAAGAGTTAAAATTCCCTTTAAACATAGAAATTGCGAATAGGGAGGTAATTCCTGTTAGATTTGTATACAAGAATTGTAGGGTGAACAATAAAGGGAATGTCATGAAAGTAGATTTAATCCCGATAAAACTTGGAGAGTTTGACATTATATTGGGAATGGATTGGATATTCAATTATGGAGCGATAATTGATTGCCAAAAGAAGTGTGTAAACCTTATGACTCCGTCAAAGGTAGTTTTTCATGGTAACAAATTGCCTAGACAAATGAGATGTTTGATGATGATGCAGGCCAAGAAGTTGTTGAGTCAGGGCTGTGTAGGATATTTAGCCTACATAGTCGAAACTCAAAAGGAGAAGGGTGTAAAACTGGAGGAGATACCAATGGTTAGGGAATTCGTGGATGTGTTTCCAGAGGATTTGCCAGGACTTCCGCATGACCGAGAGATAAAATTTGTGATTGACTTAGCGCTAGGAACCGCTTCGATATCAAAGGCCCCGTATAGAATGGTTCCAGTTGAAATGAAGGAACTGATGGTGCAACTGCAAGAACTATTAGATAAAAAGTACATTTAGCCGAGTGTATCACCGTGGGGAGCACCGGTGTTATTCGTGAAGAAGAAGGATGGGTCAATGCGTCTTTGTATTGATTATAGAGAATTAAACAAAATCACTATTAAAACAAATATCATTGCCAAGAATAGATGACTTGTTTGATCGATTGAAGGGTGCTAGATATTTCTCAAAATAGATTTGAGAAGTGGGTATCATCAACTAAAAGTAAGGAAGGAGGATGTACCAGAAGGCGGCATTAGAACTCGTTATGGACATTCTGAATTTTTGGTGATGTCTTTTCGGTTTGACAAACGCCTACAGAAGCGTTCATAGATTTGATGAACAAGGTGTTTAAACCATTTTTAGACAAGTTTGTGGTGGTATTTATCGATGATATTCTGGTGTACTCTAAAACTCAAGAAGAACACGTGGAACACTTACGTCTGATGCTGGAGACGTTAAGGAAAGAAAAGTTGTACGCAAAATTCTCTAAATGTGAATTTTGGCTGAAACGTGTACAATTCCATAGGCATGTAATCGATAAAGATGGAATTTCAGTGGATCCATCAAAAGTTGAAGCTGTTATAAATTGGGAACAACCAAGAACACCATCAGAAGTGAGAAGTTTCTTGGGATTGGCAAGTTATTATAGACGGTTTATTCAAGATTTTTCCAAGATTGCTACTCCGTTGACAAATTTGACGAGAAAATTTGTAAAATTTGTTTGGACGGAGAAGTGTGAAGAAAGCTTTCAAGAACTGAAAAAGAAGTTAAGTGTGCACCTATGTTGTCGTTACCAGATAATACAGAAAATTTTGTGGTGTATATTGATACGTCACACAAGGGTTTAGGATGTGTCCTTATGCAAAACGACAAGGTTATTGCGTATGCATCAAGGCAATTTAAAGACTACGAGAAAGGATATCCAACACATGATTTAGAGTTGGCAGCAGTAGTGTTTGCTCTGATGATATGGAGACACTATCTCTATGGAGAGAAATGTGAGATATATACAGACCATAAGAGTCTGAAGTATATTTTCACACAGAAGGACCTGAACATGCGGCAAAGGAGATGGATGGAATTGATAAAGGATTATGATTGCGAAATCTTTTATCATCCAGGTAAAGCAAACGTGGTTGCAGATGCCTTGAGTAGGAAAGGCAGAGAAAAGTTGATGATGTTAACCGATAAGGAGGAGCTCATTTCAGCAATGGCAAGGCTAGAGTTGGAAATCAAATTTCCAAAAGAAGCTGACGAAAGATTGTATCAGATAGAAACTAATCGAACTTTGGTGGACAAAGTGAAGAACGCTCAACTACAAGATGAAGAATGCAAAAAATAAGGGAAAGCATGGTCGAAGGTAGAGAGGTGAAGTATAAGCTTGATACTGAGGGAATGCTAAGATTCGAGGGACGAATTTGGGTTCCAGTAGTACAGGATGTTAAAGAAGAAATTTTGACAGAAGCTCATAACTCAAGATATTCGATTCATCCGGGAAGTACAAAGATGTATCAAGATTTGCGGCGACATTTTTTGTGGCCAAATATTAAAAGAGACGTTGCAGAATGGGTTGCAAAGTGCTTAACATGTCAGAGAGTGAAGGCAGAGCATCAAAGACCAAGCGGATTACTTCAACCATTAGAAATATCGGAATGGAAGTAGGAGCACATCACAATGGATTTTATGATAGGTCTTCCAATGACTCAGAAATGATACGATGCGATATGGGTGATAGTGGACAGATTGATAAAATCTGCACATTTTTTGCCAATAAAGATTAGATATAATCTTGATCAACTGGAAAAACTATACGTTAAAGAGATCGTCTCAAGACATAGAGTTCCAGTATCAATAGTGTCAGATCGAGACCCGAGGTTCACATCAAATTTGTAAGGCCCCAACTTTTTAATAAAGATGATTTTTTCTATAAATATCATTTTTAAATATTATGGAATGAATTTGATATAATGTTATAGTTGTGGATAATATTTATAAATTTTGCAAAGTACGTAAGTTGTTATATAATATTTGATTGGTCGGGGAATATTTCTTTTTAACAGGGAATATTCGTACGACGGCACAATCATTAGTGGACCCCACAACAAAATTATTGTCGGATTGAGAAAACAACAAAAATATTTTTATAAAAATAACGGCGAAAGTTTTATAGTTAAAACTGTTGAACTACTCATTAGTAAAGAAATACGATGTCTGCATGGTTGCATAGTAGCACCTGCGGTATTGATTATTGATGTTTACGTGAGAAGTCACTCGGTTTTGTTCAATTATTGCTTGATAATTGTTGCATAGTATCTCACATTATTTGATTCAATTATTGTCGATATTTTATATATTATTAAATCAATAATTGAGATGACGAGTTATTAATATTATTATTTGGAATATTAACGATGTCTAGAAGTTTTACCAAGGAGAGGTTTGGTCACCTAATTAATTGCGCTAATAGGAGAAATCCTTATTGGAAAGCCCCTCTTTCACAGGAGCGACACGGTCGATTAATATTGTGAATTATAATAATAATGATAAATGTTGTTAGATATATTGAGGTGTCTTTTTATGAAGTCACGGAAGTTTATGTATATATATATATATATATATATATATATATATATATATATATATATATAAATTTTGTTTTATTAGTATTATTAATGTAATAAAAGCAGAAAAGCTTTTATATAAAAAAAAAATACTTTTATAAAGTTATTTGTTTTATTAGACAATAATTAGAATATATTATATTCTATTATGCATATTGTTTTGCATAATAAAATCTTTTTATATAAAAGCAGAATACTTTAATAAAGTTATTTGTTTTATTAGACAATAATTAGAATATATTATATTTTATTATGTATAGTGTTTGCATAGTGCCTGCATAGTGTTTGTATAGTAAAATCTTTTTATATAAAACATAATACTTTTTATAAAGTTTTATTTTATTTGATTATAAATAGAATATATTATATTTTATTGCATGGTGCAAAATAGTATCCTTTCTATTTTCCTATAAATAGGATGCTTAGTTAGAATTGAAAACCACACCAGAAGTTCAGATAATTCTTCTATAATCTTGAGCGTATTTCTTTAGATTTTAAGAAGCTTTGAGCGTAGTGCAAGTTTTCTTCAAGAATATCCTCGCCCTACCAGTCGGAATACTCTTCTTTTACGGTAAGGGATATTATTTCTTTCTTTTGTCTTCATGAAGAGAACTTCTGTTATTCCATTCTTTGTTATTATGTTAGAATAACACATCATATCTGAGTACCACATACTTGGTGAAATTCTTACGTTATTCCATTCTTTATTATTATATTGGAATAACTTTTGCCATCACAATACCGCATACATGGTGAAATTCTTACATTATTCCATTCTTTATTATTACATTTGGAACATCCATGCATGCATTACGCATGACTGGTTTCGTTATTTATTATTACATTGGAACATCTAAATGCAATGCGTTTATGCATGACCTCGTTCCGTTGTTTATTATACATTGGAATATCTTGTGTAATGCGTTTACACATGGCCGGTTCCATTATTTATTATTACGTTGGAATATCACATGCAATGCGTTTATGTGGACGCCCCCAAAATAGGTATACATCACCCATTACGAGTTGTCAATACATGGTACGAAACAACTACAACTTTATTATTACAACGATGAAAGCGTGAGTTTAAATACAAATATTATCTTCTAGACAATATCTATACTCAAAGAAATCCTCATCACATTTATTGATACATTATTTTACAAAAATGGTGAGGACTACTAAACAACTCTCTCTAGAACCTTCATTCCATACCCAGGCTTCGTACTATTCATTATATTCTCGCCTCCACGAGAAAAATGGAACAAAAAGGAAAAGGGTGAGCTCAACTAGCTCGATAAAGAATATTATGACTAAGATAATATACAACAAATTACCGTTAGTCTTCAACGGGAAAAATCTAATAGAATCTGATAGACAACAAATTTTAAATCAATATTCATGGCGTGAAATAATAATTCATTAGAAGAGTTAAGTAGAGAATGCAAACTACTATCTTCTATGTATGAATTTAAAAGTTCATCGTCTATCTTTTATCCTGTAACATCAATCAATATACATACGGAATCAAATATTCATCTTTGCACTCTGGGCCAAAGATATTCATCGATTGGTCGTGTTCATCTAAACACTGTTCATCTTTGCACTACGGGCCAAAGATATTCTTGAAAATCATTCATCTTTGCACTACTGAGGCCAAAGATATTCCATAATATCATCATTTAAAAAATGAAGATGATGAAAAATATTTTAAAGAAACAAATCCGATTGAAACAAAATGACAAGGATTAAGGATTAAGGATTAGTACTTTGTTTTATCCATGTTCAAAAATACCTCAAAAAATAATCATAGTGGTGTAAAATTCAAGAATGATCAAAACATGGATGCAATCAAAGCTAGTATCGAATAGATATTTTGGACAAAAAGAAGAAATTTTATTTTTTAATTGAATAGTGTCAGTATCGTGAATAGTCTTAGTATCGTGAATAGTAACTCTCACACCAAAAGATAGAAATTCCACAAAAACATCTTCACGCTTCATGAATAGTACTCGTGAATAGTAACTTCGTGAATAGTAACTCATGAATAGTAACTTCGTGAATAGTAACCCGACATGAAAAAGTTTTAAATTTGATAAAAAGTTCAACCCAGTATTTGACATAATGATATTGAAGAAATAATATCATTTGAGAAAAAAATAACATCCCCTTACCTCGAAAGATCAGTCTTTAGGTAAAAACAGGATATAGGCTATGACTTGGACTTGCACCAGTATAGCAATACTCAAAGTATACTCAAAATACTCACAAGAATACGCGATAATATAGAGAGAAAACTTGAGTTTACGGTATGATTTTCAATTCTAACCTAAGCACCTATTTATAGGAAATTGCTTAGAACACCAAAGCAGAAAATTTAATATATTAATAATATAATTATATAAATTTTCTACACATGCCTAGAATCGATTTCAGCCATCAAACACATGCCACATTCTAGAAAAAGTAAGAAAAACGTTTTTCTAATTTTAAATATTTTAAACTTCAAAAATCAATTATTTGAACTTGAACTTCAATAATTCATAATAAATAGCCCTTTCATCAGAAAATTCAAATTGCACGAGTTTTTATAGGAAATTCAATTCTCTACAACTTTGCGAAGAAAGTTTTCCAAATTCCAAATAGAAATTGGCCGAAATCCACAAGCCAAGGCGATTTTACAATTTATAATCAAATTTCGGTCGATAAATGGGGTCCAATGAGCATGTTTAACATGTTTTAAACATTTATTGCAACAAAAATACTCTTCCTCCTCGTATACTCATATATCCCACATTCGTTGTAAAAATGTCACCATTATTATATTATTAACATATAATAATATATTTAAATGAATTATTTTATCGAGAAAAAGATAAAATTTCAATTTTCAACAATTGTCACAATAAAATTTTCTCCATCTATATCCACATAAAATTAATATTTTTCTCATCATATGAATCAATAATTAATTATTCACAAATAATATTACTGAGAATCACAATATTGTGATCAGGCGGTTTCAGGAAGAGGGGCTTTCAATAAGAATTTCTTCTTCTTGGGCCTTGATTAGGTGACCAAACCTCTCCTTGAAGCGAGAACTTTCTAGACATTGCCAATAATGTTATCTAATAATATTATTAGGATAATATGAATTATTGCCGATAATGAAAAATCTTGTATAATGACAATTATTGAAACAACGACAATATAAAATATCAACATGACAATTATTAACTCGATAAAATCTTTGAGCGATAATTATTCGTAACCATTATTGAGTAGTGCCTTCTTACGTAAGAATCAATAATTGGTGCAATAGGTGGTGTCTTCTTGTTCAACAACAGCATTACATGTGTTTTAACCACCAGAGTATTCCAACAAAGTATTAACGTTAACAACTACGCCTGTAGTTATTTTTAAACCACTTATATTTGTTGTTTTCTTCATCCAATCGCTTTCCAGTTATGGGGTCCACACATGGTTCTTGTGTCGTCGTCACGAATATTCCCGAAACGATCTGAATATTCCACGACCAAACGAATATTCCCAACAACAATGAATATTTTATAACCACTTGCTTATTTTGAAATATTTTGCGTATCTTACCCTACTATCCACATTAATCAAATCAACCCTTACTATTTCAAAATAATAAATAGAAAATTAAATTTCATTAATATTAAGTTGGGGTCTTACAACCTCCCTCCTTATGAAATTTCGTTCTCGAAATTGACGTCACGTACACAGTGTTTGAAAAGGTGAGGATACCTCGCTTTCATTTTCGTTTCCAATTCCCAGTCATTTCCTCTATAGCATGATTCCTCCACAAAACTTTAACTTGTGGTATGACCTTTCTTGGCGTAGGACATGCTCCTTCCTATCTAAGATCTTGTGGTACCTCCTCATACGTTAAGTCTTGACTATCTCGTCCGGTTCTAACTCAATAACGTGATTGGGTCTTTCACATATTTACTGAAATGCGGATATGTGAAACACATTATGAACACGAGACATACTCGGAGAGGTAAGCGAGTCTATAGGCTACATTTCCTACTCGGTCGAGAATTTGAAATGGACCGATAAATCGTGGATTGAGCTTTCCTCTCTTCCCAAATCTTGTAACTCCCTTCCATGGAGCAACTCGCAACAATACATGATCCCTACACTAAATTCCACGTTCTTTCGATGAAGATCCGCATAACTCTTTTTGTCGATCTTTGTCCGTTTTGTATCGTTGTCGAATCATTTGAATCTTTTCGGTGGTAGTCATATGTACTAACTTTCGGGTCCCAACAATGTTGCTTCACCCACCTCATCCCAACATATTGGAAGCGACACTTTCATCCATATAATGCTTCAAATGGAGCCACACCTATACTTGCACGATAAGCTTTGTTGTTGTAGGAGAATTCCACCGATGGTAAATACTTATCCCAAGCGCCCTTGAAGTCTAGGAAACGAGTCTTAATAGATCTTCAAGAGTTTGAATAGTCCTTTTCGATTGTCCGTCTGGTTTGAGGATGGTATGCGAACCAGAATCGTAAATCCGTGCCCATAGCTTTTTGCAAGCTAACCCATAATCTTGATGTGAATCTTGGGTCACGATCCGAAACTATGGATACAGGCATGCCATGCAACCTCACAATCTCATTCATGTACATACTAGCAAGACGTTCAAGTGAATAAGTCTCCCGTATCGGCAAGAAATGAGTAGACTTGGTTAATCTATCAACAATAACCCAAATAGCATTGATGCCTTGAGAAACCGTAGGAAGACCCGTGCTTGAAATCCATGGTAATGTGTTCCCACTTCCATTTCGGAATCTCAAGTGGTTGCAACGGACCCTTAGGTACCGGATGCTCGCGCTTTACACGTTAACAAGTTAAACACATTGAGATAAACTTTGCAATCTCTCTCTTCATATTATTCCACCAAAATGTATGTCGAAGATCACGATACATTTTAGTACTTCCAGGATGGATTGCAAATGGTGTATTGTGTGCCTCCATCATAATCTTGTACTTCAAATCGAGTCGTTAGGAACACAAAGTCTAGAGTGGACTCAAGTATTCCTTCTTCATCAATTCTAAGCTTAGGAATAGCTCCTTCTTGTACTTTCTTCTTCATACGCATCATTTCAAGGGTCGGTGGCTTGAGCAACCTTAACTTTTTCTATTAAAGTTGGCTTTATCGTATACTTGACATCATCGCACTTTTCGTTCCGCATATGATCTTCTACTCAATGCGTCACTACCACGTTAAACTACCGGGATGGTATTGAATAGTGTGGTCGTAGTCTTTCAATAGTTCGAGCCAACGTTCTTTGCCGCATGTTGAGTTCTTTTTGAGTGAAGAAATATTTAAGGCTTTTATGGTGCGAATATATCTCCACTTTCTCCCCATATAGATAGTGCCTCCATATCTTTAGCAGCAACGATTGCTTGCCGCCAACTCTAGATCATGAGTAGGATAATTCCTCTCATACTCTTTAAGTTGTCGTGAGGCATAGGCTATGACTTTCCCACGTTGCATGAGAACACATCCTAACCCTTTGCACGAAGCATCATTTGTAGATAACAAATCCATCCGAACCGGATGGTATTGTTAGAACAGTCTTAGAAATAAGTCTCCTCTTAAGCTCTTGGAAACTTTTCTCGCATTCTTCGCTCCAAAGCGAATTTTGTATCCTTCCGAGTTTATTTGGGTTAATGGAGTAGCGATTCGAGAAAACCCTTCCACGAATCTCCGATAATAACCAGCTAAGCCCAAAAAACTACGTACTTTAGTCACCGACTTCGGTTGCTCCCAACTTTGTATTGCTTCAATCTTCGTCGGATCAACAGATACTCCATGTTTTGACACCCGTGCCCAAGAAATGCTACTTCCTCAAGCGAACTCGCATTTCTTCAATTTGGCATATAGTTGGTTTTCACGAAGCCTTTGGAGTACCAGCTTCAAATGGTGCTCATGATCTTCACGGCTTTTGGAATATATGAGGATGTCATCAATAAAAGACAACAACGAATTGATCCAAATATTCCTTGAATACTCGGTTCATCATATCCATGAAAGCCGCGAGGAGCATTAGTTAGATCCGAAAGACATGACTAAGAATTTATAATGCCCGTCTTAGGAGTTCTAAAAGCGGTCTTTGGAATATCCTCGGTTCTAATCTTGGTGATGATATCCGAAGCGAAGATCGATTTTTGAAAAGAATTGTGCCCCTTGCTGTTGGTCAAACAAGTCATCAATACGAGGTAGAGGATACCTATTCTTGATGTTGACATGGTTCAATTTCCGATAGTCAATACAAAGTCGCATACTCCGTCTTTCTTCTTTACAAATAAAGCAGAGAGCACCCCGAGGAGATGTACTAGGGCCGAATGAAACCGATGTCCAACAATTCACGTAGTTGGACCTTTAACTCTGAAGTTCAATAGGAGCCATTCGATATGGGGTTTTAGAAATGGGCTTTGTACCGAGTTCAAGATCAATAAAGAATTCAACTTCACGTTATGGGGGTAGCCAAGGAAGTTCTTGAAATCGTCGGGAAAGTCAATAACAACAGGAATATTATTCAAATTTGATGTGTCTTTATTCAAATCCATAACATGGGCTAAAAAGCTTGACATCCGTTTTCAATAAGCGAATAGCTTTATGATTAGATATGGCGGTGATTGATTTTAATGGTTTAGTTGCTTGAATTCTTACAACAGGTTGGTTAGGAATATGAAAACTAACAACCTTACGAAAACAATCAATTTTGGCATGATGAGTAGTTAACCAATCAATCCCTAAAATCACATCAAAAGCAAGTATCTTTAAAGAGATAAGGTCAACAGGTAAGGTAATGGTGCCAACTTGAATCAAACAAGATTTATAAGCGGTAGATGTGATGAAAGTTTCTCTAACGGAGTTTCCACGAGATAGGTCGAAGTCTAATTTCTCCGAGTCAAGTTTAAGCGTTGAGCACATGCAGGAGAGATAAATGAATGGGTAACACCGAGTATCAAGTAAGGTATAAACTTTGCAAGAATTTATAAATAGCTTACCCGTGATCACCTCGTTTGGGTTCCTCGCATTATGACCGATCACAACAAACGCTCTTCCCGGAATCGTTGACTTTGACTTTTCGGGACGATCTTTTGAGTCACGTTCATTGAACTAGGTTTTCGCTCTTGTACAATCTCGAGCGATATGTCCTTCCTTTCCACAATTATAGCATACCTTGAAGCTGTTGTGGGCGGTTTGACCGATATGTCCCTCTTTTTCGCATTTGTAGCATATGATCGGTGGTCGTTCTCCTCCCTTAGAACTAGTTCTTCTTAAACCTTTGTCGTCTTGACATGGTCGTTGTTAAATCTCCTCTTTTAAAATCTCCTCGACTCGCTTATTCTATTTTCATGGCCATGATTACCACCAGAGTGGTTACCATTTTTGTCCGTCTGTTTCTTTCTCGTTGGTTATCATTATTACATTGCTGATCGCTATCTCGTACGATCCTGGTTGTGGTCCCTCAAATTTGGTTGTACTCGTTATCTCGCTCTAATAATTGAGCCACATTTACAACATTTGAATAGAGAGAAAATTTATGAGAAATGAGATCTTGGCGTATCTTGGGTTTCAAACCTCTAAGAAACATCAGCGTCATACGTTCCTCATTCTCCACCAAATGAGGTGCAAACACGGATAACTCTCGCAAACTTTGCCTCGCATTTGAGACACCGTCATGTTGTTCTGCTCGAGTCTAATAAACTCCACTTCCTTCATATAGACGAACACTTTCGGGAAAGTATGTCATTAAATAGTTTCTGAACGCGTCTCCCAAGAGACATCTTTGAGTGCGGTTTGGATGGAGTACGCTTCATGAGACTCCCACCGATGAGTCGCCTCGCCACGGAACATAAAGGTGGCGAATGGAACATTCTGTTTCTCCGTGCATCCCAAGACATCGAATATCTTGGTAATTTGCTTGACCCATGTTTCCGCCATGATCGGATCCGGCTTTCCCTTAAATTCGGTGGTCCCAACTCTTTGAGCTGCTTGCTTGGTTTGTGATAACGTGTAATTGCTATCATTTCCTCCTCAGTATTTTGAACACGAGTCTCTCCTAAATCGATTTTGCATGAAGCGCAAAAACTTCTAAACATCCCTCGTTCATCATCATCGCTTTCGGTGGTGTTGTTCACGGGAGGAACATTGCCCGACTGTTGCACGTTCTCTTCGTTTGGTGAGTCTGAGCGTCTTTACGGTCTCATTTCCATTGTTAATATTCTCATTCGACATTCTCAAATCTTTGTCATAAAACAAGGGTTAATTAAGGAAATCAATATATCACATAATATCCTTATATCTTGACCAACAAAAAAATAAGCTTAGGTAGGACACACTAGCGAAGGATTTCCTCGTCTCTCCTCCTAGTTCTATTCCCGATCTCCGCTTGGAGATCATATCCTAAGCTCGATACCAAGCTGTGGCGCCCCCAAAATAGGTATACATCACCCATTCGAGTTGTCAATACGTAGTGCGTAAACAACTACAACTTTATTATTACATTGAAGAAAGCGTGAGTTTAAATACAAATATTATCTTCAGACAATATCTATACTCAAAGAAATCCTCATCACATTTATTGATACATTATTTTACAAAAATGGTGAGGACTACTAAACAACTCTCTCTAGAACCTTCATTCCATACCCCAGGCTAAGTACTCGCTATATTCTCGCCTCTCGAGAAAAATGGAACAAAAAGGAAAAGGGTGAGCTCAACTAGCTCAAGAAAGACTATTATGACTAAGATAATATACAACAAATTTACCGTTAGTCTTCAACGAGGGAAAAATCTAATAGAATCAATAGACAACAAATTTTAAATCAATATTCGCAGCGTTGAAATAATAATTCATTAGAAGAGTTAAGTAGAGAATGCAAACTATTATCTTCTATGTATGAATTTAAAAGTTCATCGTCTATCTTTTATCCTGTAACATCAATCAATATACATCGGAATCAAATATTCATCTTTGCACTACAGGCAAAGATATTCATCGATTGGTCATGTTCATCTAAACACACTGTTCATCTTTGCACTTCGGCCAAAGATATTCTTCAGAAATCATTCATCTTTGCACACTGGGCCAAAGATATTCCATAATATCATCATTTAAGGTGAAGATGATGAAAATATTTTTAAAGAAACGAATCCAAAGTGAAACAAAATGACAAGGATTAAGGATTAAGGATTAAGTAGTTTGTTTTATCCATGTTCAAAAATACCTCAAAAATAATCATAGTGGTGTAAAATTCAAGAATGATCAAAACATGGATGCAATCAAAGCTAGTATCCGAATAGATATTTTGGACAAAAGAAAAATTTTATTTTTCGATTGAATAGTGTCAGATATCGTGAATAGTGTCGTGATTACGTGAATAGTAACTCAGACACCAAAAGATAGAAATTCCAAAAATATCTTCACACTTCATGAATAGTACGTGAATGTAATGAATAGTAACTCGTGAATAGTAACTCATGAATAGTAACTCGTGAATAGTAACCCCGACATGAAAAAGTTCCAAATTTGATAAAAAGTTCCAACCAATATTTCAAAGATAATGATATTGAAGAAATAATATCATTTGAGAAAAAATAACATCCCTTACCTCGAAAGATCAAGACTGCTAAATTTGAAACAGGATATAGGCTATGACTTGGACTTGCTTAGTATAGCAATACTCAAAGTATACTCAAAATACTCACAAGAATAAAACGATAATATAGAGAGAAAACTTGGGTTTACGGTGTGATTTTCAATTCTAACCTAAGCACCCTATTTATAGGAAATTGTTTAGAACACCAAAGCGAGAAAATTTAATAAATTAATAATATAATTATATAAATTTTCTACACATGCCTAGAATCTGATTTCAGCCATCAAACACATGCCACATTCTAGAAAAAGTAAGAAAAAACATTTTCTAATTTTAAATATTTTAAACTTCCAAAAATCAATTATTACGAGCTTGAACTTCAATAATTCATAATAAATAGCCCTTTCATCAGAAAATTCAAATCTCGCAAGTTTTTATAGAAAATTCAATTCTCTACAACTGCGGAAGAAAGTTTTCCAAATTCCAAATAGAAATTGGTGAAATCCACAAACGAAGCGATTTTACAGGCTATAATCAAATTTCGATCGATAAATGGGGTCCCTGACATGTTTAACATGTTTTAAACATTTATTGCAACAAAAATACTCTTCCTCCTCGTATACTCATATATCCCACATTCGTTGTAAAAATATCACCATTATTATATTATTAACATATAATAATATATTTAAATGAATTATTTTATCGAGAAAAAGATAAAATTTCAATTTTCAACAATTGTCACAATAAAAATTTTCTCCATCTATATCCACATAAAATCAATATTTTCTCATCATATGAATCAATAATTAATTATTCACAAATAATATTATAGAATCACAATATTGACAATGAGGAGGTTCACAGGAAAGAGGGGCTTTCAATAAGAATTTCTTCTTCTTTGGCAGCGCAATTAGGTGACCAAACCTCTCCTTGTAGGCGAACTTTCTAGACATTGCCAATAATGTTATCTAATAATATTATTGAGATAATATGAATTATTGCTTCGATAATGAAAAATCTTGTATAATGACAATTATTGAAACAACAACAATATAAAATATCAATGACAATTATTAACTCAATAAAATCTTTGAGCGGTAATTATCGTAACCATTATTGAGTAGTGCCTTCTTACATAAGAATCAATAATTGGTGCAATACCGCTGGTGCTACTGCTCAACAACGACAACGCGTATTCTTCGTGTTTTAAACCAAAGTATTCCAACGGTATTACTTGGTAATAACTACTACGTTATTTTTAAACCACTTATATTTGTTGTTTTCTTCATCCAATCGCTTTTTCGTTATAGGGCCCCACATGGTCTGCGGCCGTAAATACGAATATTCCCCGATACGAATATTCCACGACCAAACGAATATTCCCCGACAACAATGAATATTTTATAACCACTTGCTTATTTTGAAATATTTGCGTATCTTACCCCTAACTATCCACATTAATCAAATCAACCCTTACTATTTCAAAATAATAAATAGAGAAAATTAAATTTCATTAATAATAAGTTGGGGTCTTACGGTTTACGCATGACTTGGTTACATTATTTATTATTACATTGGAATAACATGTACATGCGATCTATCGCATACGGTGATTTCTTTTGTTATTCCATTCTTTATTATACTCAGTTGGTTAAAGTTTTGACTTCTATACTCCATGAAATTAGTGGAATATCCTTGATATTTGCGCTTCATCCAGTATCTTTTCATGAAAATATTCTTTTGAGCATTCTTGAATTTTACTCTACAAAGAAGTATCATGTTGACAATTTGGACGTTATTGGTTCCTGGATAAATTAAATCTTGAACTTGTTTTATTAAATTCTTATATCATTGTCATCATCCTCATGTTTATATTATGTTTAAAGTCATCTGTGGCCTGTAGTGCATAGAAGGACTTGGTATGACTATGACCAGGGATTAATCGGTATAATCATGACCGTAATGTTACAAATGATGTGGTAAAAGTCCTCATTGGCCCCTAGTGCATTGATGGACAGTTGTTGGCATGATCATAACTATTGATGAATACACGATTATCCTTGGCCCGTAGTGCATGTGTGACAACTCGAAAATCCGGATTGTCCAGAATTTAAGAGTTAAAGAATTAGTTATTAATAAAATGATTTTTTATTAATACTATTCTGTGCTATGTGTTTATTAATCGTTCTAGAACCTAGGATGATTATAAACCGGGAAGATACTGGCTACGAGTTAGATTGAACGAGTAAAAATTTTCAAGACGAAAATAAAATTTTTCCGGAGACAAAAATATTTTTAGGGAAAAAGACAAAATAGGCACTATTCACCCGACGAAACCCTAAGGGTTAGGGTTTGAATAACCTAAGCCTTTCTGAGAGTTTGATATGTCGAAATGACATCCCGTCGAAAGATTTGATGATAATATATCGTGAAATGTTAAGTAAGCCGATAAAAGTTTTTCTCAAAAAACGTGCAGAAATCGGATAAAATAAAAATCACAAAAAGTACTGTTATGTACTTTTCACTCGTTTAACTACGTTAGGGGAAAACGTGAAGGAAAATGCTTGACAACAAAAAGTGTTTTTCAATTTTTCGAAAATCCGAAGAATACGTAAAAGTAAATCGGTAAAGGAAAGATGAAAAATCCAAAATTATTTGGATTCCGAGAATCACAGTTTTTAAAACTGTCGAACAAAACCCAAAAGACGGAACTACAAAACTTAAGGGCTAAGTTAACTTGGTCCTTAAGCCTTGAATAGTAAGGAGGTTAGGGAGAGCGAAATGACTATTTTGCCCCTAGCCTTAAAAATATATAAATAGGAAGCTTAAGCTCATTTGTTTGGATTCTTGAAAATCCTACACTTTGAGGGAGAGAGAGAGAGAGTTCGGATGGGAAGAAGAAGAGAAAAGGAAGAGGAAAAGTTGGCTCGTGAGCAAACTTTGTCCGACGAAAGGAGATCAAAGGAGAAAGGTAATCCGAAACCTAGTCTCTTAGAAATTTTCTTTAAGTTTTATGTTCAAAAACATAACTTAATGAGAATAAGGAGTAAAAGATATTGAGAATGAATTCATATAGTTGAAATCGTAAGAAAAAGAAGAAATAAGAATTAGAAGTTTATTTTAAAAATTTCTTAAGTATAAGATTCGTAAGGATTTTGAGCGATCCGAATAAATCTTATGAATGAGTAGGTCAAATAAGTAAGGAATGATGTTCTATAACATCAAATTCCCAGAAAAAGTGAAATTGTAATCCAAAATATCGATTAAAAATGAAGAACGCACAAATAACACGCGAAGAACACGAAGAACGTTGTTGATGGACAAATTTAAAACCATTGTAGTATAATTGTTGTTGATGGACAAGTTTAAAACCATCGCGTATAAGTTAGATGTTTATTGCTTGGTTAGGAACGATAGAAACATTCATGAAGAACGGATTAAAACGGAGCTATAACGAAGTTATGGCGAATTTTTTTGTAAAAGAAGAACGAGAATTAGAAAGTTAGTAAATGAATCCGAACGTGTAGGGTTTCATAAGAAAGTAAGAGAACGTATAAAACTTGAGTCGTAGACTCAAGAACGAACGAGTTTCAAGTTCGGATGACCGAATTACGGACGAACAAACGAAGAATGTTAATAACATAATATGAACGAAGAGTAAAGATTAAGCCAATTGAATGGCATGTTAACGGATTCAGAACAAAGTTTTGTCCATGGCTAATCGAAGTACGTAAGATAAGGAAGAAAATTTCTTTGGAACAACCTCGTTCCGAGTTATAACAAAGAAGTTATGAGATCGGAAAGTAAGCGTCTCAAAATGAAGTTAACACTTAGAAAAGTTTTCGAGAAGAAGGGCTCAGTGGCATGGCTGAGACATACTGCTTAAGGTGGTGGTATTTGAGCGCTGCACGAAGAGCCATATATATCGCTAACTTCATGCAACAGAAGCGCGAAGTCTTAGTGAAGAGAGTGGCACCATGAATTTCTAAGACAGGAAAAAGGCCAGTAATGAGCTTTTAAGTGCTCAACTGTTGGGGGATGTGCAAGAAAGAAATATGAACATGTAGTTCGCCTAATGTAACACTTAAATTAAGTGTTTTAAACCTTTAATGAAGGTTGAATGGAAAGATTAACCGAGATTAAAAGAATGTAATTGCGGATTATGGAATCGAGATTCGGGGATCGTAGTCGCAATAAACGAACGTGAGGGATTGCTATGATTGTGATTCCTTATAACGTTGAGTGACGAAAGTAATGAATAACATTTCGATGTTATGTTGTGGTAATTAGAGATAAGTGTAAAGCGTATAGACTCTGTGAATGCAACGTTGTTGTGATGAACGATCGGTCTTAGCATACAACGATTGGTATGGCTTCGACGTTAAGAAAGAATAAAGAACATGAGGTTCATGGGATGGATAATGATTGAAAGCAATTAAAACCTTGAGTAAAGGTTGAATGAGAGGTTAAGAGATGAGCAACGTGAACGTTGAATACGTAAATGATCCTCGTGAATCGTATTCGCGTTGGACGAATGTGCTAAGTATACCCTGGTTGTATGAAATAGACGTTGACAAGCGTAGTAAGTAAAACATATGAATGGTATCGAGAAAGCCGTATTGAACGGTAATAAGATTAATGAAAGCCGAATGTGAGTCGGATAAGAATGAGTTCTGAGGTATGGCAATTACTTGCTAGAAAGCCAAAAGGAATAAGAAATTAACTTAACGAACATTATAGTTAATAGTTCGTATAAGTTAAGATAAATTTAGGTTATGGTACAATCGTAACCTTTGATGGTTGACATATGGGAGCAGGGCTAAATAATTCCTTCAGAGAGCGAAGGTATATACAAAACTGAAAATCGATCTAACTCACTGTGATGGCAGTGTAGATAAGACGGGAACTTGTTTGTTGGTTGTTTGTGGAAAACCACTCAGAGTACCATATGGACTACCAACAGAGAAGCGATGTGTGCTGAGTCCTAGCGAAGTTATAAGAAGAAGATAAGAATGTAAATCATCAAAGATGAAGAACGTTTTGAGTAAGACATCTCCGTATGTCATGAAGCCGTAAACCGGTAATGAAAGTTAGTCGTGTAAAATTATATTGCAAGAATGCGAACCCTAAGAAGTAAAGTTAAGTAAACCAATGCATAAGTCAAGTATATGACTAATTGGTGTATGTGTTATTTCCTTATGTGTTATAGGGATTGGAATGAGCAGTTCAGCGTAAGCTGTAGCTGTGCGTAAGGCAAGTTTCCTAACTTCATTCATATTTTAAATGGATGCAAGTTTCTAAAACTTCTCAGATGTTAAACTTGAGAAGTTCTGTCTATGTGCGAATGTGTGATATTTGTACAAGGTGGTAGAACGTATGAGGCCTTGTGCCACAATGTGAACACTTTGGTGTTTCTATGAGATGAACTGTTCTATGATTAAAATGTTCAATATGAGAATGTTTTGTTTATACATGAACCGTTATTGTTAAGTCTGTGCTATTGATTCTAGCCAGACAGAATGTGTATGAAAGAGAGTAGAGAATGAAAGTATTTCAAAATGAATGTGACTAATGTTTTAAAATGATAGGAATTGAGATTATTCCTATTATTCAAGCTGCTTCATAACCTTTGTTCGGTTATCAAAGTTCCAAAGGAATGTTAAACTCTTGAAGTTGTATGTTCAACTGTTATAACTTGCTGGGCAATTGAATGCTCACACTTACTTTAAATGAAAAACATTTTCAGTGAACGATGTTAGAAGAACTTAAGGATCCCGTAAGGATCAAGCTGACGGTATCCAGATGAAGTGCCATTCAGAATGTGAATGAGCGAAAAGATCAAGTGAAGACTTGTAATGTAGAAAGATGGAAATTAAACTATAGACTAGTTTAATGAATTGTTATATATCCTTGGTGGCGGATAAAAGTCACTCTTGTAAGATGAAAGGAATAATGTAATTATCATTATTTATAATGAGAAAGGTTATAAGGTTTTAGAACCTGGGAATTTAGAATGTATGTTATTATATTTCAGTATATAATGATGTATGTTTGGATGAATGATGTACTCGTGACGTACGGAATCCGGGTGTGAAGATAGACCGGATTTCGGGGCATTACAACATGGATAATTTGTGGTTGTGATACTAATGAATATCCTGGCGTCAGAAAAGTGTGGATGATGTGATTTATTTATTATTGTTGAGTCTCGTGATAAAAGTGATGAAAAACCTTTTTAAATCATAAAAGATAGTAGATTTTATTCTCTACTTGACTCTTTTAATGGATTACTTGTTCCGCTGCAGTTAAACTTGATGTCTATTGTATTTTATCAGTTTAACATTGTTGAAGGCTAATGATAATTTATTTTGCATTATCTTAGTCATAATATTTATTACTGGGCTAGTTGAGCTCACCCTTTTACTTTCATTGTTCTCTTCAGGAAATGTGAACGTAGCAGGGACTAGTCGGGGAACGGAGTGACGGTCCAGATGATAACATTAGTAGTCCTCACTATTCTATGAAATAGTGTGTTAATAAATGTATTGAGGACTTATTTTAAGTTTTAATACTGTCTAGAAGACAATATTTATATTAAAACTCACAACTCATGTTGTATATTTAAGATTGTATTTGTATTCTGTACCATGTATTTGGCGACTCAGAATAGGTGATGTATACCTATTTTGGGGGTGTGACAAAATTTCTGGAAGAGACTACAAGAATGCATGGGAACGCAACTGAAGATGAGCACAGCATATCATCCGCAAACTGATGGGCAAAGTAAACGAACAATCCAAACGTTAGAGGATATGCTTAGAGCGTGCATAATGGATTTCAAAGGAAATTGGGATGATCATCTACCGTTGGTGGAATTTGCATACAACAATAGTTACCACACAAGCATTGGTATGCCGCCATACGAAGCATTATACGATAAGAAGTGTAAAACTCCACTTTTCTGGGATGAAGTTGGCGAATGTCAACTGTTAGGCCCAGGACAGGTACAGCAGACCACTGAAGTTGTCAAACTCATCAGAGCAAGACTGGTAGCTGCTCAAGATCGACATAAAAAGTATGCTGATCAACACAGGCAGAGTCGTGAATTTGATGCAGGAAATTTTGTGTTCCTAAAAGTTTCTCCTTGGAAGGGGAAATTTCATTTTGGCAAGAAAGGAAAAGCTCAGCCCAAGGTTTATTGGTCCTTTCGAAATATTGCGAAGAGTGGGAGAGGTAGCTTACGAAGTAGCTTTACCTCCAGAATTAAAGTACGTGCACAATGTTTTTCATGTTTCGATATTGCGACCATATAAACCCGATTACAAGCATGTGATCGAATATGAACCGTTGCAGTTCAGTAAAGATTTATCTTATGAGGAGATTCCTATCCAGATAGTCGACAGGAAAGAACAAGTGCTCAGGAATAAAGTGATACCTTCTGTGAAGGTGATATGGAGGAACCACAATGTCGAAGAGGCTACGTGGGAACTCGAAGCTGAAATGATGAAGAATTACCCTGAGTTATTTGTTAAGTCTGTGTCTTCGATTCTGGGGACAGAATCTTTGTAAGTAGGGAAGAATGTGACGATTTGATTGTTTGAGTTGTGATTCTGGGGACAGAATCCTTGTAAGGAGGGAAGGATGTAACAATCCGAAATTCAAATTGTAATTTTAAATATTTATTGAATTATATAAATATTTATTTGAGATGTTATATCGTTGTGTTGATTAAATAATTTAAATGGTGTATTAAATTATTAAATAAAATTATGTTATAATTTTATGTTATTTGTTTAAATAATATATTTAATTAAAATATAGCGTGTATAATTAATCTATTTGATTAATGTTGGATATAGAAATTCAAATAAATAAGATGTAATTATAATTATAAATTATAAACTAAATTGTTTATAAAAATAAATTAAAGGAGTTAAATTAGTTATGACCAAACAAGGCATAAATATATTAAGTCTTTATTTAAAGGGTTTTGCCAAAAAAGTCTTATGGCTTTTGGATTTTTAAATTTTAAATTTTAATAATATAAATAAAATAAATAAAATAAAATATAAAATAAATTTATAACATATACTTTATATTTTATTTGTAACTGATATTATATTAAGTATACATATTATTATGTCTATCAGTTAAGTTTTACACATTATAGCTATCAGTTGTTTTTTTCGCATTCTAGTTGCTAAGACTAAGAGAAATACAGAGAGAGTTGAGAGAATTGAGAGAGAAATTAAGAAATTTCTAGCAAGTTCAGAGTTTAGCAAGAATTGTTTGACCATTTGAAGGTATGTTCACAACCTTAGTGTATATATATATATATATATGTGTGTGTGTGTGTGTGTGTGTGTGTGTGTGTGTGTGTGTGTGTATACATGTATATGTGTTTCACGGCAAGAATTTTCTTATGTTCTGTAAAATCAATTATTGAATTATGGGTGTATATAGTTGGTAATGGTGTTTATACGTGTTTATGATGATTAGAGTTTATGTTTAAACAAGAAATTGCATGCTAATTCCGGATAACAGTAGAAAAATAATGACAGGGTATATTTGTATGAATATTTTCTTATGTGACTTGTGTAAGTATCAATTTTGATGGTCAGTTAGTATGATAAACTGTAAATTGAGGCTTGATTATGCTAGTTCATTAAGAAACGAACATAACGTAATTTGAACGAAGCAATTTGGAAAAGAATTGTGTTTACAGTGTTGCTTTTCGTGAAGGATATCAAAAAATTGAGTTTTTATAGAAAAACATGAAATTTGAGAAATTAAACTAGTTTTAGTTGATGTTAAAATGTTCTAATTGGTTGAATATGTTAGCAAACATGTTTATGATTAGTTTATATCAATTGTGTGTGTTAATATTACTGTTTAGTGGGTGATATTCGTGTTTGTTGGGCTAAAGCCTGCCATCGTTCATAGCCATCTCGCCTTTTCGGTCGTGCACCAACCCAATCGCGCTAGTGCAAGCAAAAGGCAAAAGTCAAGAATGCTTGGCTTTGCCGGTCCCAAACTTCGTGTGTATGGCGCAGCTGCGCCATACCCTGATTTGGAACAATGACTTCTATTGCTGCTGCAGACTTGGAATAGCAACTTAACATGGGTTAAGGTTGTGTTAGCATGTCAAATGAGTAATGACAAGGTTAAAACAACATAGTGAAATATGGTTAGTAATTCGAAGGTTATAAAAAAATTTAGTAAACTATGAAAGTGACGTGTTATGATTTATTAAGCATGATGAATAGTAAAAAGGTGTTGTGAGGGTTAACACTTATGAACTTCTGATATTTGTATGGTAATGCAAGACTTGTGCTAAAATGATAAGTTTAGCTAGAAATGTACATGTTATGGTATGTTAGCATATCTAATAGGTATTGTGGTTCTAAACTTATGTGTAAGTAAACGTGAGTCTAATATTATAGCTTACGATCGAGGCAAGTTTTCTAACTCTACATTTACGTTGATCAAGTTCTTGTATCCAGTTTGCTTATGATTTCTAAATCCTATTTTGATATTGAACAAGTTATTCTTGTCTTTAACTTGTTATCTAGCATGCAAGTTTACATATTCTGTTATACTAATGTTGAACAAGTTTTATCGTTTAAATTACTATTTATTATGCATTCTTAGTATTCAATTCTAAATAACATTGGCTTAATATTGTTCAAGCAAGGCACATTATGATTATTCAACATTTATGCTATTAGTTTATTCCTAAAGCATGATCCTAATTTACAATGTCGATTCGGTTATGATTATCCCATAGCATGACGATTATCAATATTGTATTCAACTAATCCTTAGTTGATGACCGTTGAATTCTAAATTACCCTTGACATGTATCCAAACCAAACTTACTTTGGTGCAGACTTGTACTCTAAATACTGAGATGAATAACCCTATTATTAGGGGATAATTTACGCTTAACGTTGAAATGTTTGTGCATAATACATTGTATGAAAGGCTGATCCCCCTAAGTATGAGGAGTCCTTATAGTCTTATGACTCTTAAAGTTGGAGTTGAAAGATTACTCGCAACTGTGGACATAGTTCGTGGTCTTATGACCTTTAGATATATATTCCATATTTTGATTCTAGTCTTTGATTATCATTGATATAGTACTATTTAGTTTTGATGATCTTATTCATTGGCAGTTATTATTATCTTGTTGATTCATTGGTATATCTAGTGAGCAATTGTTTTGCTCACTCTTGCACAAATATTATTATTGCAGCTAAAGTTGAGAAGGTAGATGAGCCTTCAACTAACAAAGGAAAGGGAAAAATGTTATGATGATAGACTTTTTTTTAATGCTATGATGTAATAATTTTATTTTTGCACTTATGAGATGTTTAAGGTTAGACAACCTGGGATATTTTGGATTTATTGATGTAATCCTATTTAAAGGGGGGATTTATGGTTAATATTATTTTATTTGGGTAGATAGATGTGAATGATTGGTTAGTGAACACCAGATTTTGTGGGAATGAAGTACCTAGATTTGGGGGTGTCACAGGTTGGTATCAAAGTTTTAGGTTATGAACCTTAGGTGGGGAAATGCCTTAGGAAGTAACCTTTGAAAAGATAGTGATGATAAACTCTTATCGAGTTTTAAGGAAGAAGTAAGAAAACACTTATGTGCTTAGGTGGGGAAATGCCTTATGATTATCATTGTTATGCGTTGGAGCAATGATATTAGTTAATAATTGTGATTGAATCATTGAGGTGAATAAAGCTATACTTTGTACATATAAAAAATGATCTTATATGAGATGCGATTATAATGTGAGTATTTGTATCGACGAGTATTTGATTTTGGAAAATTATTTGTTAGAGATGTTTTTTTGGGGATAATTATTATGATCGTTGAATTGAGGATTTGATTTGAGTTAGGTATTGATTTATGTTAAGCTTGTGGATAATTTGAGGTTTGTGTATTGATGGCATACTATGATAAAGTGAAAATTTTAAGTATAAAGGATTTCTTGTAGTTTGAGTTATTGATATTCGAGGTAATTAGATTAATTATTTGAAGTTAATGATCAATTTTGTGGCTATTTTCTAGTAAGATATTGGAGTTATGTTCTGTGAGACCCCAAATTTTATGGATAAAGATTTAAATTTCTCGAAATATTTTTTTTAATATTATGGTGTGGATTTGATATAATGTTATAGTTGTGGATAGTATTTATAAATTTTGCAAAGTATGCAAGTTGTTGTATTATATTCTTTTTGTCGGGGAATATCCGTACGACGGTACAATCATTGGTGGACCCCACAACGAAATTATTGTCGGATTGAGAAAACGATAAAAATATTTTTATGAAAATAACGGCGGAAGTTTTACCGTTAAAACTGTTGAACTACTCGGTAGTAAAAGTACAGTAATACACGTTGTTGCATAGTAGCACACGGTATTGATTATTGATGCTTACGTGAGAAGTCACTCAGTTTTGTTCAATTATTGCTACAGTAATTGTTGCATAGTATCTCACGTTATTTGATTCAATTATTGTCCGATATTTTTATATTATTAAATCAATAATTGAGATGACAAAGTTATTAATATTATTATTTGCAATATTAACGATGTCTAGAAGTTCGCCAAGGAGAGGTTTGGTCACCTAATTGCGCGCCTATGATATAGGAGAAATCCTTATTGGAAAGCCCCCTCTTTCTTGGGAACGACCTGATTGATTAATATTGTGAATTATAATAATGATGACAAATGTTGTTAAATATATTGATCGAAGTGTATTTTTATGAAGTCACGGAAGTTTATATATATATATATATATTATATATATATAAATTTTGTTTTATTAGTATTATTAATGTAATAAAATAGAAAAGCTTTTTATATAAAATGCAGAATACTTTTATAAAGTTATTTATTTTATTAGACAATAATTAGAATATATTATATTTTATTATGTATAGTGTTTGCATGATAGTGCTCGTAGAAAGTGTTTTCAGATAGTAAAATCTTTTTATATAAAACAAAATACTTTTTATAAAGTTATTTGTTTTATTAGACAATAATTAGAATATATTATATTTTATTTATGCATAGTATTTGCATAGTGCTCTGCATAGTGTTTGGATAGTAAAATCTTTTTTATATAAAATGTAATACTTTTATAAAGTTATTTATTTTATTAAACAATAATTAGAATATATTATATTTTATTATGCATAGTGTTTGCAGATAGTGCTCGCAAGATAGTGTTTTGCATAGTAAAATCTTTTATATAAAAATGTAATACTTTTATAAAGTTATTTGTTTTATTAGACTATAAATAGAATATATTATATTTTAATAGAATATATTATATTTTATTTAAAAGATTTTATTTTATTAGAATATTTTATTAATATTTTATAGTAAATCAATATGGACCGTCAGCTTAAAAAGTAAATCAATGGACCGTTCATAAATTAGTTACTATTCATCCATTCTCCTATAAATAGAAGCTCATTCCTTCATTATTTCTTACTTAATTCACTAAAACTCTGAGAGAGAGAAACTATAGAGAGAAAGAAGAAAAGTATTCTACTTCTTCACTACTCCTATATCCTGTTTCTTCTAAGGTAAGGTGTGACGCCCCCAAAATAGGTATACATCACCCATTCTGAGTTGTCAATACATGGTACAGAAACAACTACAACTTTATTATTACAACAGTAAAACTGTGAGTTTAAATACAAATATTATCTTCTAGACAATATCTATACTCAAAGAAATCCTCATCACATTTATTGATACATTATTTTACAAAAATGGTGAGGACTACTAAACAACTCTCTCTAGAACCTTCATTCCATACCCCACGGCTTGTACTCATTATATTCTCGCCTCCCGAGAAAAATGGAACAAAAAGGAAAAGGGTGAGCTCAACTAGCTCAAGAAAGAATATTATGACTAAGATAATATACAACAAATTACCGTGAGTCTTCAACAGGAAAAATCTAATAGAATACAATAGACAACAAATTTTAAATCAATATTCGCAATGAAATAATAATTCATTAGAAAAGTTAAGTAGAGAATGCAAACTACTATCTTCTATGTATGAATTTAAAAGTTCATCGCTCTATCTTTTATCCCCCGTAACATCAATCAATATACATACGGAATCAAATATTCATCTTTTCACTACAGGCCAAAGATATTCATCAGTTGGTCATGTTCATCTAAACACCTGTTCATCTTTGCACTACGGGCCAAAGATATTCTTCAGAAATCATTCATCTTTGCACTACAGGCCAAAGATATTCCATAATATCATCATTTAAGACTGAAGATGATGAAAAATATTTTTAAAGAAACGAATCCAGTGAAACAAAATGACAAGGATTAAGGATTAAGGATTCGTAGTTTGTTTTATCCATGTTCAAAAATACCTCAAAAATAATCATAGTGGTGTAAAATTCAATAATGATCAAAACATGGATGCAATCAAAGCTAGTATCCAGAATAGATATTTTGGACAAAAAGAAGAAATTTTATTTTTAGGTGAATAGTGTCAGATACGTGAATAGTCTTTCAGATACGTGAATAGTAAATCTCGACACCAAAAGATAAAAATTCCACAAAAACATCTTCACGCTTCTTGAATAGTACTCGTGAATAAGTAACTCGTGAATAGTAACTTCATGAATAGTAACTCGTGAATAGTAACTCATGAATAGTAACCCAGACATGAAAAAGTTCCAAATTTGATAAAAGTTCCAACCAAGATTTCAAAGATAATGATATTGAAGAAATAATATCATTTGAGAAAAAATAACATCCTTACCTCGAAAGATCAATACTTCTAGCTGAAACACCGGATATAGGTTATGACTTGGACTTGCACCATATAGCAATACTCAAAGTATACTCAAAATACTCACAAGAATACGCTTGATAATATATTGAGAAAACTTCAGTTTCTGGTGTGATTTTCAATTCTAACCTAAGCACCCTATTTATAGGAAATTGCTTAGAACACCAAAGCAGAAAATTTAATAAATTAATAATAAATTTCCTATACATGCCTAGAATCTGATTTCAGCCATCAAACACATGCCACATTCTAGAAAAAGTAAGAAAAAACGTTTTTCTAATTTTAAATATTTTAAACTTCCAAAAATCAATTATTTTGAGCTTGAACTTCAATAATTCATAATAAATAGCCCTTTCATCAGAAAATTCGAATCTCGCGAGTTTTATAGGAAATTCAATTCTCTACAACTTTGCAGAAGAAAGTTTTTCCAAATTCCAAATAGAAATTGACCGAAATCCACAAACGGGCGATTTTACAGGCTATAATCAAATTTCAGTCAATAAATGGGGTCCACCGACATGTTTAACATGTTTTAAACATTTATTGCAACAAAAATACTCTTCCTCCTCATATACTCATATATCCCACATTCGTTGTAAAAATATCACCATTATTATATTATTAAAATATAATAATATATTTAAATGAATTATTTTATCAGAAAAAGATAAAATTTCAATTTTCAACAATTGTCACATTAAAAATTTTCTCCATCTATATCCACATAAAATCAATATTTTCCTCATCATATGAATCAATAATTAATTATTCACAAATAATATTACAGAATCACAATATTGACAACTGTGCAGCTTCCTCAGAAAGAGGGGCTTTCAATAAGAATTTCTTCATGGCAAGCGCAATTAGGTGACCAAACCTCTCCTTAGATAGAACTTTCTAGACATTGCCAATAATGTTATCTAATAATATTATTCAGATAATATGAATTATTGCTTCGATAATGAAAAATACCGTGTAATGACAATTATTGAAACAACAAAGAATATAAAATATCAACGCAAAGAATTATTAACTCAATAAAAAATCGAATGAGCGATTAATTCGTAACCATTATTGAGTAGTGCCTTTCACGTAAGAATCAATAATTGTGCAATACCGCAAAGCATCGTGTTTTAACCACCGGTATTTTAACAAAGATTAATCAGTAATAACCACGTAGATTATTTTTAAACAACTTATATTTGTCGTTTTCTTTATCCAATCGCTTTCAGTTATGGGGCCCACACATGGTCGCTACCATCGCATTTAATATTCCCGATAGTATTTAATATTCCACGACCAAACGAATATTCCCCGACAACAATGAATATTTTATAACCACTTGCTTATTTTGAAATATTTGCGTATTTTACCCCTAACTATCCACATTAATCAAATCAACCCTTACTATTTCAAAATAATAAATAGAAAATTAAATTTCATTAATAATAAGTTGGGGTCTTACAACCTCCCTCCTTATGAAATTTCGTCCTCGAAATTGACGTGACGATACAGGTGTTTCAAAAGGTGAGGATACCTCGCTTTCATTTCCGTTTCTAATTCCTGTGTCATTTCCTCTATAGCATTGATTCCTCCACAAAACTTTAACTTGTGGTATGACCTTTCTTGCGTAGGGACATGCTCCTTCCTATCCAAGATCTTGACAGTACCTCCTCTACGTCGTTAAGTCTTCTGGCTATCTTCTTGGTTCTAAACTCAATAACGTGATTCGAGGGTCTTCTTTCACATATTTCTGATAAGCATGATATGTGAAACACATTATGAACACGAGACATACTCGGAGGTAACGCGAGTCTATAGGCTACATTTCCTACTCGGTCAAGAATTTGAAATGGACCAATAAATCGTGGATTGAGCTTTCCTCTCTTCCCAAATCTTGTAACTCCCTTCCATGGAGCAACTCGCAACAATACATGATCCCCTACACTAAATTCCACGTTCTTTCGATGAAGATCCGCATAACTCTTTTGTCGATCTTGTGCCGTTTGTATACGTTGTCGAATCATTTGGATCTTTTCTGTAGTTATACGTACTAACTCGGGTCCCAACAATGTTGCTTCACCCACCTCATCCCAACATATTGGAGAACGACATTTTCGTCCATATAATGCTTCAAATGGAGCTACACCTATACTTTCCTGATAACTGTTGTTGTAGGAGAATTCCACCAATGGTAAATACTTATCCCAATCGCCTTGAAGTCTAGGACACGAGTCTTAATAAATCTTCAAGAGTTTGAATAGTCCTTTTCGATTGTCCGTCCGCTTTTGAGGATGGTATGCCGAATCAATAAAGAATCCGCGCCCATAGCTTTTTTGCAAGCTAACCCAAAATCTTGAAGTGAATCTTGGGTCACGATCCGAAACTATGGGATCTGAGGCATGCCATGCAACCTCACAATCTCATTCACGCACATACTAGCAAGACGTTCAAGGGAATAAGTCTCCGTGATCGGCAAGAAATGAGCGCAGACTTGGTTAATCTATCAACAATAACCCAAATAGCATTGATGCCTTGAGAAACCGTAGGAAGACCCAGAATTTAAATCCATGGTAATGTGTTCCCACTTCCATTTCGAAATCTCAAGTGGTTGCAACGGACCCTTAGGTACTAGATGCTCCGCCTTTACGTTGACAAGTTAAACACATCGAGATAAACTTTGCAATCTCTCTCTTCATATTGTTCCACCAAAATGTATGTCAAGATCACGATACATTTTAGTACTTCCGAGGATGGATTGCAAATGGTGTATTGTGTGCCTCCATCATAATCTTGTACTTCAAATCGAGTCGTTAGGAACACAAAGTCTAGAGTGGACTCAAGTATTCCTTCTTCATCAATTCTCGCCCTAATAGCTCCTTCTTGTACTTTCTTCTTCATACGATCAGCTCCCGGTCGGTGGCTTGAGCAACCTTAACTTTTTCTATTAAAGTTGGCTTTTACGCGATACTTGACATCATCCTTTTCGTTCTCAAGATATGATCTTCTACTCAATAAATCAACTACCACGTTCGCTTTACCGGGATGGTATTGAATAGTGTGGTCGTAGTCTTCAATAGTTCGAGCCAACGTCGTTGCCGCGTGTTGAGTTCTTTTTGAGTGAAGAAATATTTAAGGCTTTTATGGTCTGAATATATCTCCACTTTCTCCCCATATAGATAGTGCCTCCATATCTTTAGTAGCGAAACGATCGGGCCGCTAACTCTAGATCATGAGTAGGATAATTCCTCTCATACTCTTTTGTTGTCGCGAGGCATAGGCTATGACTTTCCCACGTTGCATGAGAACACATCCTAACCCTTTGCATCAAGCATCATTGTAGATAATAAATCCATCCGAACCAGATGGTATTGTTAGAACAAAGTGTAGAAATAAGTCTCCTCTTAAGCTCTTGGAAACTTTTCTCGCATTCTTCGCTCCAAACGAATTTTGTATCCTTCCGAAGTTAGTTTGGGTTAATGGAGTAGCGATTCGAGAAACCCTTCCACGAATCTCCGATAATAACCAATTTAAGCCCAAAAACTACGTACTTGATCCACCGACTTGGTTGTTCCCAACTTCAGTATTGCTTCAATCTTCGCGGATCAACAGATACTCCATGTTTTGACACCACGTGCCCAAGAAATGCTACTTCCTCTCGCCGTAACTCGCATTTCTTCAATTTGGCATATAGTTGGTTTTCACGAAGCCTTTGGAGTACCCGGCTTCAAATGGTGCTCATGATCTTCACGGCTTTTGGAATATATGAGGATGTCATCAATAAAGACAACAACGACTTGATCCAAATATTCCTTGAATACTCGGTTCATCATATCCATGAAAGCCGCAGAGAGCATTAGTTAGTCCGAAAGACATGACTAAGAATTCATAATGTCCGTCTCGAAGTTCTAAAAGGCGTCTTTGGAATATCCTCGGATTCTAATCTTGGTGATGATATCCGTAATCTAAGATCGATTTTTGAAAAGAATTGTGCCCCTTGCAATCGGTCAAACAAGTCATCAATACGAGGTAGAGGATACCTATTCTTGATGGTGACATGGTTCAATTCCCGATAGTCAATACAAAGTCGCATACTCCGCGCTTCTTTCTTCTTTACAAATAAAACAGAGCACCCCAAGGAGATGTACTAGACTAATGAAACCGATGTCCAACAATTCTCGTAGTTGGACCTTTAACTCTGAAGTTCAATAGGAGCCATTCAATATGGGGTTTTAGAAATGGGCTTTGTACCGAGTTCAAGATCAATAAAGAATTCAACTTCACGTTCTAGGGGTAGACCGGGAAGTTCTTCTTGAAATCGTCGGAAAGTCAATAACAACAGGAATATTATTCAAATCTGACGTGTTTTTATTCAAATCCATAACATGGGCTAAGAAAGCTTGACATCCGTTTTTCAATAAACGAATAGCTTTATGATTAGATATGACAGTGATTGATTTTAATGGTTTAGTTGCTTGAATTCGCATACAACGGGTTGGTTAGGAATATGAAAACTAACAACCTTACGAAAACAATCAATTTTGGCATGATGAGTAGTTAACCAATCAATCCCTAAAATCACATCAAAAGCAAGTATCTTTAAAGAGATAAGGTCAAATGTAAGGTAATGGTGCCAACTTGAATCAAACAAGATTTATAAACAAAGTGGATGTGATGAAAGTTTCTCTAACTGAGTTTCCACAGATAGGTCAAAGTCTAATTTCTCCGAGTCAAGTTTAAACGTTGAGCACATGCGGAGAGATAAATGAATGGGTAGCACCGAAGATCAAGTAAGGTATAAACTTCGCAAGAATTTATAAATAGCTTACCGTGATCACCTTGTTTGGGTTCCTCGATTATGACCCGGTCACAACAAATGCTCTTCCCGGAATCGTTGACTTTGACTTTTCGGGACGATCTTTTGAGTCACCGTCCCTCATTGAACTAGGTTTCGCCACCGCATAATCTCGAAGCGATATGTCCTTCTTTTCCATAATTATAGCATACCTTGAACTGTTGTGGGCGGTTTGACCGATATATCCCTTTTCCGCATTTAGCATATATGATGGGTGGTCGTTCTCCTTCCTTAGAACCGCCATTCTTCGCCAACCTTTATCGTCTTTATATGGTCGTTGTTAAATCTCCTCTTTTAAAATCTCCTCCCGACTCGCTTCTTTACATTTTCATGGCCATGATTACCACCAGAGTGGTTACCATTTTGTCCGTCATTTTATTTCTCCATTTGGTTATCATTATTACATTGATCGCTATCTCTCGTACGATCCTCGGTTGTGGTCCTCAGTTGGACTGTACTCGTTATATCTCTTCTAATAATTGAGCCACATTTACAACATCTCGAATAGAGAGAAAATTTATGAGAAATGAGATATCGACGTGTCCGGGTTTCAAACCTCTAAGAAACATCCGTCATACGTTCCTCATTCTCCACCAAATGAGGTGCTAACTGGATAACTCTCGCAAACTTTGCCTCGTCATCGAGACACCGTCATGTTGTTCTCGCGCTCCGTCTAATAAACTCCACTTCCTTCATATGACGAACACTTTCGAGGAAAGTATTTGTCATTAAATAGTTTCAAACGTCTCCCAAGACATCGCCGAAGTGCGTTTGGATGGGTACGCTTCATGCACTCCCACCGTAGATCTCGCTTTCGCCACGGAACATAAAGGTGGCGAATGGAACCTCTCGTTTCTCCGTGCATCCCAAGACATCGAATATCTTGGTAATTTGTTTGACCCATGTTTCCGCCATGATCGGATCCGCTTTCCCTTAAATTCGGTGGTCCCAACTCTTTGAATCTTTTGTTGTGACAACCCGTGAATTGCTATCATTTCCTCCTGTATTTTGAACACGAAGTCTCCTCGTCGATTTTGCATGAAGCGCAAAAACTTCTAAACATCCCTCGCTCATCATCTCGCTTTCGGTGGTGTTGTTCATGGGAGGAACATTGCCACGCATTGACGCTTCGTTCTCTTCGTTGGTGAGTACAAAGCGTCTCTACTGGTCTCATTTCCATTGTTAATATTCTCGATTCGACATTCTCAAATCACCGTCATAAAACAAGGGTTAATTAAGGAAATCAATATATCACATAATATCCTTATATACTGACCAACAAAAAAATAAGCTTAGGTGGGACACACTAGCGAAGGATTTCCTCGTCTCTCCCTCCTAATTCTATTCCCGATCTCCGCCAGAGATCATATCCCTAAGCTCGATACCAACTGTGTGACGCCCCAAAATAGGTATACATCACCCATTACGAGTTGTCAATACATGGTATGTAAATAACTACAACTTTATTATTACAACAAGAAAGCGTGAGTTTAAATACAAATATTATCTTCTAGACAATATCTATACTCAAAGAAATTCTCATCACATTTATTGATACATTATTTTACAAAAATGGTGAGGACTACTAAACAACTCTCTCTAGAACCTTCATTCCATACCCCGACTGCATTACTCGCTTATATTCTCGCCTCCCGAGAAAAATGGAACAAAAGGAAAAGGGTGAGCTCAACTAGCTCAAGTAAAGAATATTATGACTAAGATAATATACAACAAATTACCGTTAGTCTTCAACAGGGAAAAATCTAATAGAATACAATAGACAACAAATTTTAAATCAATATTCGCAGCGGAAATAATAATTCATTAGAAGAGTTCAACACCTGTTCATCTTTGCACTAAAGGCCAAAGATATTCATCAGTCGGTCATGTTCATTTAAACACCTGTTCATCTTTGCACTAAAGGCTAAAGATATTCTTGAGAATTCATTCATCTTGCGACTACAAAGCCAAAGATATTCTTGAAATTCATTCATCTTTGCACTACATGTGCCAAAGATATTCTTCAGAAATCATTCATCTTGCACTCTGTGCCAAAGATATTCCATAATATCATCATTTAAGACCAAGATGATGAAAAATATTTTAAAAAACGAATCCGATTGAAACAAAATGACAAGGATTAAGGATTAAGGATTCGTAGTTTGTTTTATCCATGTTCAAAATACCTCAAAAATAATCATAGTGGTGTAAAATTCAAGAATGATCAAAACATGGATGCAATCAAAGCTAGTATCGAGAATAGATATTTTGGACAAAAGAAGAAATTTTATTTTTTGGTGAATAGTCAGACACGTGAATAGTAACTCAGACACCAAAAGATAGAAATTCCACAAAAAACATTTTCACGCCTTCATGAATAGTACTCGTGAATAAGAATCGTGAATAGTAACTCATGAATAGTAACTCGTGAATAGTAACTCATGAATAGTAACCCGACATGAAAAAGTTCTAAATTTGATAAAAAGTTCCAACCAAGATTTCAAAGATAATGATATTGAAGAAATAATATCATTTGAGAAAAAATAACATCCTTACCTCGAAAAGATCAAGACTTTAAATGGTAAAACACAGGATATAGGCTATGACTTGGACTTGCAGACAGAGTATAGCAATACTCAAAGTATACTCAAAATACTCACAAGAATAAACGATAATATAGAGAGAAAACTTCATTTTCGGTGTGATTTTCAATTCTAACCTAAAGACCCTATTTATAGTAAATTGCTTAGAACACCAAAGCGTAAAATTTAATAAATTAATAATAAATTTCCTACACATGCCTAGAATCTGATTTCAGCCATCAAACATATGCCACATTCTAGAAAAAGTAAGAAAAAACATTTTTCTAATTTTAAATATTTTAAACTTCCAAAAATCAATTATTTGAGCTTGAACTTCAATAATTCATAATAAATAGCCCTTTCATCAGAAAATTGAATCTCATGAGTTTTTATAGGAAATTCAATTCTCTACAACTTTTCAAAAGAAAGTTTATCCAAATTCCAAGCAGAAATTGACTGAAATCCACAAACGGGCAATTTTATAAGTTTATAATCAAATTCGATCAATAAATGGGGTCCACCGACATGTTTAACATGTTTTAAACATTTATTGCAACAAAATACTCTTCCTCCTCAGATACTCATATATCCCACATTCGTTGTAAAAATATCACCATTATTATATTATTAAAATATAATAATATATTTAAATGAATTATTTTATCGAGAAAAAGTTAAAATTTCAATTTTCAACAATTGTCACATTAAAAATTTTCTCCATCTATATCCACATAAAATCAATATTTTCCTCATCATATGAATCAATAATTAATTATTCACAAATAATATGTGAATCACAATATTGACAACCAGTAGGTTCAGAAGAGGGCTTCCAATAAGAATTTCTTCTTATTTGGTAGCGCAATTAGGTGACCAAACCTCTCCTTAGACGTAACTTTCTAGACATTGCCAATAATGTTATCTAATAATATTATTCGGATAATATGAATTATTGCTTCGATAATGAAAAATTGTGTAATGATAATTATTGAAACAACAAGAATATAAAATATCAACGCAAAGAATTATTAACTCAATAAAATCTTTGAAAGAATTATCAGTAACCATTATTGAGTAGTGCCTTCTTACGTAAGAATCAATAATTGGTGCAATCTGGTGCTACTTGTGTTTTAACCACCGGGTATTTTAACAAGATAATCTGTAATAACTACGTAGTTATTTTTAAACAACTTATATTTGTCATTTTCTTCATCCAATCGCTTTCTCGTTATGGGGCCCACACATGCATCGTGGTCGCATGCGATATTCCCGACAAAGATCACGAATATTCCACGACCAAACGAATATTCCTCTAACAACAATGAATATTTTATAACCACTTGTTATTTTGAAATATTTGCGTATTTTACCCCTAACTATCCACATTAATCAAATCAACCCTTACTATTTCAAAATAATAAATAGAGAAAATTAAATTTCATTAATAATAAGTTTCGTATTCATGAAGAGAACTTCTGTTATTCCATTCTTTATTATTCATTTGAATAACTCAGATACGCTGCTACCCTATACTTGGTGAAATTCTTCTGTTATTCCATTATTTGTTATTATGTTAGAATAACTCGCCTATGCCAAGCAATCTTGCATACTTGGTGAAATTCTTCATTATTCCATTCTTTATTATTATGTTGGAATAACTCCGCCTAATACAAGCAATCGCATACATGGTGAAATTCTTCATTATTCTATTCTTTATTATTATGTTGGAGCGTCTTGTGCATGCGTTTACATGACTGAATTCTCGTTATTTATTATTCATTTGGAACATCACATCGTGTGTTTACGCATGACGTGGTTCATTGTTTATTATTCTTTTGGAATATCACGTCGCAAGCGTTTACGCATGACCTGGTTTTATTATTTATTATTCTGTTGAAATATTCTGTCTGTGCGTTTACGCATGACCTTGTTTCGTTAATTATTATTCTGTTGGAATAACATGTCTGTGCGGTCTATTGCATGCCTTGTGATTTCTTTTGTTATTCCATTCTTTATTATACTCAGTTGGTTAAAGCTTTGACTTTTATACTCCATGAAATTAGTGGAATATCTTTGATATTTGCGCTTCATCCAGTATCTTTTCATGGAAATATTCTTCTGAGCATTCTTGAATTTTACTCTACAAAGCAGTATCATGTTGACAATTTGGACATTATTGGTTCCCGGATAAATTAATTCTTGAACTTGTTTTATTGAATTCTTATATCATTGTCATCATCCTCATATTTATATTATGTTGAAAGTCATATGTGGCCTGTAGTGCATAGATGAACTTGGTATGATTATGACCAGGGATTATTCAGTATAATCCGTAATGTTACAAATGATGTGGTTAAAGTCCTCATTGGCCTGTAGAGCATTGATGGACAGTTGTTGGCATGATCCTGACCATTGATGAATACACGAATATCCATGGCCCATAGTGCATGGATAATTTGTGGTTGTGATACTAATGAATATCATTGGCTGTAGTGCAGGGATAATGTGGATTATTTATTAAGCTGAGTCTCAGCGATAAAAATGATGAAAAACTTTTTTAAATCATAAAAGATAGTAGATTTTATTTTCTACTTAACTCTTTTAATGGATTGCTTGTTCCGCTACAGTTAAAATTGATGTTTGTTATATTTTATCAGTTTAACATTGTTGAAGACTAATGATAATTTATTTTACATTATCTTAGTCACAATATTTCTTACTAGGCTAGTTGAGCTCACCCCTTTCTTTCACTATTCTCTTCAGGAAATGAGAACGTAGCTGGGACGAGTCGGGAAACGGAGTGACGGTCCAGATGATAGCATTAGTAGTCCTCACTATTCTGTTAAATAGTGTGACAATAAATGTAATAAGGACTCCATTGAGTGTGGATATTGTCTAGATGACAATATTCTTATTAAAATTATCAGTTTATGTTTTGTCGTATTTTACACGACAGTTGTATTTGTATTCTGTACCATGTATTTTCTGGCGACCCAAGATGGGTGATGTATACCTGTTTTGGGGGCATCACAGTTGGTATAAAAGCTTAGGGATATGATCCCTGGCTGAGATGTGAGATAAGAACTAGGAGGAGAGAGACGGGGAATTCTTTCACTAGTATGACCTACCTAAGTTTATTTGGTATTTAATTGGTCGGTCAAAGTATATTGATAATATGTGACATATTAATTAACCCTTGTTTTGTGGCAGTATTTGAAAATGGCAGCTGAAAATGTTAACAATGGAGTGAATGAGACCGTTGAGACACCTTTAATCACTAACCAGGTTAATGTGATGTCAGACGGAGAAGAAATTAGAGATATCTACGTGGTGAGTGAAGAACTAATAGTTGCACCCGAGCTAGTCGTAGAGGTTGCAGCTGAGAATGAGGAAGAAGAGGAAGAAGAGGAACCTGAGGAGAATTTATTAGAAGAATTTTATGATCAAAATTTAGAATTACAAAATCGTGTTCATGAGTTAGAAGAGTAGGCTGAAGAACGACAGACGGTCGTGGAGCAAAGAGATGTAACATGTAAGACCCCAGCTTTTATAAATAAAGATGAATTTTCTATAAATATTATTTTTGAATATTATGGAATAAATTTGATATAATGTTATAGTTGTGGGTAATATTTATAAATTTTGCAAAGTATGCAAGTGGTTATATTATTCGATTGGTGGGGAATATTCGGGTTTAGCAGGAATATTCGATACAATGACTCAATCATTGGTGGACCCTATACAATGTAATTATTGTCGGATTGAGAAAACGACAAAAATATTTTATTGAAATAACGGCGGAAGTTTTACCGTTGATCTTGTTGAACTACTCGGTAGTAAAAAGTACGATGTCGTGTGGTTGCGTAGTAGTACACCACGGTATTGATTATTGATGCTTATGTGAGAAGTCACTCAATTTGATTCCATTATTGTCGATTAATAATATGAATTATTATAGCGATAATGACGTTTTGTTTTATTCGTATTATTAACGTAATAAAAAGAAAAACATCTTTTTATATAAAATGTAATACTTTATTAAAGTTATTCTATAAATAAAATATATTATATTTTATTATGCATAGTGTTGCATAGTATTTGCATAGTAAAATATTTTTATATAAATAGAATATATTATATTTTATTTAAAAGATTTTGCTTTAAATATGGACCGTCAGATTAAAGTAAATTAATCTGGACCGTTCATGGATTAATTACTATGCATTCTATTTTCCTATAAATAGAAGCTCATTCCTTCATTATTTTCTTACTTAATTCTTTGAAACTCTAGAGAGAGAAACTATAGAGAAAGAAGAAAAGTATTACGCTACTTCACTTTGCCAATATTCGGTTCTTCTAAGGTAGGAATATTATTTGTTGTACTCGTAAGGGATATTATTCTTTTGTATTCATGAAGAGAACTTGATTATTCCATTCCTTATTATTACATTGGAATAACCTGTATACGCTGGACTACCCTATACTTGGTGACATTCTTCTATTATTACATCTTTTATTATTCTATTGGAACATCCATGTCATGTGTTTTACAGGACTGGTTAAAATCTTTATTATTCTGTTGGAACATGGAACATCACATGCATGTGTTTTACAGGACTGGTTTAAATCTTTATTATTTCTGTTGGAACATCTTGTGCGTGTGTTTTACACGGACTGGTTTAAATCTTTATCATTACATTGGAATATCCTATCGTGTGTTTTACACCGGATCCGGTTCCATCTTTATTATTACGTTGGAACATCCCGCTTGGGTGTGAATTTCACGACACGGTTCCGTTATTATTATTCTGTTGAATAACTGTCTATGCTAAATACCGCATGCATGGTGATTTCTTTTGTTATTCTATTCTTTATTATATCCAGTTGGTTAAAACTTTGACTTCTATACTCCATGAAATTAGTAGAATATCCTTGATATTTTGCGTTTCATCCAAAGATCTTTCATGGAAATATTCTTCCGATCATTCTTGAATTTTACTCTACAAAAGCAAAGATATCATGTTGACAATTTGGACGTTAATAATTCCTCGGATAAAATAATTTTTGAACTTGTTTTATTGAATTCTTATATCATTGTCATCATCCTCATGTTTATATTTTTCTTAAAGTCATCTGTGGCCTGTAGTGCATAGATGGACTTGGTATGATTATGACCAGAGACTATTCGGTGTAATCATGACCGTAATGTTACAAATGATGTGGTAAAAATCCTCAGTGGCCATAGTGCATTGATGGACAGTTGTTGGCATGATCATGACCATTAATGAATACACAACTATTCTTGGCCCGTAGTGCATGAATAATTGTGGTCGTGATACTAAAGAATATCCTTAGCCGTAGTGTAGGGGTGATTCGATGATGTGGATTATTTATTAAAGTCGAGTCTCAAATTTATAATGTTGATGAAAACCTTTTAAATCATAAAAGATAGTAGATTTAATTTTCTACTTGACTCTTTTAATGGATTGCTTGTTGTTCATTGCAGTTAAACTTGATGTTTATTATATTTTATCAGTTTAACACTGTTGAAGGCTATTGATAATTTGTTCTGCATTATCTTAGTCATAATATTTCTTACTGGGCTAGTTGAGCTCACCCTTTCTTTCACCGTTCTCTTCGTGAAATGAGAACATAGCCGGGACTTAGTCTGGGAACGGAGTAATGGTCCGAGAGGATAGCATTAGTAGTCCTCACTATTCTCGTGAAATAGTGTGATAATAATTGTAATGAGGACTCCTTTTGAGTTTGTATAATATCTAGTAGATAATATTTGTATTCAAACTCACGAGCTTTATGTCGTATTGTATACCTACAGTTATATTAGTAAGTTGTATTTAAATTACATACCATGTATCGACTACCCAAGATGGGTGATGTATACCTAATTTTTGGGGCGCCACGGTTGGTATCGAGCTTAGGGATATGATCCTGGCTAAGATGTGAGAATAGTACTAGGAGGGAGAGGCGGGAATACCTTCGCTAGTATGACCTACCTAAGTTTATGTGCTATTTTATTGGTTGGTCGAATATAGGGATAATTTGTTACATGTCAATTAACCTTTTGTTTTGTGGCGATGTCGAAAATGACATTTGAGAATGTTGAGAATATGATGGAGCACAAAGCGATCGTTGATTCGCCACATATCAATAATCGGGATAATGTGCATCGAGAAGGCGATAATCCTCATGCAAACAACAACACCGACCAAATGATGAATGATCAAATGTTCAGAGGCTTTATGCAATTTATGCAACAATGCGGTGAGAGCGACTCTGTCCAAAACGTAGGTGGAAACACGGAAAAATCTCTAAGTCACCGCTAAATAATTCAAGGAGTTGGGACCACTTTGGAGTTTAAGGGAGAGCAAAACCACTTGGCGGAAGCATGGATAAAGCAGATTACCAAGATATTTGATGTCTTGGGATGCTCCAGGAGGAGCAAAAGGTTCCCTTTCACGCTTTTTATGTTGCGCGAGAGGCGATTCATTGGTGGGAATCGGTAAAACGTACTCAACCTCTTTGTCATCAAGATATCTTGGGAGAAGTTCAGAGCTGCATTCAAGGACAAATACTTTTCCCGAAAGTATTCGCCACATGAAGGAGGTGGAGTTTATCAAGTTGGAACAAAACAATATGGCCAGTATCGCAATACGAGGCAAAATTTGCGGAGTTATCACGATTTCGTCCCACTTGGTGGATAATGAAGAAAGAATGGCGCGCGAATGTTTTTAAGAGGTTTGAAGTGGGAGATACGTCAACATCTTATTTCTCATAAACCGTGTTTGTATTCAGATGTTGTAAATAGGGCTCGATTAGTGGAGCGCGATAATGAGTCAACTTAACTAAAAAGAGAGCGTGCCTAAGCAAAATTATAATACCGGAGAGTAGTCATCAAGCGGTGACAACAAGCGTGGAGGGAATCAACGGGCGGATATGGTAACCACTTCGGTGGTAATCGGGCCAAAACAATAAGAATGGACATTTTAAGAAATGGAGATTCAACAATGATGGGAAGACGCCAAGACCAAAGACCGTTGTTAAGGAAGGAGAAAGACCACCTATCATATGCTTCAAATGCGGAGGAGAGGGACACATCGGTCCAAAGCTGCGCCATGCCAGTCAAAGCATGTTATAATTGTGGAAGAGAAGGTCACTTAGCTTGATTTTGTCGTTCATCAAGACAAATTCAACTAGGATGGAGGCACCAAAGGTCAGTCGGAAAAGTCAAACCCAGTAGTGCAAGGAGAAGCGTTTGTTGTGACCTCCCGAGAGAGCAAGGAACCCGAATGAGGTCATCACGGGTAAGCTTATCATAAACTCTAATGAAGTCTATACTTTATTTGATAACGGTTCTACCCATTCTTTTATTTCTCCTACTTGCGCTCATCGATTAAATTTGACTCCGGAGAAATTAGACTTTGACTTATCTGTGGAAACTCCGTTGGGAGAAACCTTCATTACATCCACTGTTTATAAGTCTTGTTTGGTTCAAATCGGTACCCTCACATTACCTGTCGATCTTATTTCATTAAAAATACTTGCATTTGACGTGATTCTAGGGATTGATTGGTTTACTACTTATCATGCAAAAATTGATTGTTTTCGTAAGGTTGTTAGCTTTCATATTCCTAATCAACCTATTATGCGAATTCAAACGACCAAACCATTAAAATCAATCTCGGTCATCTCAAGCCATAAAGCTATTCGTTTATTGAAAAGCGGATGTCAAGCTTTCTTAGCTCATGTCACGTGATTTAAAAAAAAATACGTCGGTTTTGAACGATATTTCTATTGTTAATAAATTTCACGACGTATTCCTCGAAGAACTTCCGGCCTACCCCGAGGCGTGAAATTGAATTTTGTATCGACCTTGAACCCAGACAAAACCTATTTCCAAAATCCCATATCGAATGGCTCTATTGAACTTCGAGGAGTTAAAGACCTAACTACTGTGAATTGTTAGACATTGGCTTTATTCGTCCTAGTACTTCTCCTTGGGGTGCTCACATTTCTATTCGTGAAGAAGAAAGATGGGAGTATGCGACTTTGTATTGATTATCGGAGTTGAATCATGTCACCATCAAAAATAGGTATCCATTGTCACGTATTGATGACTGTTTGACCCGGTTGCAAGGAGCCAAATTCTTTTCAAAGATTGATCTTCGTTAGGATATCACCAATTGAAGATTAGAACCACCGACATTCCAAAGACGGCTTTCGAAGAACTCAGACGGGCATTATGAATTCCTAGTCATGTCCTTTGGATTGACTAATGCTCCTCGCCGCCTTTATGGATATGATGAACCGAGTATTCAAGGAATATTTAGATCACTTTGTGGTCGTCTTTATTGATGACATCCTTATTTATTCCAAAAGCCGTGAAGATCATGAGCAACACTTGAGGTCGACACTCCAAAAGCTTCGTGAATATAAGCTTTATGCCAAGTTGAAGAAATGCGAGTTCGCTTGAAGAAGTAGCATTCCTTGGGCACGTGGTATCAAGTCATGGAATATCATTGACCCAAAGAAAGATTGAAGCTATTCAAAGTGGGAACAACCTAAATCGATGGATTGAAGTCACGTAGCTTTCTCGGTTTAATTGGTTATTATCGGAGATTCGTGGAAGGATTTTCTCAAATCGCTACTCCATTGACTCATTGACTCGAAAAGATACAAAGTTCGGTTGGAGCGAAGAATGTGAGAAGAGTTTTCAAGAACTCAAGAGAAGACTTATTTCAAAGACTGTTTCGACAATACCATCGGCTCGGAGGATTTGTCATCTGATGATGCTTGAGCAAAAGGTTGGGATGTGTTCTCATGCAACATGGAAAAGTTATAGCTTTATGCTCATGACAACTCAAAGAATATGAGAGGAATTATCCTACTCATGATCCGGAGTTAGCAATTTATTATCTTTGCACTTAAAATTTGGAGGCATTACTTGTATGGGGAGAAAGTGGAAATCTTTACGGATCATAAAAGCCTCAAATATTTCTTCACTCAAAAGGAACTCAACACGCGACAACGACGTTGGCTTGAATCATTGAAAGATTATGATCATACCATCCAATACCATCCCGAAAAAGTTTAACGTGGTAGGTGTGACGATTGAGTAGAAGATCATATGCAAGTAGTCATGCGAGTGCGTTATTGTCAACGCAAAGGCCCATTTTGTGTGACTTGCAAAGGATGGAGATAGAGTTAAAGACTCCAGGGACGAATGTGATGATAGCGAATATACGAGTAGAACCGACTTTAATCGATAAAGTTAAAGCTGCTCAAGCTACAGACCTGGAGCTGATGCGTATGAGGAAGAAAGTGCAAGAAGGTGCTATGCCGGAAGCAAGAATTGATGAAGAAGGAATACTTCGAGTCAACTCCAGACTTTGTATTCCTAACGACCCTGATTTAAAGTATAATATCATGGTGGAGGCGCACAACACACCATTTTTAATCCATCCTGGGAGTACCAAAATGTATCATGATATTCGTCATACATTTTGGTGGAGCAATATGAAGAGAGAGATAGCGTTGTTTATCTCAAGGTGTCTAACTTGTCAACGAGTTAAAGCGGAGCATCAAGTACCAAAAGGTCCATTGCAACCACTTGAAATTCCAGAATGGAAGTGGGAGCACATTACCATGGATTTCGTTACCGGTCTTCCTAAGGTTTCTCAAGGCATTGATGCGATTTGGGTCATTGTTGATAGATTGACCAAGTCTGCTCATTTCTTACCGATACGAGAAACTTATACACTTGAACGTCTTGCTCGTATGTACATAAATGAGATTGTAAGACTGCATGGTATGCCAGTATCCATAGTTTCTGATCGAGACCCAAGATTCACTTCACGATTTTGGGTTAGTTTGCAAAAAGCTATGGGCACAGACTTACGATTTAGCTCGGCATATCATCCTCGAGACGGACCAGACGGTCGGAGAGGACTATTCAAACTCTTGAAGATCTATTAAGACTCTGTGTCCTTGATTTCAAGGGGAGTTGGGACAAGTTCTTACCATTGGTGGAGTTTTCCAACAACAAAGTTATCAAGCAAGTATTGGCATGGCTCCATTCAAAGCGTTGTATGGAAGAAAGTGTCATTCTCGATTATCTTTGGGATGAGGTGGGTGAAGCAACGTTGTTGGGACAGAGTGTTAATACGTATGACTACGGAAAAGATTCAAACGATCCGACAACGTATAAAAACCTCACAAAATCGATAAAAGAGTTATCTTTGATCTTCATCGAAAAGACGTGGAATTCGATATAGGAGATCATGTGTTGTTAAGAGTTGCTCCATGGAAAGGAGTTACAAGATTTGGAAAGAGAGGAAAACTTAATCCTCGATTCATCGGTCCATTTTAATCCTCGATCGAGTAGAGGCGTGGCCTATAGACTCGCTTTACCACTAAATATGTCTCGTGTTCATAACGTTTTTCACATATCCATGTTACGTAAATATGTGAAAGACCGAACCATATTATTGAGTTAGAACCGGACAAAATAGCGGAAGATTTGGCGTATGAAGAGGTTCTGTTCAAATTTTGGATAAGAAGGAACATATTCTACGCTCAAGGTTATACCTAAAGTCAAAGTTTTGTGGAGGAACCACGATGTTGAGGAAATGACTTGGGAGTTAGAATCGAAATGAAATCAAGGTATCCTTACCTCTTGACATACCAGTACATTACCCTAATTTCGAGGGCGAAATTTCATAAGAAGGGAGGTTGTAAGACCCCAAACTTTTATAAATAAAGATGAATTTTCTATAAATATTATTTTTGAATATTATGGAATAAATTTGATATAATGTTATAGTTGTGGGTAATATTTATAAATTTTGCAAAGTATGCAAGTGGTTATATTATTCGATTGGTGGGGAATATTCGGTTTAGCGAGGGAATATTCATACAACGACTCAATCATTGGTGGACCCTAATAATGTAATTATTGTCGGATTGAGAAAAGCGACAAAAATATTTTATTGAAATAACGGCGGAAGTTTTACTGTTGATACTGTTGAACTACTCGGTAGTAAAAGTATAGTAATACATGTGGTTGTATAGTAGCACACGGTATTGATTATTGATGCTTATGTGAGAAGTCACTCAATTTGATTCCATTATTGTCGATTAATAATATGAATTATTATAGCGATAATGACGTTTTGTTTTATTCGTATTATTAACGTAATAAAACAGAAACATCTTTTTATATAAAACAAAATACTTTATTAAAGTTATTCTATAAATAAAATATATTATATTTTATTATGCATAGTGTTGCATAGTGTTTGCATAGTAAAATGTTTTTATATAAATAGAATATATTATATTTTATTTAAAAGATTTTGCTTTAAATATGGACGTCGATTAAAGTAAATTAATCGACCGTTCATGGATTAATTACTATGCATTCTATTTTCCTATAAATAGAAGCTCATTCCTTCATTATTTTCTTACGAATTCACTGAAACTCTAGAGAGAGAAACTATAGAGAGAAAGAAGAAAAGTATTCTGCTACTTCACTTTGCCAATATTCAGTTCTTCTAAGGTAGGGAATATTATTTGTTGTACTCGTAAGGGATATTATTCTTTTGTATTCATGAAGAGAACTTGATTATTCCATTCCTTATTATTTCATTGGAATAACTCAGTATACGCGGACTACCCTATACTTGGTGACATTCTTCTATTATTACATCTTTTATTATTCTATTGGAACATCATGTATGCATGTGTTTTTACAGGACCGGTTCCGCCTTTTTATTATTCTGTTGGAACATCCATCTCATGTGTTTTTTACAGGACTGGTTAAAATCTTTATTATTCATTGGAACATCCATGCCTCATGTGTTTTTTACACCGGATCCGGGTTCCATCTTTATTATTCTGTTGGAACATCCCGGATTGTGAATTTCACGACTGGTTCCGTTATTATTATTCATTGTTGAATAACTCGTCTCATGCGCGGCACCGCATGCATGATGATTTCTTTTATTATTCCATTCTTTATTATATCCGGTTGGTTAAAACTTTGACTTCTATACTCCATGAAATTAGTAGAATATCCTTGATATTTGCGTTTCATCCAAAGATCTCTTTCATGGAAATATTCTTCGATCATTCTTGAATTTTACTCTATAAAAGCAAGATCATGTTGACAATTTGGACGTTAATAATTCTCGGATAAAATAATTTTTGAACTTGTTTTATTGAATTCTTATATCATTGTCATCATCCTCATGTTTATATTTTTTTTTAAAGTCATCTCGTGGCTCAGTAGTGCATAGATGGACTTGGTATGATTATGACCAGAGACTATTGATTGTAATCATGGCTGTAGTAATGTTACAAATGATGTGGTAAAATCCTCGGTGGCAGTAGTGCATTGATGGACGATTGTTGGCATGATCATGACCATTAATGAATACACAACTATTCTTGGCCCGTAGTGCATGAATAATTGTGGTCGTGATCTTAAAGAATATCCTTGGCAGTAGTGCGAGGGTGATTCGATGATGTGGATTATTTATTAAAGTGAGTCTCAAATTTATAATGATGATGAAAAACCTTTTAAATCATAAAAGATAGTAGATTTTATTTTCTACTTGACTCTTTTAATGGATTGCTTGTTCCACCGCAGATTAAACTTGATGTTTATTATATTTTATCGGTTTAACATTGTTGAAGGCTAATGATAATTTATTACGCATTATCTTAGTCATAATATTTCTTCTTGAGCTAGTTGAACTCACCCTTTCTTTCTTTCGTTCTCTTCGTGAAATGAGAACATATATTTGGGACGAGTCGGGGAGCGGAGTAATGGTCCAGAGGATAGCATTAGTAGTCCTCACTATTCGTGAAATAGTGTGATAATAATTGTAATGAGGACTCCTTTTGAGTTTGTATAATATCTAGTAGATAATATTTGTATTCAAACTCACGCTTTATGTCGTATTGTATAACGGCAGCTTATATTAGTAAGTTGTATTTAAATTCTGTACCATTACCCAAGATGGGTGATGTATACCTAATTTTGGGGGCGTCACATAACAATTCAAAATTGTGTCACCCGATGTGCGATGCTTGAACAGAAGCACTCTTTGGCAGAGTATAAGATATTAGAGCTGGAATCTGAGAATGCTATAATCAAAGTTCTGATGAAAGAAGAAACAACTGAACGAAGGAGAATAGATGATGCATGGGTAAAAGCTGCACGATGCATAGATATTGTAGAAAAAGACGTCCGATCCAATAAGGCCAAAATAGAAGAAATGGATTTTGCTTTTTGGACAACAATTGGGAGAATCCAACATCGAATTCGGAATTACCCTGTGCAGAGCGGTCAACCCCAATTCGATATGGATCAAAGAATAATGATTCAAATCATGGATCAGGAATGTGACGAAGCAATTAACGGTGGAATGTACTCTATAGCAAGTCAAAATTCGGTAGTTTAAGTGAGAGCGTTTATTGAGGAACCTGAACGAAGTTATTACGGGTAAGTTAATTATAAACTCTTGCAAAGTCTATACATTATTAGATACTGGTTCTACCCATTCTTCTATCTCTCTTGCTTGCGCTCAACGTTTAAATTTAACCCTAGAGAAATTACACTTTGACTTATTAGTTGAAACTCGGTTAGGAGAAACCTTCGTTACCTCCACTGTTTATAAATCTTGTTGATTCAAATCGACACTTTCATGTTACCTGTCGATCTTATCTCTTTGAAAATACTTGCCTTTGATGTGATTTTAGGAATCTATTAGTTAACTACTCATCATGCTTTTCGTAAGGTTGTTAGCTTTTATATTCCTAACCAACCTGTTATGCGAATTCAAGCAACTAAACCACTAAAGTCAATCATTGTCATATCAAGCCATAAGTATAGAGCCCCGAACCTTTCGTTGGTGACTTCCTTGTGTGGAATGCACCTAAGCCAGACTTTCCGTAGGGGACGTCGTGAATAACGGTGGCAAATTGATAGGTATCAATGTGACGTGCTATCCAAGTCTTGGATGAGGGTCACAGTTTTGAATGATATTTCTATCGTTAATAAATTTCTTGACGTATTCTTGAAGACTTCTTGGCCTAACCCAGAGCGTGAAATCGAATTTTGTATTGACCTTAGTACAAAACCTATTTCTTCAACCCTTAAATATTTCTTCAACCAAAATGAATGTATAATGCGCCAAAGACGTTGGCTCGAGTTGTTGAAGATTACGATCATACCATTTAATATCATTGTGGAAGAGAGAACAAGGTAGCTGACGCGTTGAGTAGAAGATCGTATGCGTTTATGAGTACGATGTTGTTAACACAAAAACTCATTTCGTATAACTTATAAATGATGAAGATAGAGTTAAAGACTCTAGGGACCCACGTGAAGATAACAACTAAACGATTAGAATCGACTTTAATCGATAAAGTTAAAGCCGCTCAAGGTACATACTCAGAGCTGATGAATGTGAAGAAGAAGGTTCAAGAGGGCGTTATTCTAGAAGCAAGAATCGATGAAGAGAGGAAATCTCAACCCTCAATTTTATTGGCCCATTTGAAATCCTTGATCGAGTAGGAACTGAGGCCTATAGACTCGTTTTACCGCCAAGTATGTTGCGTGTTCATAATATTTTTCACGTATCGATGTTACATAAATATGTTGATGACCCGAACCACGTTATTAAATTAGAACTAGACGAGATAACAGAAGATTTAACGTATGAGGAGATACGAAGGATCGTATTCAACACTCAAGGGTTATACCTCAAGAGTTAGAATCTGAAATGAAGTCAAGGTATCCTCACCTCTTTCGGCATATCAGGTACGTACGTAAATTTCGAGGGCGAAATTTCATAAGGAGGGGAGATTGTGAGACCCCAAATTTTATGAATAATGATTTAAATTTCTCGAAATATTTTTTTAATATTATGGTGTGGATTTGATATAATGTTATAGTTATGGGTAGTATTTATAAATTTTTCAAAGTATGCAAGTTGTTGTATTATATTCTTTTTGTTGGGGAATATCCGTACGACGGTACAATCATTGGTGGACCCCACAATGAAATTATTGTCGGATTGAGAAAACGACAAAAATATTTTTATGAAAATAACGGCGGAAGTTTTACTGTTAAAACTGTTGAACTACTCGGTAGTAAAAGTACAGTAATACGCGTGGATGCATAGTAGCACACGGTATTGATTATTGATGCTTACGTGAGAAATTACTCAGTTTGTTCAATTATTGCTACAATAATTGCTGCATAGTATCTCATGTTATTTGATTCAATTATTATCGATATTTTATATATTATTAAATCAATAATTGAGATGACAAAGTTATTAATATTATTATTTGCAATATTAACGATGTCTAGTTCTGCCAAGGAGAGATTTGGTCACCTAATTGCACGCCAATAGGGAGAAATCCTTATTGGAAAGTCCCCCTCTTTCATGGGAACGACCTGGTCGATTAATATTATAAATTATAATAATGATGATAAATGTTGTTAAATATATTGATCGAGATGCATTTTTATGAAGTCACAGAAGTTTATATATATATATATATATAAATTTTGTTTTATTAGTATTATTAATGTAATAAAACAGAAAAGCTTTTTATATAAAACAAAATACTTTTATAAAGTTATTTGTTTTATTAGACAATAATTAGAATATATTATATTTTATTATGCATAATGTTTGCATAGTGTTTTTGATAGTAAAATCTTTTTATATAAAAACAGGATACTTTTATAAAGTTATTTGTTTTATTAGACAATAATTAGAATATATTATATTTTATTATGCATAGTATTTGCATAATTACTGCATAGTGTTTTGATAGTAAAATCTTTTTATATAAAATAGAATACTTTTTATAAAGTTATATGTTTTATTAGACAATAATTAGAATATATTATATTTTATTATGCGTAGTGTTTTGCATAATGCTACTGCATAGTATTTTGCATAGTAAAATCTTTTTATATAAAAATGTAATGCTTTTATAAAGTTATTTGTTTTATTAGACTATAAATAGAATATATTATATTTTATTTACAAAATTTTGTTTTATTAGAATATTTTATTAATACTGCATAGTAAATCAATATGGACCGTCCGTTTAAAAGTAAATCAATTTGGACCGTTCATGAATTAATTACTATTTAGTCCATTCTACTATAAATAGAAGCTCATTCCTTCATTATTTCTTACAAATTCACTAAAACTCTAGAGAGAGAAACTATAGAGAGAAAGAAGAAAAGTATTCTACTACTTCACTACTCCTATATCTAGTTTCTTCTAAGGTAAGGGGTATAATTTCTTTCCTATTCATGAAGAGAACTTCTGTTATTCCATTCTTTATTATTCTGTTGGAATAACCTGTATACGTGGGCTACCCTATACTTGGTGAAATTCTTCTGTTATTCCATTCTTTGTTATTATATTTGAATAACCTGTCTATGCAAAGTACCGCATACATGGTGAAATTCTACTATTATTCCATTCTTTATTATTCTCATTGGAACATCACATCATGCGCTTACGCATGACACCGTTCCGTTGTTTATTATTCATTGGAATATCCTATCTGCAAGGCGCTTACGCATGCCCGGGTTCCATTATTTATTATTCTATTGGAATATCACATGCATGCGTTACGCATGACCGGTTCCATTATTTATTATTCTCGTTGAATATCCGCCTACATGCATTTACGCATTTAATTCGGGTTCCGTTATTTATTATTTTGTTGGAATAACTCATGCAATGCGATCTATCGCATGCCTGGTGATTTCTTTTGTTATTCTATTCTTTATTATACTCAGTTGGTTAAAGCTTTGACTTTTATACTCCATGAAATTAGTGGAATATCTTTGATATTTGCGCTTCATCCAGTATCTTTTCATGGAAATATTCTTCTGAGCATTCTTGAATTTTACTCTACAAAGCAGTATCATGTTGACAATTTGGACGTTATTGGTTCCTGGATAAATTAATTCTTAGACTTATTTTTATTGAATTCTTATATCATTGTCATCATCCTCATATTTATATTATGTTGAAATTCATCTGTGGCCTGTAGTGCATAGATGGACTTGGTATGATTATAACCAGGGATTATTCGGTATAATCATGACCATAATGTTACAAATAATGTGGTTAAAGTCCTCATTGGCCCATAGAGCATTGATGGACAGTTGTTGGCATGATTATGACCACTGATGAATACACGAATATCCTTGGCCTGTAGGGAATGGATAATTTGTGGTTGTGATACTAATGAATATCCTTGGCCGTAGTGCAGGGATGATGTGGATTATTTATTAAGCTGAGTCTCAACGATAAAAGTGACGAAAAACCTTTTTAAATCATAAAAGATAGTAGATTTTATTCTCTACTTGACTCTTTTAATGGATTGCTTGTTCCGCTGCAGTTAAACTTGATGTTTGTTATATTTTATCAATTTAACATTGTTGAAGACTAATGATAATTTATTCTACATTATCTTAGTCATAACATTTCTTACTGGGCTAGTTGAGCTCACCCCTTTCTTTCACTGTTCTCTTCAGGAAATGAGAACGTAGCCGGGACGAGTCGGGAAACGGAGTGACGGTCTAGATGATAACATTAGTAGTCCTCACTATTCTGTTAAATAGTGTGACAATAAATCTAATGAGGACTCCATTGAGTGTGGATATTGTCTATATGACAATATTATTATTAAAACTATCAGTTTATGTTTTGTCGTATTTTACACGACAGTTGTATTATTAAGTTGTATTTGTATTCTGTACCATGTATTTTCTGCCAACCCAAGATGGGTGATGTATACCTATTTTGGGGGCATCACATGTTCTATGAAATTTCTTTGTGATAGTATGGGGAGACATTAAAATTTATTGGATTAAGGTTTGCAATAAGGGATGATTGATTTATTATATGATTAGATAGCAAGTGATGAAATTCAATTGATTTTGAGAGATTTTGAATAGTTGTAGTTTGTGTTGCCTCTTTTTCAGTTATGACAAAAGAGCTCTAACTCATGCAAGCATACACGTGTCAACAAGTAATACAGAGTAAGTAAAGTATCGATCCCACAGAAAAAGTTGTTCAATTTAAACTACTATTCATCAATCAAATCACTATTTCTATATGCTTAAACTAAAGATCAAAAGTGTGAATTATTCTATCTGCAAATAAGAACTAAAATGAGAATAAGAATGGAATAAATCAAATCTGGAATTAATGGGATCCTAACTTCATTTAATATTTCATCTAGTTACCACTATCATGCAAGAATTGTTCACATATCACAGGAAAATAGTCAAGAGCACTAATAGAGTCATAGCCATTTTCAATGCACTATGACCTACTTACACAAAGATCCATGGATGATAGACTCTATGTAATCAACAATATAACCAAAATCACTATATGTCTATGTGAAATTGTAATCATAATTGAATTTAAGCACAAGCCCTTATTTTAACTCATACGGTGAATAAGTATATGTCTATCTCATTCACAAAATATGCAAGTTTATATACAACAACCCATATATACGTATGCTATTATGACTACACTCCATACTCGCATGTTCATTGTCAATTCCATACAAGTACTGAAACGAATGGTGATCAAGCATTCATACATGTAAAACAATCATAATAGAATTCCCATATGATATATAAAACAGCCCTAGCAAGCAAGCATGCAACCAAACTATATATTAAAATCCGTTAGAATCCCATAATGGAGTTTAGTTCATAACTGAACCAACAGCCATTATGGGATCAAGGTTAAACATGATTATCAAGCAAACAATTGAAAGATGAAAGATAGAGCGATCAAACCCAATTGTAGATTGTAAACCAATATCAACGTTCAAATCCTCATATAAATCCAGAAAAACAATATTATAAATCCATAATGATGGAGAATCCCAAGAAGAAGTAGAGAAGATGGAGTTTAGGCTTCGTTCTTCGTTGGAATCTCTCTCACGTGTAAACCCTAGTTACTATGATGAAACAAAACGTCAAAGTTGTCCAAGTGTGTCTGACACCAGTCAGATATCGTTTAAAACAAATTACAACCCTTTTAATTAAAAATTAAAATAAAACAAATAAAACAAGACAGCCAGATCATGCACGCAAGGCCCTTCAAGAGATGTTCCTCGCGCGGACACGAGACTTGCAGTATGTATGTATGTTTCTGTACCGTGAAGCTTTCGCACGGCGCAAGCGCTCAAGGCTATTATGCATGCGCATGCTTGGCCACATGGCTTGCATACAGATGCAAATTTCGGTTCGGTTACGATTTCGATCATGCCATCGCCATCGCTACTTGTTCATTCTTTTCCTTCCTTCCTTCATTATCAGTCCCTCCGCTTCACTGCATCCTTATGCCTTGCATCCGTCAGCCTCAAACCATGCGTCCAATCGCCTCTTGCCATCCAACACCACCAAATTAGGCCATTTCCTGCACTTTTTCACCAAAAGAAGTTTTAAGTACATGCAATGCAAAATAACATGAAATGCAACTAAAACAGACTGAAATGTACTTGAGATAGGCATAATTCGCTTAAATTGATATCCAATAAGTAGGTATAAAACCCACTTATCAAATACCCCCAAACTTGAACTATTGCTTGCCCTCAAGCAATGCATGCTAAATAACAAAGAAAAATGTAAAAGCACTACTATGCAAACTAGTCACATCATTCCAACTTAAACAGAATTTAAGCCCAAAATGCCTCAGCAAATTATCCATATTCAGGAATACAAGTTCAAACTAAATGATGGTCATAACATCATACACTTAGATAATTCATACATGCTATAGAGATGTTGTGTGTGTGTGTAGTGTTCACCAAAACTTGATTCAAGCAAAGAATATATATGCTAACATGCTCGAAGTAGAAAATTATAGCCTAAATTGAGAATCATGTATACTTATACAACGCAAATTGTTTCAACATATCCAAACAAACTAAAGTTCAACAATGGGCTTAATTGCTTTATTGCTACTCATGAGGGCGATTTTCGCTCTTTCCCGCGGTGTTTATTGCTATTTTCTTTTCTTTTTCCCTTTTTCTTTTTTTTTTCATACATAACTGTGCAATGCCTTATTCCATTAGGCAACACTGCTACCCTTTATCGAGCTTTCAACCAACGACTCCCATACCATGAAAGACCTTAGGGCGCTAGGTGTAGAGACAATCCTTCAAAGCGCATTTTACTCAAGTAGCTGTGGCCCCAAATAAGACTAGCCACGTTATTGCTATTCATTTTTTTTATTCATAGCATACCCATGTTTTCCTAAAGTTTGAATGTCAATGTTTGTCAAGTCTACATGCATGTTCCACATATTTCTCTTTTTAAAACTACATTTTCTAACAAGCAATGCAACACATAACTCTTATGCCTACAAGTGATTGTGAACACATCCGTGCAAACCAAAAGCATTTAAACAACAACATGAATTCCATCATTTAAAACATTATAATTACGTTCATGTTATCCCATATATTCAAGAATCCTTCATAATTCACTATCATTATTGGCTAGGCAAGAATTTCTATAACACAAGAATTTTGTGAGACATGCAAATTAACTAAAACAAAAAAATTCTATCCATAAAATAATAACACCAAAAACAACTAAATTATTAAACTAACCATGCAACATTTTAACTAAACATGCAAAAACTAACTACATGCTACTATACTACTCCCCAATACCCCCAAACTTATAATATTCAATGCCCCATTGAATGAAGGTAAAGGGTACAAGAAAACTCCCCTAATGATCGGCTGTACCACCCTCCTCGGGTGGTGAATCTGGTGGTGGATAAGGCACTGCAGTCCCAAATTGAGGCCACTCTAGCATTGTTCCTTGTTGTGCAAAGGCTTTGGCCAAAGCCTTCGTAAGAACAGTAGCAAATGCTCCAAAATTGTCATATATGGCATCAACCCGTCGCTCCAACCTTCGGAGCTGGCGATCACCATGAGGAGCTTGTGGGCGTGTCGAGGGACCTGTCTCATCTATCTGAGGGGGCTGCTGTGATGCCTCTAGGTAGGTGGGCTGGATAATAAAACCTAGTCCTCGCGGATGCAGTTCACCACCCGTCCAATCCTTGAATTTGGCAATAGTAGCATGCATGATATCATAGCTCGCGTTCTGCAGCTACTCGTTATTCCACGGGACTCCTTGTTGTGTACACAGCATGGCTGCCACAGATGCGTGTGGAATACTCCCAGTCGTGCTCCCCCGTAAATAACGCAGCATGTTCTGATAAATAAGGTGGCCGACGTCAATGTACCTGCCTTTGATAATGCCCCATAAAATGATACCCCTCTCAGTGGTTATTTCATGCTAGTGAGCTGATGGAATTAATTTGGCACAGATAAACAGATTCCATGCCTTGACATATCGATTCAAGGCGGATGCTGGAAAAGATTTTGGCTCGGTCGTCCCTGCCTTATAATTCCATTTGGTGCCCGGAATGCACAATTCATAAATCACTAAGTCTAAGTCTGTCATCAAATGTGCACTTGTGACCCAATTAGCAGATCCGGTCGGTGGTGCGTCGTTTATTCTGAAGACTGCTCTGATCGCTGGTGGTCGAAAGTCCACTTGCACTCCTCGAACCAGTGTTATCCCTCCTTTCATCTCCTTAGCATTCGCGTAGACCTCTCGAACAACCCCCATGGGAATAGGCATAGGGGTTGCAGCCAAACCAACCTAGTCTCTTTCACGTATCATATTCCATAGTTGGCCATCTTGCTTATCAGGTTTAAACCCCCGTTCCTTCACAAAGGATTTGGCCACAATACGATAATACTCTTGCTGAGCTTCCAAACTGATAAATTTTCTCTGGTCCACGACATCCTCTTCTTGGTTACTAGAGGAAGATTCTAATGAAGAAGAGATGGGGATGGAGCGTGCTCTTTTGGAACCCATGTGCAGATGATAGAGAGAATGTAGATTATGTGCTTGATACTGAATAAGAACTGCTGACCCCCAAACTCATATGCAAGCTATAACCCTAGATTTATACCCGTGTAGGAGAGCGTGAATCTGAACTGTTGAAGGTAGAGAGAAATCGTGAGTCTGAGTTTTTATGAGAGCTGAGGAGTTGTGTGGAGAACTGAAGGGTTCGCCCCTGTTATATCAAGTGAAAATCCAATTGAGCCATGGATAGGTTTTAACTAGCTTTGCATGACTCGTTCTTGCACGCTGGCGCGTGAGGTCAGTGAGAAGGAATCTACGTGGCGCCATGAGTGGGGAATAGGAGTGTTAAACTGAGATGGGTTCTCTCGACTTTCAAAGGTATTTGGGATGCTTTACTTGAATGCCCCTTCTTGTACTATACACTGTTTACTCCCAATCTGCATATCCGTGATGCGTGCATTTGAAGATACCTACATAGATAGGAATGCACACTGTGAAGGTGTGAATTAATGAGCAACATAAGGACTCTATCTTACTCAAACACCTCTCGGTGCCAATTTAGCTATGCACTCAATTACGCACAACACATACATTGTCAAAAACGAAATAGAGATGAACTAACTAAATACCCTACTGAATGAATAAAAAGAAAATAGAGATAGAAATAACGGGTTGCCTCCCATCAAGTGCTAAGTTATAGTCAATTAGCTTGACTGTCTCTGAATCTCACATCGAAGAGAGAAGTGAGGCGACTTTCTGTCTATCTACCTCACCACCAAAATAATGCTTCAAGCGCTGTCCATTCACTTTATAAGGCTTGTCCGGCATCTTATCAAATATTTCAATTGCGCCATGCGGAAAAATAGTTTTTACTGTAAATGGCCCTGACCATCTCGATTTCAGCTTCCTGGGAAAAAGTTTAAGTCTGCGGTTATAAAGCAAAACCCGTTGTCCCGGTTCAAAAGATCTCTCAATGATCTTTCGGTCGTGTCATTTCTTCACCTTCTCCTTATATAGCTTCGAATTATCATATGCCTGTAATATGAATTCATCCAACTCATTGAGTTGGAGTAAGCGTTTCTCCCCTGCAACATTCAAATCAAAATTGAGCTTTTGAATTGTCCAATATTCCTTATGCTCTAGCTCCATAGGAAGGTGACAGGCTTTTCCATATACAAGCTGATAGGGTGACATGCCCAATGGAGTTTTGTATACAGTCCTATAAGCCCATACTGCATCATCCAATTTTAACGACCAGTCCTTCCGTGTGGGATTCATAACTTTTTCAAGGATCCTCTTGACTTCTCGATTTGACACTTCAGCTTGGCCATTTGTTTGTGGGTGATAGGCTGTAGCAATGCGATGGTTCACTCCATACTTAGCCAACAAAGCTGTAAACTGTCTGTTGAAGAAATGACTACCTTCGTCACTGATGATGGCCCTTGGAGTCCCAAATCTCGTGAAGATAGTTCTATGTAAAAATCTTAGGACAACCTTGGCGTCATTTGTCGGAAGAGCTGCCACTTCTACCCATTTCGAGACATAATCCACTGCGAGCAAAATGTAGAGATTTTTGCAGGAAGAAACAAAGGGTCCCATGAAATCAATCCCCCACACATCAAAAATTTCAACTTCGAGGATTGTATTCAGGGGCATTTCATTTCTTTTCGAGATGTTTCCTACTCGCTGACATATATCACATCGTTGGACAAAACTATGTGCATCTTTGAAAATAGTCGGCCAATAAAATCCTGCTTGGAGTACTCTAGCCGATGTTCTTTTTCCCCCGTAGTGACCTCCATACACTGAAGTATGACAATCCTGCAAAATCCCATCGGTCTCACTATATGGAATACACCTCCTTATCATTTGATCAGAACACTGTTTAAATAAGTACGGCTCATCCCATATATACCATTTAACATCATGCAGAAATTTCTTCTTTCGATAACCCACCAAGTCAGAAGGTACCATCTTACTCACCAAGTAATTCGCGTAATCTGCAAACCATGTCACTTCCCCTTTCACCACAAACAACTGCTTATCTGGAAGTCTCATTGATCATAACGTTATCGTCTGCCTGCCTTTCCAGATTCTCTAGTCGCAATAAGTGGTCCGCCACTTGGTTCTCTGTACCCTTTCTGTCCTTGATTTCCAAATCAAATTCCTACAGTAATAAAATCCATCTAATCAATCGGGGTTTCGCATCCTTCTTTACTATTAAATGTCGAATTGTCACGTGATTCATGTACACTATCACCTTTGTGCCAATCAGATATGCTCAAAATTTATCAAAGGCGTACACCACTGCCAATAATTCTTTCTCTGTTGTGGTGTAGTTCAGCTGTGCGTCTGTAAGGGTCTTGCTAGCATAATATATCACATGAAAAATCTTCTCTTTCCGCTGCCCCAAAACAGCCCCTACAACATAATCGCTGGTATCACACATCAACTTAAATGGCAATTCCTAATCAAAAGCAGAATCACGGTCTTTGAAGTTAGTTTTCTCTTTAAGTGCTCAAATGCCGACAAACAGGCTGCATCAAAATTAAACTGTGTATCCTTCTCCAATAGACTGCAAAGTGGTTTGGTTATCTTGGAGAAGTCCTTGATAAATGCTGCAGAAAACCCCGTATGTCCCAAAAACTCGTGGAACACCCTTTACTGAAGTTGGTGGTGGCAAGTTCTCAATCGTGTCCAGATTCGCTCTATCCACCTCAAGTCCCTTCTTTGAAACCTTATGTCCCAATATAATTCCTTCCTGCACCATGAAATGGCATTTTTCCCAGTTCAGTACTAAGTTCATCTCAACGCATCTCTTCAAAACCAGAACCAAATTCTCGAGGCATAAATCAAATGAGTCCCCAAAGACCGAGAAGTCATTCATAAATACTTCCACGTTCTGCTCCACCATGTCTAAAAATATAGCCATCATGCATCGCTGAAAGGTGGCTAGAGCATTGCATAATCCAAAAGACATCCTTCTAAAAGCAAAAGTGTCGTATGGGCATGTAAAGGTAGTCTTTTCTTGGTCTTCTGGAGCTATCATAATCTGATTATAGCATGAATATCCATCCAAAAGGCAATAATACTCATGACCTGCTAATCTGTCCAACATCTGATCGATGAATGGTAGTGAAAAATGATCTTTTCTTGTAGCTTTGTTGAGCCTACGGTAATCCATGCAGACTCTCCACCCCGTCATTGTGCGTGTTGGAATTAACTCATTATTTTTATTGGTCACAATGGTCATACCACCCTTCTTTGGCACACACTGCACTGGGCTCACCCATGAGCTGTCTGAAATCGGATAAATTATTCCTGCATCCAGCCATTTCAGTACCTCTTTCTTGACCACTTCTTTCATTATCGGATTTAGCCTTCTTTGTTGCTCAACCGACGGTTTACTCCCATCTTCCAGCAGTATTTTATGCATACAAAATGAAGGGCTAATCCCCTTGATATCTGTTATGGTCCATCCAATAGCGAATTTAAACTCTCTAAGAACTCGTAGCAGTTTTTCTTCCTGAAAAGATGTTAGTGCAGAAGAAATAATCACAGGTAACTTTGAATCTCTATTTAAAAATGCGTACCTGAGATGTTCTGGAAGTGGTTTTAATTCAAGTTCTGGAGGTGTCTCAAGAGATGGCTTTAATTTGACTGATGACTCTCCAGCTTTTGTCAATGGCTCGATCGGTATTCCAAATCTCCTAAACTTTGGGATGACATCCAGGTATTGCACAAGTTCGTCGACTGCATCGTCCTCCAATTCTGAATTTTCATTAATGATACTTCTCAATTGTTCATAATCCACAAGACTCTGTACCTCATCCTTTATGACTCGATCTACCAAATCAACCAAAAAACATTCTTCTTCATCTGTTGGGAGCTTCATGGCTTTGAAGACATTGAAGGTGACCTCTTGATCATGTACACGCATAGTGAGTTCCCCTTTTTGTACATCTATCAAAGTCTTACCTGTTGTAACGACCCCAAAATAGGTCCATTCCATCCAACCCATTCTGAGTCGCCAAATATATGGTACGGAAAACAACTACAACTTTATTATAACAATTGTCGTGCAAAATACAACAACACATATCTTTGTGAGTTTGGATACAAATATATACCAATCGTAGCACGCCACAATGACACCTTACATAAAGGTATAGTCAAAACCTGTTTTAGAAATTAGAATCTTTGGGAAGTGCTCAAGGAAACCTTCGTATATGGGAGGCCATGCTTTTAGGTTATGGTAGATATCATATATGGCCACGTAATTATCCTTGGTTGACCTAATAGACCCCAAAGAAAAACGAGAAGATTACAATCATATTCTTCCCAATGGTGAGTCTTCTCTTGACATATCATTATCTCCACTGTCTCTAATTGAGTATTATACTCCAAACAAACACCAAGATTATATAGGTAGTGCTTGTAAATATACTCAGCAAGTGGATGAGCACAATCATGTCTTATGATGACACGAGGTTGTATGTCATTAGACATTTCTTAGAAATCTCATAATCTAATATTATTAATATTATAATAATATTTTAATCATTTCTTAAACTTATAAATAATTTAATCCAATTATTCACACTTTAATAATTAATGCATTTAATCATCTAAAATGCCAAACTCATAAGATTTCATCATCATTAACCAAAACCCTCATAAAAATCAGATATACCTCATATATGATTCTCAAGCCAATAAATCATATTTTCCAATTTTCTTACTTCACATAACATATTTAATTCATTTACTCATAACTAGAATATTTTCATGAAAAATACCAAATCGGTTCCAAAAATATTTCTTTTTCCGGGATTTAGCATAACATAGTCCCATATTGAATATATATTTTCTCTAAATTTTAAAAATTCATTTACTATTTTTCAAATGGCCAAAACCACCGAATATTTAAACATTTATCATAAATTATACTTTTATCCAAAAATTTGAAATTTACACGGTATATTGATATTATATAGATGTACTCCCAATAAATATTTCATCAATTTTGGAGTTAATCACAAGGAGTTATAAATAGTTACTTTTAAAATAGTCTTTTCTCATAAAATTCATAACTCTCAATCTATACATCCAAAATCGCCATTTTTGGACACAATATATAAAACTCATCAAATTATCATTTCAAATATTTCCAGAATTTTGAAGGTTCAAAAAATTTCAAACTAAAACATAATAACCCTTAAAATCCCTTTACTATCCCTTACCTCAAAAGAGCAAAGATTTGCGACATTTTGGAATAACGCTGAAACGAACTTGCAACCAGATAGCAATACTCAAAGTATACTCAAAATACTCACAAGAATACGCTCGATAATATATAGAGAGAAAACTTCAGTTTACGGTGTGATTTTCAATTCTAACCTAAGCACCTATTTATAGGAAAATACTTAGAACACCAAAGCGTAAAATTTAATAAATTATTAATATAATAAATTTGAATTCTACGCCCACTTTTTTTTTTGTTCAAACTTCAGCAACACAAGTATCTCACCTTACAAAACTTACAAAAATGTTTTTCATAATTAATTAATTTAAAACTCCAAAAAAAATAATAATTAATTAAGGAACTTCAATAATTCATAATAAATAGCCCTTTTGTGGAAAATTCGACTCTTGCAAGTTTTTATAGGAAATTCAATTCTCTACAACTTTAGAGAAGAAAGTTTTTAAATTTCAAATGTAAATTGACCGAAATCCACAAACAGACGATTTTACTGTGTTATAATCAAATTTCGATCAATAAATGGGGTCCAACCGACATGTTTAACATGTTTTAAACATTTATTGCAACAAAATACTCTTCCTCCTCAGATACTCATATATCCCACATTCGTTGTAAAAATATCACCATTATTATATTATTAAAATATAATAATATATTTAAATGAATTATTTTATCGTAAAAGATAAAATTTCAATTTTCAACAATTGTCAAATTAAAATTTTCTCCATCTATATCCACATAAAATCAATATTTTCCTCATCATATGAATCAATAATTAATTATTCACAAATAATATTACGTAATCACAATATTGACAACCGTGCGGTTCAGAAAGAGGGGCTTTCAATAAGAATTTCTCCATCTTGGCGCAATTAGGTGACCAAACCTCTCCTTGCACGTAATTTTCTAGACATTGCCAATAATGTTATCTAATAATATTATTCGGATAATATATGAATTATTGCTTCGATAATGAAAAATATTGTGTAATGACAATTATGAAACAACAAAGAACATAAAATATCAACGAAGAATTATTAACTCAATAAAATCTTCAATAAAGAATTATCGTAACCATTATTGAGTAGTGCCTTCTTACGAAAAAAAAAAATTATCATGCTTCATGAATAGTACCCGTGAATAGTAACTCGTGAATAGTAACTCATGAATAGTAACTCGTGAATAGTAACTCGTGAATAATAACTCATGAATAGTAACTCATGAATAGTAACTCATGAATAGTAATTATAAAAAATTGAATACTTTTATTTCATAAAATTCGGGGTCTTACAATCTCCCTCCTTATGAAATTTCGTCCCCCGAAATTTTACGCACTGTATTTCAAAGAGTTGAGAATACCTTGCTTTCATTTCAGATTCTATATCCCCTGTCATCATGATTTCTCCATTGATCATCTCCTGTATTTTAGATATCATTCTAGAATACAGCTTCAAAACAAGGGTTAATTTAACAAATTAACATATCACATAATATCCCGATATTATGACTGACCAACAAATAAGCTTAGGTAGGACACACTAGCGAAGAATTAACTCATCTCTCCCCTCCTAGTTCTAATCCCGATCTCCGCCAGAGATCATATTTCTAAGCTCTGATACCAAATGTAACGACCCCAAAATAGGTCCATTCCATCCAACCCATTCTGAGTCGCCAAATATATGGCACGAAAAACAACTACAACTTTATTATAACAATTTTCGTGCAAAATACAACAACACATATCTTTGTGAGTTTGGATACAAATATATACCAAATCAGAAGTACGTCACAATGACACCTTACATAAAGGTATAGTCAAAAACTGTTTTAGAAATTAGAATCTTTGGGAAGTGCTCAAGGAAACCTTCGTACATGGGAGGCCATGCTTTTAGGTTATGGTAGATATCATATGGCCACAGAATTATCCTTGGTTGACCCAATAGACACCAAAGAAAAACGAGAAGATTACTATCATATTCTTCCCAATGGTGAGTCTTCTCTTGACATATCATTATCTCCACTGTCTCTAATTGAGTATTATACTCCAAACAAACACCAAGATTATATAGGTAGTGCTTGTAAATATACTTAGCAAGTGGATGAGCACAATCATGTCTTATGATGACACGAGGTTGTATGTCATTAGACATCTTGTATGATAGTGACAAAACACTCTTCCAAGTTAAATTCACCTCACCCTCAACATCTATAGACCACCATTCTATTCCCTCGCTATCCCCCGCTCGACCCAGCTATACTTTTATTACCTGAAGGAATTGTGAAACAAAAGGGTGAGCACAACTAGCTCAGTAAAGAATATTATGACTAAAGATAAATAAATTATCAATAGTCTTCATCAGTAATAAATCAGAGATTTAGAACATATGGTAGATGATAAAACTTTTCAACCATAGTTTTGCGGAACGAAAGCAATCCATTAAATGAGTCAAATAGACTATAAATTCTATTGTCTTCTCCACGTTAAAAGTCCACCAACAATATTTTATCCTCAGTAACATCAATCAACAGTTCCTTTCCACAATCATATGAATAACTCATAATCATAATTGTGATTCTAAATTCCTCTTCTCATCCGTGACGTAAGATAATTTTCATCATTGTCTTTACTCGAAACATCAAATATCATGGTTATACCAAATCACGCCTCGCTCATAATCATACTAATAAATTCATCTTTGCACCACGGGCCAAAGATATTCATCAACAGTTCATCTTTACACTACAGGCTAAAGATATTCAACAACAGGTCATCTTTGCATTACGAGCCAAAGATATTCATCAATAATTCATCTTTGCACTACAGGCTAAAGATATTCAACAACAAGTCATCTTTGCACAACGAGCCAAAGATATTCATCAATAATTCATCTTTGCACTACAGGCTAAAGATATTCAACAACAGGTCATCTTTGCATTATGAGCCAAAAGATATTCATCAATAATTTATCTTTGCACTACAGGCTAAGATATTCATCAACAAGTCATCTTTGCACTACGAGCAAAAGATATTCATCAATAATTCATCTTTGCACTACAGGCTAAGATATTCATCAACAAGTCATCTTTGCACTACGAGCAAAAGATATTCATCAATAATTCATCTTTGCACTCTGTGCTAAGATATTCATCAACAAGTCATCTTTGCACTACGAGCCAAAGATATTCATATATCAAAGAAATACATAATCATTTCGAAGTTATATAACAATAATTATAACCCGTGTTGATCAATTCACCTTGCACTTAAGCTAAAAATATTCAATTGTAAATTCAATGGTCATGATCATACCAGTCAACAATTCAACTTTTGCACTACTGGCCAAAGAGAACCTATGGTCACGATCATACCAATAATCTACCCATCTTTACACTCAAGTCAAAGAGAAATATCATCATTAGGGTTATAAGAATGTTATATAAAAACAATATAATCAAAACATGGTTTTAATTTCAAGAGTAAGATTCATAAATCAACGATAATTTGGTCAGAGAAGAAACCAATTTGTCGTGAATAGTACCCCGTATTCATACATAGTACCGTATACGTGCATAGTAACCTCGATTAATGAAAAAAGATAAAGTTTCATAATAAAATTCATATCCATATTTATAACACCTTAATCCAAATGTTATAAATCACTTAGAAATCTCATAATCTAATATTATTAATATTATAATAATATTTTAATCATTTCTTAAACTTATAAATAATTTAATCCAATTATTTACACTTTAATAATTAATGCATTTAATCATCTAAAAATGCCAAACTCATAAGATTTCATCATCATTAACCAAAACCCTCATAAAAATCTGCATATACCTCATATATGATTCTCAAGCCAATAAATCATATTTTCCAATTTTCTTACTTCACATAACATATTTAATTCATTTACTCATAACTAGAATATTTTCATGAAAATACCAAATCAGTTCCAAAAATATTTCTTTTCTGGGATTTAGCATAACATAGTCCCATATTGAACATATATTTTTCTCTAAATTTTAAAAATTCATTTACTATTTTTCAAATGGCCAAAACCACCGAATATTTAAACATTTATCATAAATTATACTTTTATCCAAAAATTCTGAAATTTACACGGTATACTGATATTATATAGATGTACTCCCAATAAAAATTTCATCAATTTTGGAGTTAATTACAAGGAGTTATAAATAGTTACTTTTAAAATAGTCTTTTCTCATAAAATTCATAACTCTCAATCTATACATCCAAAAATCGCCATTTTTGGACACAATATATAAAACTCATCAAATTATCATTTCAAATATTTCCAGAATTTTTGAAGGTTCAGAAAAATTTCGAAACTAAAAACATAATAACCCTTAAAATCCCTTACTATCCCTTACCTCAAAAAGCAAAGACTTTGATTGGAATAACTTATTTGAAACGAACTTGCACCGTATAGCAATACTCAAAGTATACTCAAAATACTCACAAGAATATGCTTGATAATATAGAGAGAGAAAACTTGGAGTTTACGGTGTGATTTTCAATTCTAACCTAAGCACCCTATTTATAGGAATAATACTTAGAACACCAAAGCGAGAAAATTTAATAAATTATTAATATAATAAATTTGAATTCCTACGCCTACTTTTTTTTGTTCAAACTTCAGCAACACAAGTATCTCACCTTACAAAACTTACAAAAACGTTTTCATAATTAATTAATTTAAAACTCCAAAAAATAATAATTAATTAATCCGGAACTTCAATAATTCATAATAAATAGCCCTTTTGTCGGAAAATTGAATCTCGCGAATTTTTATAGGAAATTCAATTCTCTACAACTTTACGGAAGAAAGTTTTTCTGAATTCCAAAGCAGAAATTGACCGAAATCCACAAACCAGGCGATTTTATGTTTATAATCAAATTTCAATCAATAAATGGGGTCCACCGACATGTTTAACATGTTTTAAACATTTATTGCAACAAAAATACTCTTCCTCCTCGTATACTCATATATCCCACATTCGTTGTAAAAATATCACCATTATTATATTATTAAAATATAATAATATATTTAAATGAATTATTTTATCGTAAAAGATAAAATTTCAATTTTCAACAATTGTCACATTAAAAATTTTCTCCATCTATATCCACATAAAATCAATATTTTCCTCATCATATGAATCAATAATTAATTATTCACAAATAATATTATAGAATCACAATATTGACAACCGTGCAGGTTCAGGTGAGAAGGGCTTTCAATAAGAATTTCTCCTTCATCGGGCGCGCAATTAGGTGACCAAACCTCTCCTTATGCGAATTTTCTAGACATTGCCAATAATGTTATCTAATAATATTATTCAGATAATATGAATTATTGCTTCGATAATGAAAAATATTGTGTAATGACAATTATTGAAACAACAGCAACATAAAATATCAACGCAGCAATTATTAACTCAATAAAATACTGAACAGTAATTACTGTAACCATTATTGAGTAGTGCCTTCTTACGAAAAAAAATAAATTATCATGCTTCATGAATAGTACTCGTGAATAGTAACTCGTGAATAGTAACTCGTGAATAGTAACTCGTGAATAGTAACTCGTGAATAATAACTCATGAATAGTAACTCATGAATAGTAACTCATGAATAGTAATTATAAAAAATTGAAAACTTTTATTTCATAAAATTCGGGGTCTTACACCTGTGGCTAAGAATGGTCTCCCTAGTATGATCGGTATGCTCTTGTCTTCCTCATAGTCTAAGATGATGAAGTCAGCCGAAAATATAAACTTGTCCATCTTTACGAACACATCTTCAATAATTCCCTGTGGATACGTGATGGATCTGTCAGCTAGCTGTAATGATATGTTTTTCGGTCTTGGAGCCGGTAATCCCAACTGATTAAACACTGACAATGGCATCAAATTTATGCTTGCCCCAAGATCACATAAACACTTATTAAAGCTTGTCTTCCCTATTGTACATGGAATTGTGAAGTGCCTGGATCCTTTAGCTTTGGAGGTAATTTCTACTGAAGCACTGCACTGCACTCCTCAGTCAAGGCTACCGTTTTAAATTCATCTAGTCTTCTCTTCCTTGACAATATACCCTTCATAAACTTTGCATAACTTGGCATTTGTTCTAATGCCTCGGCGAACGGTATGTTGATCTGCAGCTTTTTGAATACCTCCAAGAACTTGCTAAACTGTTTTTCATCCCTCTGCTTAGTTAATCTCTGTGGATATGGAACTTGAGGGTGAATTGGTGGTACTGAACTCTTGAGCTTCTCCTCTGAACCTGCTTTATCCTTCTCGACCTGCTGCGACTCAAATTTTTTTCAGATTTTCTTCATCAACGATAATTTATTACGCGCCGCTTCTACGTAGCGTCTTCCTTAGTATTCTCGGTATGGCCGCCGACTTTCTGATGTCTGCCAGATTTTTCCCAGATCTTAATGATATTGCTTGGCACTATTCCTTTCCATCTCTTCTTGGATTTGTCTCTGTATTGCTTGGTAAGGAACCTTGGGGCCTGTTATTAAGCACACTCGCCATTTGTCCCATTTGCGTCTCTAAATTCTTAATAGCCACTGCTTGGCTTTTGATCAATACCTCCGTATTTGCCATGTACTTCAACATCATCTCCTCCACTTCCGATTTCTTTTCCTACTGAGGTGCAGCTAGAGTATGATGTTGCTGTTGTTGTTGAGCAAATCCTGGCGAAAATGGTGGTTTTGATGTAATGTGTGGCTGAGATAACTGTGGCTAAAACTGTTGAGTCGGCTAAAACTGATTCTGCTGATGTCCTTGGTTATTCGACCAACTAAAGTTTGGATGATTGTGGTTGTTGGGGTGGTATGTGTTCTAAAATTAACCTTGGTCTTTCCTGTAGTTGCTCACATATTGTACCGACTCTGAAATGATAGCACACTGATCTGTGGAGTGTGACCCTGCACAAATCTCACAAACGAAGGTAACTATTTTAATTTTGCTCTCTGCTATTTTGTCTATCTTCTTTGCCATCGCTACCATCTGTGCCGACAATTGTGTAATAACATCTACCTCTAAAACACCTGCTACTTTGGCCTGTGACATCCGAGATGTAGGATTCTGAAAGTCATTAGCTGCCATAGTCTCAATTAGTGTATAGGCTTCGTCATAACTTTTTCCCATAATGCCCCTCATGCAGCTGCATCTACAATCGGTCTCGACTGCCATCCCAATCCGTTGTAAAAAGTATTGATTACCATTAAATCTGGCATACCGTGATGCAGACACTTCCTCAACATCTCTTTATATCTCTCCCATGCTTCATATAAGGACTCTCCTTGTTGTTGCTCAAACTGACAAATAGTTGTCCTCATCTTTACAGTATTAGCCATTGGGAAGAACTTGGCTAAGAATTTCTGCGCTAAGTCCTCCCATGTAGTGATTAACCCTGATGGCAAAGAATGAAGCCAACTTCTCGCCTTATCCCGCAATGAGAATGGGAACAACCTCAACCTAATAGCATCCTCCGTCACACCGTTATATCGGAATGTGTCGCAAATCTCTATGAAGCTCAATAAGTGTTCATTTGGATCATCCGTAGTAGCACCCCCAAACTGAACTGAGTTCTGCATCATCTGAATAGTGCCCGATTTTATCTCAAAAGTGTTCACTGCTATGGCCGGTCTGACTATGCTCGACTGTAGCCCATTTATATTTGGCATGGAATAGTCCCTTGGAGCCTTATGCTCTTCTCTTTGTTCTTCTGCCATGTCTGGTATAGTACTTTCCAACTATGCTTGTAAATTTCTTCGCACACCTGCTTTCCAACCTTTTCCGTTTATGTTATCCTGCGCTGGTGTTAATTCAGAATGAGATGATCGCGTGTGCATAAAAATCTACAAGTACCTGAAATCAAAACAAAACAAAAATAGAAATGAGATAAGATTAGATATGTCTAAGTCATACAAGATAGCTTATAATTGATGATAATTATTTAAACTAAACACCTTTCCCCGGCAACGGCGCCAAAAACTTGTTGCCTCTTTTTCAATTATGACAAAAGAGCTCTAACTCATGCAAGCATACATGTGTCAACAAGTAATACAGAGTAAGTAAAGTATCGATCCCACAGAAAAAGTTGTTCAATTTAAACTACTATTCATCAATCAAATCACTATTTCTATATGCTTAAACTAAAGATTAAAAGTGTGAATTATTCTATCTGCAAATAAGAACTAAAATGAGAATAAGAATGGAATAAATCAAATCTGGAATTAATGGGATCCTAACTTCATTTAATATTTCATCTAGTTACCACTATTATGGAAGAATTGTTCACATATCACAGGAAAATAGTCAAGAGCACTAATAGAGTCATAGCCATTTTTTAATGCACTAGGACCTACTTACACAACATCCACAGATGATAGACTCTGTGTAATCAACAATATAACCAAAATCACTATATATCTATGTGAAATTGTAATCATACTGAATTTAAGCACAAGCCCTTATTTTAACTCATACGGTGAATAAGTATATGTCTATCTCATTCACGAAATATGCAAGCCATATACAACAACCCCATATACGTATGCTATTATGACTACACTCCATACTCGTATGTTCATTGTCAATTCCATACAAGTACTGAAACGAATGGTGATCAAGCATTCATACATGTAAAACAATCATAATAGAATTCCCATATGATATATAAAGCGATTTCTAGAAAGCAAGCATGCAACCAAACTATATATTAAAATCCGTTAGAATCCCATAATGGAGTTTAGTTCATAACTGAACCAACAACCATTATGGGATCAAAGTTAAACATGATTATCAAGCAAATAATTGAAAGATGAAAGATAGAGCGATCAAACCCAATTGTAGATTGTAAACCAATATCAACGTTCAAATCCTCATATAAATCAAGAAAAATAATATTATAAATCCACAATGATGGAGAATCCCAAGAAGAAGTAGAGAAGATGGAGTTTAGGCTTCGTTCTTCGTTGGAATCTCTCTCACGTGTAAACCCTAGTTACTACGATGAAAAAAATGTCAAAGTGTCCAAGTGTGTCTGACACCAGTCAAATATCGTTTAAAATAAATTACAACCCTTTTAATTAAAAATTAAAATAAAACAAATAAACAGCTTCAGCATTGCGCGCGGCCGGGCGCCCCTCTAGTATGTTCCTCGAGCGGACACGAGACTTGCAGTATGTATGCTCTATCCATTTGAAGTGCTTTCGCCGCGGTAGCGCGCTCTCAAGGCTATTATGCGCTCGGCTTACGCGCCTGACTTGCGATGCAACAAAATTAAGTTACGCCTCGATTACGTCATGCTGCTGCACAAGAATCGCTACTTGTTCATTCTTTTCCTTCCTTCCTTCATTATTAGTCCCTCCGCTTCACTGCATCCTCATGTCGTGCATCCGTCAGCCTCAAACCATGCGTCCAATCGCCTCTTGCCATCCAACAACACCAAATTAGGCCATTTCCAACACTTTTTCACCAAAAGGAGTTTTAAGTACATGCAATGCAAAATAACATGAAATGCAACTAAAACAGACTGAAATGTACTTGAGATGGGCATAATTCGCGTAAATTGATATCCAATAAGTAGGTATAAAACCCACTTATCAGTTTGCTTATACAGATGGTAAAATATGTGACTTGGAGTTTGATATGGTGATAAGGAGATCTTGGTAGTATATTTTTGGTGTAATAATATTTGAAAACTAATTTGATTTGAGGTTATGTTATTTTGAAGCTCTTGAGGACTTGGGGAGAGTTGGTAATATAGTTTACATAGTTGTTTTGTTTATCTAATGTCATTAGCGTTTTGTATGAATTTATGTAAAATAAAACAAAAATAATTTGTTAGATCTTTATCATGTGTGGAACAGAAACATTTTAGGAATTAAAAATAATTTTAAATATTTTTGGTATTCGAATCGTATTTAGATAAAGAGAAAATTTTTGTGATTTCGAATTATGTTTCGAAGAGTACGTTTATAAGAATTAAACTCAAAGATTTTAGCGACGGCCAACGCCAACGGTGGATCATGTGATCTAATTTGATGCAATGCGAAGAACTTTACCAAGGCTTGACACGATAACTGACGAATCTTTTACGAGAACATAGATAATTGTGCGGACCAATGGACTTACAAGCTTGATCATTACAAATGGCGGCGCTACATCTTAATTAAAGTTTATGAATAATTATGTAATTTAATAAAAACTAAAATAAAACTTTATGTAACTTATTTGAATTCTGAGGATGAAATTATTTTTAAGGAGGGATAAATGTAATAATTTAATCTTTGTTAATTTGATTTTTTTTTTCTAAAATTATCTAGAGAGCGAAGTTACATGGGATGCGTAAGAGACTATTCCGCAAGAGTATCCTCGCCTCTTTAATGCCAAGTAAATCTTTGTTACTCTTTTGATTAAATCTTTATTATTCTTTTGATTTCGGGGATGGAATCCTTTTTAAGGGGAAGGTGATGTAATACCCCGAAAAAAAAAGATTAAAATAAAATAAATGACTTTTAAATTTATATTTTAAATATTTTAATTGGGCTTTTCTTATCTTTGGCAGTTGGGTCAAATTATATTTAGTTTATGTGGACTATAATAAGTATGTGATTACATTAATTTGGGCCTTTATACTAATTGGGTCAAACTAATTTTAAATTATTTAAGTTGGGTTTGTTAAACTAATTGAGCCCAATTTTATTTGTTGGGTTTAAAAAAAATATTATAATAAACATAATCCTAATATATTAAGATTAGGGTTTCCCTAAGATCTATATTGCAGAAAGTGGAAAAAAAAGGAAGAGGTGGAAAAGGGATAGATCAAAGGAGGCGAATATAAAAAAAAACTAAGTACAATATTATTAAAATCTCAGCATATGGTCATCTTCTAAAGGTAATTAATGATTGTCTTTTGAATACAATGTGTATATTGTGCTTGATATATTCAATTAGTCATATATATATATATATATATATATATATATATATATATATATATAAGGATTTCTTGTTGCGAGTAGCAATCACCAATCTTTGGTAATATATATATAATGATTACATGTCATAAATAAAGACTTTAAGCACTAATTTGGTACATTAATATATATATATATATATATATATATATATATATATATATAATTATATTATGAGTCAACAACTTAGTAATTATATTTTAGGTTATTTAAGAATTAATAAAATTATATCTATTTTATTAGAATGTTAAGTATATTAAATTAAAATGATACTTTTGTATTAGCAAAATGTATTGAACATAGTCTTAATTGTAGAGGATATATGAACTAATGTTGAAACAGTTAAATTATAAAAAAGAAAGTTCATAAATTTTGTAAGTTAGTAATTTAATTAGTCATCTTGTGCGATTTGGTAATTATATAGATCGGATTGAGGAGATTTAGCGGTGTGATATTTGCGTTCGGTGAATTATTTTAGTATTATATTCTGGTACGGATTCCGTACTCCACTCCTTTGATTATGGTTGCATTCTTTGTATCTCGTGATATATCGTCATTTATTTTCTTATAATCCTATTGGAAATCTTAAATAGAAATTTGATATTGATACTTTGGTTGTATTCAGTAATTTAAACTCTTTTCCTTCTATTAAAATTTGTACATATTCTATAATTTTTTCAGTGATACTCTTGTTAAATTTGATTTGTTCATTTTGTCCCTTGTTTCGAATTCTGTTATGATTTCACATAATTGTTTCTTGTGAAATTCATATAATAGTTTCATTTTGGAGTTGATATATATGACTCATATTTGTACTCTTTGAATTAGGTTATCATGTTTAGTATTTATTTTAATAATTGTAGAGCGGTACGTCTTGCTACCATCTTTTTGAGACATTGTGACTATAATTTGATTTGGTTCAACATGTACATATAGAACTCTTTTGTTGGTATTATGTCGCATGTGTTGTGACATGATATTTTTGTTAGAATATATCATAGGGTATACCTGAGCTATAACCACCTGTGGGGGTACCACAGGCATGTCGTCTTGGCACGAGAGGCATGACACTCTCTGTGGCGGTGTGATTAGTCCACGACGTCTCCATTTGGGCTCCGGAGGAAGTGGGCCATTTGGTGTTTTGTTGTGTGTGTATGGGTTAACCCTAGTTTTAAGTTCTGCAGATTGGTGATGTTGTGCCAAACACACCTATCCGATTACATACATTTGGATTCACGATCCAATGTATGACTTGCCTGTGTGGTATTATTTTGACTTGCCTATGTGGCATTATTTTGACTTGCCTGTGTGGCATTATTTTGACTTGCCTGTGTGGTATTGTTTCGATTTGCCTATGTGGCATTATTTTGAATTACCTGTGTGGCAAGGTATATTTCTGAGCTCATTCGGTATGAAATAACACCCAACCATTTGATTCAGCCTATTATTTCATTGTATTAGTTTTGTTTGTTTCTGTTCAGTTCAATTCTTTGTGTTAGTTTTTTTAGTTCATTAGTTCTTTTCTCTTCTATTACTTTCGTTAATTCTGTTGATTCAAATATATTCTGTTAGTTCCCGGAGGCACAATAGTTATCTAGAAGGGGGGGTTGAATAGATAATTTAAAATTCTTCTTTAAATACTTTGTTAGTTTTGTTAATGATTCAAACACAGTGGAATTAAGATTTGTTTGAACTCCCTCTTAGATATGGTGAGTTAATAAGAGTGAGGTAGTTATAGCAGTTATAGCAGTTATGACAAGAATGTAATAGACACAACAGTTTTAAGTGGTTTAGAGCACTTAAAGCTCCTAATCCACTCTTCTACTCCTCGAGTAGGAAATCCACTAAGGATATCTTTTATACTTTCTGAATCTCATAGATTCCTTCTAGACCAGCTGTCTAGCCACTTCTTAGTTCACTTTTGAACTCTTCAAGTCCAGCAGACTTGGTTCTTCACAGTTCACTTAGAACTCTTCAAGTCCTTCTGACTTGGAACTTCTTACTTCACTTGGTTGGTAGTTGATGAGTTCTTGATTGGTGCTACTCAGTTGTCGTTAAGCTCTTGTTCGATAGAACTGAGTAGCTGAGTAAGCTTTCTCTTTATCAGATCGTAGAGTTAAGAGTTGAGCGTTGAGTGTTCTTCAGCGTTTTGTTCAATGCTTGCTTTCTTATTTTTTCATCTGCAATTTTTTTTTGCATATATGTGATCCTTGAAATGTATCCGTTGAAGATATCCGTTGAAGCATTAAATGCATTTGACATCTTTGAACTTTGATGGAGACTTTTCTGCACATCTTCTGATTTATATTCTAGCCCACTGACACAGCAGACTGCCATCTCACCTAACACCTAAAAAGTTATTTTCCTCTGACCCATGGTACTTTCCTTAGCTTCTTCAATACGTTTCTTTGTTGTATACTAAGGATATCTTTTTTGTCATTGGGACTGGTGAGGACTTCAACATTTATAACTAATTCTACATTTATTGGGATTTATCTTTAAACAAATGGGCAAGGCTCGATGCTTCTGACATAGACATATGATGCTCTACGATTCTGATTGTGGTGTCTTGCCACCTTGATGCTTGATCCGATACTTAGCAAACAAGAGCACTATAATTTCTCTTAAGGACTTGGCACACTACGATCTTCACTTGCATATCTTGTAGATTCTACATTTTTGAGATCACACTACGATCTTCACTTGCTTGTCTTGCAGACTCTACGTTTTCGAGAGCACACTACGATCTCTGAGTTGGCTCGGCAAATGTTTAGACCATTCTACGATTTCCGGAGAGTCCCTTCAAGGCGTCTACACTACGTTCCTCGATGCTCTATAATTCTGCCTTGACTTCTGCAAACTCTCTATCAGCTCAATAGACTACGATTTTGTTGAAGCCTATCTATTACATCTTAAGACATATATCAACCTAACATCTTTGATCTCCTCATAAATACATTCATTTACAGAATGATAAACATTAAAAGCTTAGATCAACCTAACCGATTTGATCTATCACTAAGTCCTTGTACATATATTCCTTGAAGGACTTTACATAAAATCATGAGCATTTACTTTAAACATCAAATCAAAATATGCAGTTTCCCAACAATCTCCCCCTATTTGATGTTGACATAACCAAGGAGATTTGTGCCATGATTATCAATTTCTAGATGCAAATGCTAGAAAGTAAATATGACTTAATATTTTAGTGAGAAACTAAAATTTCTAGAGAATAAGCATGAATTTATTGATGTTTGAAGATAGATATTACATTTAAGTTCAGTTACATCAATAGGAATTAAATTTTAACTTATCTCTGTTTCTTCGGCCTTTTGCCTCGTGGAGGATTGGCATACTCCTCAGCTCTTCTTTTGCTGCTCACTTCGTCTCTCCTTGCTATATCTTCCAGCTCACTTTGACTTAGTCTTTCATTGTGATCATGCCTATTCATGAATGCAGGATCTCTAATTGGCAGTCTTAGGCCTGTGGTGGTCACTTCTTGTGAGCTGGGAGTAGGCCCTTGACTCCTTAATGGTTGAGCCATAATAATTGGCTGCTGATCAAATCGTTGAGTTTGATGACCAGATCGTGGAGTCTGAAGGTGAGACTGCCTTGGAGGAGGACTCCTTGATGATTGAGCTAAGAATGTGCCTCTGCCTCTGCCCTTGCCTTGATTTCCTTTCCCTTTATTCTCCCCCTTTATGTCAGCATCAAGGGTTCAAATGTCTTCAGATATGCGAGTCATGCCTTGAACAAGCTCGTTGAGCTGACTTTGGGATTGAGCAATGTCTTCACGGTTCTCTTTAATGAGAGCATCAGATCGAACTTCCCTTTGTTGGAGGATGGCTAGAATATTGTCGGTCTGCTTGATTTGGTTCGTGGAGAATTCTTGAATTTCTTTCAATGTAGTTTGTAGATTTTTGATGTTGTCCATCATAAGGTTGTTCTAAGATTCCTGAGTCTTCTGTAAGATCAGAACAACATCCCTATGTCTCTTAGCAGCTTGAAAGTGGATCTGATCCCGATCATTTATGCTCTGAAGCATCTCTTTTATGATTTCCCTAAGTCTATTTGTGAGCTCAGAACTTAGGGTGCCTGGGAGAGAATTGGCAGCATTGATCATTTTAGTCAGTCTCATTTGAACTAGTTCAGTATGAGCTTCAAGACTGTCTTCTATGTCCTTGCTCACTTTTTTGGACGCTTCTGACAACTCAGTTTTGGTGGGCAGATCTAAAATGAGTTCAATGAGTTATGGACTGTTTGGAGGATGGGCTCTTTTGTATTGATCTTGCAGGGTGTAGAGAGCAAGATCAAGGTTGAAATATTCATTTGAGGACGAGGAAGGAATATCTAATGGAGGGGTTGGTGTTTGGGCTTCATGAGGAAGTGACTCTACAATTTGAGTGTGTGACTCTACGATTAAGCTCGAGTCAGTAATCGTAGAGATGATAGGAGATTGGATCAAAATAAAGCTGGGAAAATTTGGTTCATCAGTTTCAAAATGTTGGGATTCTGTAACTGGGAATTGATTAAGTGGATGTAGAATCACTTCCAACCATCTTGGCAGTTCATAGAATTAGTTGAAGAATGATGGTGGATAGTGATTACTTCGGAAAGGGATTGGCATAGATTGTACCTCATGCCTATTCTTTGAAGAAGGGCCATTTGTGATCAGCTTTCTGGCAATTCTAAGGTTGCCTGGAAATCCATGAGCTAGCACTGAGATTGTTGGATATGCTTTGAAGCTCCAGAACATGTGATCCCAGGAGTTGAGAATTTGAGCTCTATGGAAGGGCATCATGGGTAGATAGGAGAACAGCTGATTGTAGTTGGCTCTCCTATACCCATCACAGCCCACAACTATAATTTCATCCTAATCATCTTCTTCTTCTTCACTGTCTTCTTTTGAGGACTCCACTACATCAATTACCTCTTTTAAACTTTCTTTCTCTGGGCTCTCTCATTTTCTTCAGGACCAGTTTCTTCTGACATAGGGATATCATGAGCCCCTCCCCCCCATCAATATGATCATCCATTTTCATTTCGAATGGCTCCCCCTCAGCTGGAGCACTCTCTAAAGTGAAAATTTTAGGTAGCTCCCCCTCAGCTGGAGCTTTGTCTTCTTGTCTTGCTTCGGATAGCCCCTTCTCAGTTGCTATCTTTTTGTCTTCTTCTTTAAGTACTCCTTTATTGATAAGGATGTACTTTTTGACCAATTTCCTTCTTGGTTTCCTGGGCTTAGCCCTCAGCTCTGATTGGTCCCCCTCAGCTTTGATTGGTCGATCAGTCTGAGAATCTGTTGCAGCAACTTCTTTGGGAGAGTTGTCCTGTCTGGTCTCTACGATCAGTAGAGACTCTACGATCGAAGAGACAGAGGGCCTCTTGGATTTGTGACTGTGTTTACTCTTCTTCAGCAGCTGAGAGATGGTAGCTATGTCTTCATCTGCCTCAGCCTGCTGTTCTTTCCTTCTCAAGATCCTCAGAGTTTCAATGTCAGAACATTCTTGAGGTGCATCAGTGGTTGACCCCTGGGGTTCCTCTGTTATTTGAGCCTTCAGCTTTCTTTTGCCCTTGCTTTTTCTGACTAAAGAAATGGGTTCTTCTTTGTTTATCTCTTCCTCTTCTTCTTCAGTCTCCTTGATAACAGACATGTTTCCTGGAATCCCTGATTCTTTTGCATCACCAGTCCTTCCACTGGACTCAGACATCATTCTTACATTCTCTGCTAGATTCCTTTTCCAGTTCTCGAATAGCTGCTGAGTCATTCTTCTGTTTGGATTTATGGATTCACCTTCATTATCCCCAATTTTATCTCCTAAAGTAGACTATAGGATGATGCTAATGAATCGCCCGTAGAGCATCTTTCCAGAGCTCTTTGATTTCTTCGAGCTTAGTATCCATTTCCCAATCCAGTCAAGTAGTAGAGCTCCATAGTTGAGTTGAATCCCACAACTTATGGCTATCATAAGCTTGAGCTGTACTTTGTTTACAGAGTCATGGCCGGAGCTCTTGTAGCATATGCATTTCCCAACAATGTCTACCACGAATTCATACCTCTGAGGGACCTCTTTCTTCTTGTATCCTTTGACAGTGGGGAACTTCTTGTGGTGCATTCTCTTAAGTCCTTCATGGAAATCGATGCCCTCTATGGACGACAACCCTTTCGATTTGAAACCTTGGGCTAGATTTATGTCCTCAGCCTTGAGCTTGATTTCCACATCCCTGACCCTTGTAGTGATGACGTCATTCTCGAACGCACAATTTCTGTAGAATTCCTTTATCAGCTTAGGGTAGATCCACGTGCTCGTACCAAGAGCCTCTTTAAGACCAACTTTCTTTATCAGAGATGGAGTTTTGAGAAATTTGGGATCAGCTGTCTTGAACTCATTGAAACAGAGTCTGTAACCAGAGATGACATTTGAGGCTGCCATTGATTTCTTTACACTGAGTATGATTGTTTGAGCTTTTCAAAAAGTTAGGGTTTCTGCTTATAAAGAGAGAGAGAGATATGAGTTTTTTGAACTTCTGATTTCAAAAAGGTATTTTCAAACTGTACTTGTAACTTCCCTCTCTCTATTTGCTTAGTGGGGCATGTGTCAAATTCTGCTTAGCCCTACGAATTTGACTGATGAGGAATGTACTAATTTGCCCTTAGCTCTTTCTGAGCTAATGTGTCCTTTGGGAGGACTGCGATCGTTGAGGTAGTCCTTATGATCATCGAGTATGCACTGTGATTGTCGAGTCTGCTCTGCAATCGTCGAGTCTGCTCTACATTCGTCGATTCTGTACTGCGATCGTTGAGTCTTCCCATGTCCTTGTGATGAACTTTTGACTTAGCATTCTTCTCGGTTTAAAGTAGCTCAGGAAGGGTCAACCTCATGGATTGAATCAAGGGTTAGGTTTGTTCCTGAGGCGCTTATCAGAGATTGCTTTGTTTTATTGAACTTTGTCATCACTGAATGCTCCTTTGTTTTGTTGATGGAGCTCTGCCATCGTTGAGTCGGCACTGCGATCGTTGAGTTCCATTTTGCTGCAGCTCTACAATCGTGGACTTCTTTTGGTCATGTCTACGATTTCGAGCATAGCCTTAATATCTGCATAGTTAGCACATATTAGAGCATAGATTTCATAGTTGTAAATTAAGCATGCCTAGCTCACTTATTAATTTGTTAAACTTGGATTCATCTAAAAGCTTTGTAAAGACATCAACAAGTTAATTTTCAGTAGGGATATATTTTAAAGATATGGTACCATTTTGCATATGATCCCTAATGAAATGACACCTTATTTCTATATGCTTAGTCCTATAATGCATGACAGGATTATGTGTTATTGCTATGACACTTTTGTTATCACAGTGAACAGGTATAGATTTGAATTCAAACCCATAGTCTGCTAGCTGATTTTTCATTCAGAGGATCTGAGCACAGCAGCTGCCAGTAGCAATGTATTCAGCTTCTACATTTGAAGTAGATACTGAGTTTTGCTTCTTGCTAAACCAGGACACAAGTCTGTTTCCTAGCAGCTGATAGGTGCCATTGGTACTTTTTCTGTCTATTTTGTAACCTGTAAAGTCATCATCTGTATATCCTATTAGTTCAAATGAGGACTCCTTGGGATACTAAATCCCCAAGTGAGGTGTGCCCTTGAGGTACCTTAAAATCCTTTCCACGGCAGTTAAGTGTGATTCCTTAGGATTAGCTTGAAATCTAGCACATATGCATGTTGCAAACATTATGTCTGGTCTATTGGCAGTCAGATATAGAAGAGAGCCTATCATACCTCTGTATTTAGTTATGTTAATACTTTTACCTTTTTCACTACAAGAAAAAGGCCTAACAGCGACCAATAATATCATCGACCTCATGTCCGGTCTCTGATAGTATTAATAGCGACAAACATCTCTATGATCGTAATTTAATCTAGTATCATTATTTAATATCAATGACCAGCTTGCGATCATTGATCGATCAACGAGATGAATTTCCCTCCCAAAAATTGGTGCAAAAAGTTGGCGCGTTTATTTTTTGCGACCATTATATATCAGCGACCGCATAGCGATGAGATATCTACGTTTGTCTCAGACTATTTTCCGGATGAAGTCTTGAAAAAGGCCAATCGAGTATCGAGACATGATGATGGGGGAAATGTTGAACTAAATGGTCGGCTCTCTGTATTTGGTCTATCGGGCCGCACTTATGGAAAAGGGAAGCGCATATTCCTTTCTGAGCAAGAATTACATGTTGCACATACTTACATTCTTCTCAATTGCGAGGAGATTGACGAATTTGTGAGGTACACATGTAAACTTGATAATTTATCTTTTAAGTTGAAAATTTATTCCAATATGTTAATGTTTATAACATGGTATAGATTAGACGATATTTGAGTTAAAAGTGAAGCATCCGGCATAAGCGATAAAGAAATTCAAATCAATCGTGATAAAAATTTGCACTTTGGCTAAAGGACAAAGTAAGTTCAATATTTAAGCACATAGTATATATATATATATATATATATATATATACTCCATGTTAACTATGACTTCATTTAATAAGATGGAGTTTTTGTAGGCTTTGATTGAGGATCAACGATTAGGCTAATGTACAAGTCCTAGCTATGGGACCAGACAGGGACCAAGTCAGCCGCAATGGTTACAAAATAAATGGTTGTGAATTTCACACAAAGGCATATAGGCGCGCTAAAAAAACAATGAACTCTAGAGTGTGTGTCCAAGGAGATTGTTACAATGAGCTTGGTCGTGCCTTTTATGGGGGAGTTGGAAGAAATCGTAGAGTTGTCGTACAAGGGCATGTACAGGGGTCATATTCACTTGTTCAAGTGTCGTTGGTTTGATTCAGAAAAAGAGATACTTGTTGACATACATGGAATCGTCGATATTGACCTCCATAGGTTTGCGTACTCCAACGAACGGTTTGTTTTACCAACTTAAATAGTACAAGTATACTAAACTCCTAGTCCTGTTAGGAAAAGGGATAGACCGCCTACAGATTGGCAAGTTATAATTTATACTCCCGCGCGTAGTCATGTAGAAGTAGTTGATGGGGAGATTTACCAAGAGCAGATGCTTCATAGTAAAACTATAATAAATGTGGAGGATGACAATGAAGTAATCTAGTTATATGGTGGAGATGAACCACATGAATTAGATCCTGAGTCAATACTTGTGTCAGATGACATTGATAATGAGGAGGAAGAGTTATTGACTGAATTTGACACTGAATCTGAAGTAGATGATGGTTATGAATCTGCAACACGTATACAAGATGATTCTGAATCAGACATTGACACTTGAACAAATGAAATGTATGTTTAGCATTACATGTTTTTTATATCATTGTCATGTTTATGTACTAAACTATTTAAATGCAATTTTTGTTTATTGTCATTTTATATTCATAAATATACATGTTTATATCACTGTCATGTTTTATGTACTAAACTATTTAAATGCAATTTTTGTTTATTGTCATTTTATATTCATATATATAAATGTTTATATCACTGTCATGTTTATTGTCATATATACATGTAATCAAATATGACTCATAATAACATCTTGAAATTTGTAATATCTGAGATGAAGCCACGGCGGTAGATAAAAAGCGCGGCTTGGGTAGGGGGCCTAATCATGTGCCCAAGGCCCCTACTAATCCGGATGATCGGATTCTTATTCAGATTCGCCCTCCTCTGAATAGCATGTACGTCCCGCATATATCATTTATATAGAAGCATTTAAGATTCCATTTATACAAGATATATAGAACTTAGATGTAAATTGCTTTAATTTGTATATTTCTTTTGGTTTGTGTCTTGGGTGCCTAGAAATGTCCATATATGCATGCTGTCGTGCATGTGGCTAGTCTATATTGTAGGGGAGACTTTGGCAATTTTTTTTTAAGTATTATAAGTATAAGTTTGAAAAATGTTCATAAGTATTATAACTTAGATGTAAATTGCTTTAATATATCTACTTATCGTTGATGTAAATTGATGTTAATATGCTTATTGTATTGAAAATTTGTATATTTCTCTTGGTTTGTGTCTTGGGTTCCTAGAAATGTCCATAATTGCATGTCGTCGTGCATGTGGCTAGTCTATATTGTAGGGGAGACTCTGGCGAATTTTTTTTAAGTATTATAAGTATAAGTTTGAAAAATGTTCAAAAGTATTATAACTTAGATGTAAATTGCTTTAATATATCTACTTATTGCTAATGTAAATTGTTGTATATTATAGTGATTTTTCAGATAATAAGATCGTCAGTGCATATCACAATTTGTGTTTTGAGAATTGGCCTACACATTGTGATTACGTGGTAGTACACCTATCGCCCACAAGGATCTTTGTTTGAAATTTGAATTTGGTATGTTTTTTTAATTATGATGAGATAATATAATATTCAAAGGATAATTGTTTAGTAATGTTATTATTGTTGTTTTATTTGCGAAATGGTATAGATGGGAGGACCTTGAGGCTCAAAGGATGATCTGAGACATTATTACAGCGAAGTCATGGTCCGCACCAAAGACAATTTGAACAAAGAAAGACAAAAAGCCCTTCATAATGCCGAGATCAACCATCCAGGCTAGGGAGAGGATTACATGCACGAGCATAGCCTCTGGTGGTGTACCCGATCCATATAAATTTGAGATGTGTGCCCAATGGAGAAGTGAGAGTGGGTGAAAAGACAAAAGACCGCCGCCACTAATGGATCCTCGGGTGTGCCGATGGTGAAAAAGGCTAAAGGGACATACAAGTGGTGGCAAGATTTATTCAACTTCATAAAGATATATCCTTTGCCAATGCGATTTACAAGTTTTAATATGTTTACAATCATGAATTGTAGAAAATATATCACATTTTTACTTAGTAATATTGTGCTATTTTTTGTATAGGAGTCTCAGTCTCAAGGTACACCTATCCATTGGCTGGATGTGTACGTAGCCACCCGTGATGGTCTGCCTGATGCTATCCAGATAAGCGGTAATAAGTTTTAACAACTTGATCTTGTTTATCAATGCTTACAGAATTTATTTGTAACTATTTAATTGTTAACATGATGACAGGATACTTATAAGCATTTATTGAATGGCGCTATCACGAAGGCACTCCACGCCCCGCTTTATTGATCAAGAGGCGTGGGAGAGGCGTGCTGTTGTGAAGAAGAACTACATTAAAGGTCGAGGACAACGACGATGCCCATCCTTGATTGGCTCAGCCGCTCTTCACCCGATCTTCCACGGTCATCGAGCCATCCAACTGTTCATATACTCATTTGTTGTGTGAGAGCTATATGTCGAGATCGAGATCTTTGAAGATCTTACCGGGCATCAGGGGGCTCTGAGTCTTGAGGAGTTAAATTTGAAGCGATTCACAACACAAAATGAGCAGGACAAAGCATGGGGATGACGACGAGGTATAAAATCAATTTGTTGTATGTATTGTCGTAATATATACCAGTATCAACATAGTTAATATATTTGTAACTTGTTTTATTATTTTGTTAATTACAGGGTGATCAAGGAGGCGATGATGCTTGACGTACCTGCTTTAGATCAGTTTTGTAGTTATAGTATAATCTTGTGTTTGTATATTCATTCTTTGGATGTCTGTATGTTACTTAAACAAGTTTTGAAATGTTATTATATTTATTCAAATCATATTAGTTTTTAAAGGTTTAGATAGTTTATATACTAGTTTGGTGTATGTGTTAGTGGACGATAAATCTTTATATTGTTGTGTATACTGTTTTTCTTATTGTGTATATGTGTTCGGATAAATCAGGTACAAAATAGGTACAGGTTTTTGGGAATTCTGCAAAACAGTAAAAAACTTGGTTTGCATTTTTTCATATCAGCGACCGCATGCGGTCGTTGATAGTTATTAGCGACGGATAAACATTTGAGGCTATCAGCGACCGCATGCGGTCGCTGATAGCCATCGCTGCCACGTGGACCACGTCGGCTTTGGCCCTGGACCATGCTGACTCAGCTTAGCGACCAAATTTGTCATTTCGATCGCTCATATCGGTCGCAGATAGGTCGGTCGCTAATAGTGGTCGCTGATGTGCATCGCAGCGACTAGATTTTATGCGACGACTATCAGCGACCGTATGCGGTCGCTGATAGGCGGTCACTGATAAACCTTTTTGTTGTAGTGTTTCATCTTTTTCAAGCTTGGTTGCTAGAGCAACTGGGGTTTTCATGGGAGAGGCTGATTTCATACCATACTTTTTAAGTAAGTCTTTGATGTACTTGGCTTGGTTTATGAAGATTCCTTCATCAGTCTTCTTTACTTGCAGTCCAAGGAAGAAGTTCAGCTCACCCATCACGCTCATTTCAAACTTGCTTTGCATAAGCTTGGAAAATCTCTTGCATAACTTTTCATCAGTAGATCCAAAAATAATGTTCACAACATATATTTGAACTAATAAGACTTTGTCTTTATGCTTTCTAAGAAATAATGTGGTATCTACTCTACCTCTAGTGAACCCATTTTTAATAAGAAAGTTAGTTAATGTTTCATACCATGCTCTAGGTGCTTGTTTAAGACCATATAAGGCTTTGTCTAATCTATAGACATATTTTGAAAGAGATGGATTAATGAAACCTGGAGGTTGCTTTACATATACTTCTTCTTGAAGTTCACCATTTAGGAATGCACTTTTGACATTCATCTGAAAGACTTTGAACTTCATATGAGCAACAAAGGCAAGGAATATTCTGATGGCTTCTAGTCTGGCAACAAGTGCAAATTTCTCATCGTAGTTAATGCCTTCTTCCTGAGAGTAACCCTTGGCCACTAGTCTTGCTTTATTCCTGGTTATTACTCCATCTTCATCCATCTTATTTCCGAAGACCCACTTGGTTCCAATGACAGGATGACTTTTTTATCTTGGAACCAATCTCCATACTTTGCTTCTTTCAAACTGATTAAGTTCTTCCTGCATGGCTTCTATCCAGCTGGAGTCTTCCATAGCATCCTCAATCTTCTTAGGTTCAATTTATGACAGGAAGCTTAGATAGAAACATTCATTTTGGGTGGCAGCTCTTATTTTGACTCTTGTACTAGGATCTCCAATGATTAAGTCTTGAGTGTGATCTCTTGCCCATCTATTTCTTGTTGGGACATCTGTCCTGATGCCTTCTTGTCTGAGATTTTCAAGATCAATTTTTGCTTCTTGATGTGGGGGTTTGTTGTCTTGCGTAGGCCTCTCTACGATCTCATTTCCTTGCTCAATGATTCCACTATCTGGAACTATGATCGTAGTGTTGAGCTCGACGACCTCATTCGTAGTGTCTAAACTGTCATTCGTAGAGTCTTGAGGCACTGTTTTGTCCAAGTCTGTTTCATCGAAGATGATGTGGATTGAGATTTCAACGCTTAGTGTCTTTTTGTTGAACACTCTATAGGCCTTACTGTATGTGGCATACCCAAGAAAGATTCCTTCATCTGACTTGGGTTGGAACTTTGTCAAATACTGCTTTCCATTGTTGAGAATGTAGTATACACAACCGAATGCATGGAAGTAGCTGACATTTGGCTTTCTTCCTTTCCATAGTTCGTAGGGAGTCTTCTTAATCGTAGAGTGTATCAGTGATCTATTCTGAGTGTAGCATGTAGTGTTGACAGCTTCTGCCCAGATGTACTCAAGCAGATGGGATGCTGCTAGTAGAGTTCTTCCGGCCTCTATTAACATTTTGTTCTTTCTTTCAGCTACTCCATTTTGTTAAGGAATTCGTGGAGCTGAGAAGTTGTGACTGATGCCATTGTCTGTGCAGAACTGGTCCATCTCAGAGAAGTCGAATTCTCTGTCATGATCACTCCTTATAGCTTTAATTTTCTCCCTTTTCTCGTTCATTACTAGTCTGAATATCTTGATTAGTTGGGAGCTTGTTTCATCTGTAGAGGTTAGAAATAACACCCATGTGAATCTGGTATAGTCGTCCATTACGACTAGTGAGTGTCTCTTCCCTTCAAGGCTCGTTGTTGGAATTGGCCCAAATAGATCCATGTGAAGCAACTACAGGGGTTTGTCAATTGAGTTTGCTGTTTTGCTCTTAAATGTGCTTCTAGTCTGCTTTCCAAGCTGACAGGCATTACAAGGCCTTTCTTTGACGAAGCTAAAATTGGGCAAGCCTGCAACTAGATCCTTTGAGGCCAGTTTAGACATGCTCTTGAAGTTGAGATGAGACAGTCTTCTATGCCATAGCCAGCTCATTTCTTCAGATGCTTTAGCCAGAAAGCATAGTACTCGTCTGAGCTTAGTTGACCAAGATTTACTGTGTAGACATTTCCTTCTCTTGTTTTGATCAGATTTATGGCGGATATCTTCAGATCTCTGACATGACATTGATTGTTGAGGAATGTTACTTGATGACCCTTGTCGCAGAGTTGGCTTATGCTCAGAAGATTGTGTTGTAGTCCTTCCATATAGGCCATTTTGTTGAAGGACGATGCACCATTTCCTGCTGAGCCATATCCTCTTGTCTTGCCAGAGTCATTATTTCCAAAAAGATGACTGAAGGACCCTCTTTTTCTATGTAGTTAGACAGAAGAGCTTTGTTCCCAGTCATATGCCTTGAGCATCCACTGTCCAGATACCAAGTCGTGATCATGGAGCTCTGTTCCTGTGGTAACATTAAACTTTCATTTTGGTACCCATACTTGCATGGGTCCTACTTTGTTAGTACCCTTGGGAACCCAGATCTGCTTAATTTTGGGTTTCACATGCGTAGGATTATAACAGCATACTGCAGCCTTGTGACAAACCTTATTGCACACAAAACATCTAATATGATGCATGCTTGTGTGTGTATGAGGATTCTTCCTCCATTTGGACTTTTGATGGGTTATTAGTCATCCTTTTGTTAAACTGATTCTCCTTCTTCCATATGTCCTTGTGTTTCATGATTTGAGATGAGTGTACCTTTCCTCTATTGTTCCTTCTCAGTTGGTTATGGAGTTGATTTTACTCGACTCTACGATCCTTCGAGGTTGGAAAGTAGTGGCTGCGTTACTCTTCTCTTTTCTTAAACCCAGGCTAGCATGAGATCCTTTATTCCTTGGAATATGGATTGAATCAGAAGAACATGGTTAGACTGGTTCTTCCTTCTATGAGGATTTCATAAATATAATGCCTCTACTAAAATTTGAAGCATTACTAGTGCTAGTTTCCTTTACCTTTTCCACACATAGCTCTGAGATGGATTCCCCAAAGCCTAATCCTGTTCTGTCAGAGACACTTCTCTAGCTAGAGATCAGGGAGTCCATGGATGAAGAGGATTTATTCCATGTAGAGACTGTCCTTTCTAGTTCCTCAATTTTAGAGGTTAGACTTGACTCTCTTTGTGCATTGAGCTCATTGGTCTATTTTAAAAGCTTATTCTCAGCTTCAAACTTGGAGAAAGAGTCAGTACTTAAAAGGGTTGTTTCCAGTTCTTCCTGAACTTTTTATTTCTCCTTTTGAAGAAGTGAATAATCTTTGGACAGAACTCTGAACCATTTCATGTATTGATGCAGATCAGATGTTATGTCATGCAGAGCAGTTCTTAAATCATCAATGTCTACATCAGGAGAGTTAAAGTCAAATACCTCATCTATACTCACTTCATGAATGTTGGAGTTCTTTTTGTCCTTTGCATGCTTGGCCATCAGGCAAAGATTTGCCATTTGAGGGTCTTCATCATCTCCAGATTCGGGAGTTGAGTCATTATCTGAGTCACTCCACGATCCTCCAGCTACAAGACCTTTGTCTTTCTTCTGAGGCCTTTTGTTGCCTTTGAATTCCTTCTTTGGATGTGATTTCTTCTTTAGTTCTTCTCTAAGAGGTTTGTTGCAGTTTGCAATGAAATGTCCAGGCTTCTTGCAATTGTAGCATATATCATTTATCTGCTCCTGGCTTGTAAGACCCCGAATTTTATGAAATGAAAGGATTCAATTTTCTTATAATTATTATTTTATTTCTTAAATGGTTAAATTGATAAAGGTTAAAGTTAAGGGTGATATGTGAAAATTTTGAAAAGTAAGCAAGTTGTCATAAAATATTCTTTTTGTCGAAGAATATCCGTACGACGGCACAATCATTGGTGGACCCCACAATGGAAGTATTGTCGTAGTTAGAAAACGACAGAATTATGATTTTATAAAAATAACGGCGAAAGTGTTACCATTAAAACTGTTGAACTACCCGGTAGTAAAAGTACAGTAATATGCGTGGTTGTATAGTAGCACACGGTATTGATTATTGATGCTTACGTAAGAAGTCACTTAGTTATACTCAATTATTGCTACAGTAATTGATGCATCATATCTCTCATATTATTGATTCAATTATTGTCACAGTATCATCTGTATAATATGTTATATTATTAAATCAATAATTGAGATGACAAAGTTATTCATATTATTATTTGCAATATTGACAATGTCTAGAAGTTACATCGAGGAGAGGTTTGGTCACCTAATTGTGCATGATAAGGAGAAATCCTTAACGGAAAGCCCTCTCTTTCCTGGGAACGACCTGGTTGTTAAATATTGTGAGTTATAATATTAATGATGAATAAGTTCGTGTTGATTAAAGATGAAATTGATAATTCCATTGTGTGGGAATTATTAGTGTTAGTAGAAATCGACATTTATTTCGATAATAATTAATGTCTGGAGGTTATATTGACCAATCGGGTAATTAGCCGAATAAATGAGCAATTAATTGCTATTAATTCACATGCTTATAACTATGTGTTCACATGTATGTACTATTGATTCACATGATTTACTATTAGGGGAGTTGGTGCAAGATTGATAATTCTTGCATGACTAAATTAGAAATGGAGGTATAGTTGAAGGTACTATACTATAATTAATTTTTTCACATGTTTAGAACTATTGAGTCACATGATTTACTATTGATTCACATGATTTACTATTAGGGTAGGTGGTGCAAGTTTGATAATACTTGCAGGACTAAATTAAAAATGAAGAAAAAGACGAAGGTATTATACTATAATATTTTGAACCCCAAAATGTGTAATTATCGAAACTATATTTTCCTATAAATAGAAGCTCATTCTTCCTTCATTTCTCACCAATTCACTAAAGCTATGGAGCAACTATTATAGAGAGAAACTATAGAGAGAAAGAAGAAGAGAAGTTTGTTACCTCACTATTTCAGTATCCAGTTTTCTTTTGAGGTAAGGGGTATTATTCTTTCATATTCATGAAGAGAGTTATTTTCTTTCAATACTTGTAAGGGTTGTTATTCCATTCTTTATTATTATGTTGGAATAACATGACTATGCGAAGTACAACATGCATGGTGAAATTCTTCTATTATTCCATTCTTTATTATTCTGTTGGAATAACCTGTCTGTGCGGTCTATCGCATGCCTGGTGAATTCTGTTGTTCTTCCATTCTTTATTATTCTGTAGGAATATCCTGTCTATGCGGATTACGTATGACCTGGTTCCATTCTTTATTATTTTGTTAGGAATAACATGTTTGTGTGGTCTATCGCATGCATAGTGAATTCTTCTGTTATTCCATTCTTTATTATTCTGTTGGAATAACCTGTCTATGTGGATTACCGCATGCATGGTGAATGATCCTTCATATTCATTCTTTATTAAATTGTGGAAAAGATCTGTCTACGTGGATTACCGCATGGCGGGTGAAAATCCATTTGCAGCTTCGTATATTCTATTATACTCATCTGGGATATCATTTCTTTTGTACTCATCATGAAATATCATTTTCTTTAGTATTTTTTTTATTCTGAGTTACTATTCACAGATTTTTATTCACCAGATTATTATTCACTCTTGTATTATTCACTCGGGTTATTCGGGATACTTTTTAGTCGGGTACTATTCACGGGTACTATTCTCAAGTACTATTCACGGGTACTATTATTCACCCAAAAAATATATTTCTTTTATGTCAAATTATTTTTGGTACATGAATATTATTCTTGAATTTTACTCTACAAAGCAGTATCATATTGACAATTTGGACGTTATTCATTTCCTGATAAATTAAATTATAAATCGTTAAAATTTATCCTTGAACTTGTTTTATTGAATTATTATGTCATTGTCATCATCCTCATGCTTATATTGTGATTAAAGTCATCTTTGGTTTACGTGCATAGATGGACTTGGTATGATTATGACCAGGGATTATTTGGTATAATCATTACCGTAATGTAACGAATAATATGGTAAAAGTCCTCAGTGGCTTGTAGTGCATTGATGAACAATTATTGGTATGATTATGACTAGGGATTATTCGGTATAGTCATGACCATTGATGATTTCATGAATATCCTTGGCCCATAGTGCAGGGATGATTCGATGATGTGGTTTATTTATTAAGTTGAATCTCAGCGATAAAGTTGATGAAAAACTTTTTTAAATCATAGAAGATAGTAGATTTTATGCTCTACTTTACTCTTCTAATGGATTGCTTATTCCGCTGCAGTTGTTGATCTAAAACTTGTTGTCTATTGTATTCTATCAGTTGTTATACTGTTGAAGGCTAAGGATAATTTATTCTGCATTATCTTAGTCATAATATTTCTTACTGGGCTAGTTGAGCTCACCCTTTTCTTTCATTGTTCTCTTCAGGAAATGAGAATATAACTGGGACGAGTCAGGGAATGTAGTGATGGTCCAGGATAAGTGGCTTTAGTAGTCCTCATTATTCTGTGAAATAGTGAGATAATAATTATAATGAGGACTCCATTGAGTGTGGTTATTGTCTAGATGACAATATTCTTCTTTAAACTCTCAGCTATGTTTTGTCATATTTTACACGACTGTTGTATTAAAGAAGTTGTATTTGATTTATGTACCATGTATTTGGCGACTCAAGATGGGTGATGTATACCTGTTTTGGGGGCGTCACAATTGGTATCAAAGCTTAGGGATATGATCCCTGGCTGAGATTTGAGACAAGAACTAGGAGGGGAGAGACGGGGAATTCCTTCATTAGTATGACCTACCTAAGTTTATTTGGTATTTAATTGGTCGGTCAGAATATAGGGATAATATGTGATATGTCAATTAACCCTTGTTTTATGACAGTGTTTGAAAACGACATCTGAAAATGTTGAGATCAGTAATGAAGCACATGAGACCGTTGAGTCACCAACGATCAATACCCAGGATAATGTGCAACAGGAAGACAATAATCCTCAGGTAAATAACAACACCGATCAAATGATGAACGATGGGATGTTCAGAGGCTTTATGAAATTCATGCAACATCAGGTAAGAGAGACTCATGTGCAAAATATAGGTGGAAATAATGGCAACCCATGGTCGGTCACCGCTAAGCAGTTCAAGGAGCTGGGACCACTGGAGTTTTTGGGAAAGCCAGAACCACTTAAGGCAGAGACATGGTTAAAGCACATCACCAAGATATTTGATGTCTTGGAATGCTCCAAGGAGCAAAAGGTTCCCTTTGCCACCTTTATGTTGCATGAAGAGGTAGATTACTGGTGGGAATCTGTAAAACGTACCCAGCCTGACGCACTCAAGATGTCTTGGGAGAAGTTCTAAGAGTTGTTCAATGACAAGTACTTTCTCGAATGTATTCGTCACATGAAGGAGGCGGAGTTTATCAAGTTGGAACAAAACAATATGACCGTGTCGCATTACGAGGCTAAATTTGCGAAGTTATCCCGGTTTGCATCCCATTTGGTCAATAATGAGGAGAGAATGACGCGAATATTTCTAAGAGGTTTGAAACCCGATATACGTTAATACCTCATTTCTCACAAACTTTGTTTATATTCTGATGTTGTGAATAGGGCTAAGTTATTGGAGCGCGATAATGAGTCAACATAACCAAAAGGCAATGACCAACAACACGATAATAATCATTCCGGTGGCAATGGCCATCGGAACAATGATAACCATCGTGGAAGACATTATCAGGCAAGAAATGGTAACCACTTCGGTAATAGGAGTGGTAACCATTTCGGTAATCATGGCCAAGATAATAGGAGTGGAAATTTGAAGAAGAGAAGGTTCAACAACGATGGAAAGACAGCAGCACCAACATCCGTTTTTAAGGAAGGAGAATGACCACCAATTGTATGCTTCAAATGTGGAGGGGAGGGACATATCAGTCCAAACTGCATGATACAGTCCAAACCATGTTACAATTGTGGAAAAGAAGGTCACCTAGCCCGATTTTGTCGTACACCAAAGTCAAGTCCAGCTGGGACGGTGGCACCAAAGGCGGATACGGACAAAACAAAGTCGGTGGTTTCAAGAAGAGCGTTTTTTGTGACTTCTCAAAAAGCGAGTAACCCGAATGAAGTTAGCACGGGTTAGTTAATTATAAATTCTTGCGAAGTCTATACCTTATTAGATACCGGTTCTACCCATTCTCTTATCTCTCTTGCTTGCGCACAACGTTTAAATTTGACCCTAGAGAAGTTAGACTTTGACTTATTGGTTGAAACTTCGTTAGTAGAAACCTTTGTTACCTCCACTGTTTATTAATCTTGCTGATTCAAATCGACAATTTCACGTTACCTGTCGATCTTATCTCTTTGAAAATACTTGCCTTTGATGTGATTTCAGGAATCGATTGGTTATCTACTCATCATGCTTTTTGTAAGGTTGTTAGCTTTCATATTCCTAACCAACCTGTTATTCGAATTCAAGCAACCAAACCACTAAAGTTAGTCACTATCATATTAAGCCATAAGTAAAGAGCCTTTCACTGGTGACTTCCTTGTGTGGAATGCACCAAAGCCGAACTTTCTGTAGGGGAAGCCGTGAATTAACGGTGGCAAGTTGATAGGTATCAATGTGACGTGTTATCCAAGTCTTGGATGAGAGTCACAATTTTTTTTCTATCGTTAATAAATTTCCTGACGTATTCTCTGAAGACTTCTTAGCCTAACCCTAGAGCGTGAAATCGAATTTTGTATTGACCCCAGTACAAAACCCATTTTTAAAACCCTTAAATATTTCTTCACCTAGAACGAACGTATTATGAGCCAAAGACGTTAGCTCGAGCTGTTGAAGATTACGACCATACCATTCAATATCATCGTCGAAGAACGAACGTGGTAGATGATGCGTTGAGTAGAAGATCGTATGCGTTTACGAGTGCGATGTTGGTAACACAAAAACCCATTTCGTATAACTTACAAATGATGAAGATAGAGTTAAAGACTTTAGGGACCCATGTGGTGATATCAAATATACGAGTAGAATCGACTTTAATTGATAAAGTTAAAGCCGCTCAAGCTACATACTCAGAGCTGATGAATGTGAAGAAGAAGGTTCAAGAGGACGTTATTCTAGAAGCAAGAATCGATGAAGAGGGGAAATCTCAACCCTCGATTTAATTGGCCCATTTGAAATCCTCGATGGAGTAGAAACTGTGGCCTATAGACTCGTTTTACCGCCAAGTATGTCGCGTGTTCATAACATTTTTTTTAAGTATCGATATTACGTAATTATGTGGACGACCCGAACTACATTATTGAATTAGAACTAGACGAGATAGCAGAAGATTTAACGTATGATGAGATACGTGTTAAAATCTTGGATAAGAAGGATCATATTCTACACTCAAAGGTTATACCTCAAGAGTTAGAATCTAAACAAGGTATCCTCACCTCTTCGGCATACCAGGTACGTACGTAAATTTCGACGGTAAAATTTCATAAGGAGGGGAGATTGTAAGACCCCAAATTTTATGAAATAAAAATATTCAATTTTCTTATAATTATTATTTTATTTCGTAAATGGTTAAATTGATAAAGGTGAAAGTTAAGGGTGATATGTGGAAATTTTACAAAGTAAGCAAGTTGTCATAAAATATTCTTTTTGTCGGAGAATATCCCTACGACGACACAATTATTGGTGGACCCCACAATGAAAGTATTGTCGTAGTTTGAAAATGACAGAATTATCATTTTATAAAAATAACGGTGAAAGTGTTACCGTTAAAATTGTTGAACTACCCGGTAGTAAAAGTACAGTAATACGCGTGATTGCATAGTAGCACACGATATTGATTATTATTGATGCTTACGTAAGAAGTCACTCATTTATACTCAATTATTGCTACAGTAATTGATGCATCATATATCTCATATTATTGATTCAATTATTGTCACAGTATCATCTGTATAATATGTTATATTATTAAATTAATAATTGAGACGACAAAGTTATTCATATTATTATTTGTAATATTGATAATGTCTAGAAGTTCTGTTAAGGAGAGGTTTGGTCACCTAATTGCGCGCCAATAAAGAGAAATCCTTATCGAAAATCCCCCTCTTTCCTGGGAACGCCTGGTTGTTAAATATTATGAGTTATAATATTAATGATGAATAAGTTCATGTTGATTAAAGATGAAATTGATAATTCCATTGTGTGGAAATTATTAGTATTAGTGGAAATCGACATTTATTTCAATAATAATTAATGTATGGAGGTTATATTGACCAATTGGGTAATTAACTGAATAAATGAGCAATTAATTGTTATTAATTCACATGCTTATAACTATGTGTTCACATGTGTGTACTATTGATTCACATGATTTACTATTAGGAGAGTTGGTGCAAGATTGATAATACTTGCATGACTAAAATAGAAATGGAGGTATAATTGAAGGTACTATAATATAATTAATTTTTTCACATGTTTAGAACTATTGAGTCACATGATTTACTATTGATTCACATGATTTACTATTAGGGGAGGTGGTGCAAGTTTGATAATACTTGCAGGAATAAATTAAAAATGAAGAAAAAGAGGAAGGTATTATACTGTAATATTTCGAGCCCCAAAACGTGCAATTATCAAAACTATATTTTCCTATAAATAGAAGTTTATTCTTCCTTCATTTCTCACCAATTCACTAAAGCTATAGAGCAACTATTATAGAGAGAAATTATAGAGAGAAAGAAGAAGAGAAGTACGCTACCTCACTATTCCAAAGTATCGAGTTTTCTTTTTGAGGTAGGGGTATTATTCTTTCGTATTCATTGAAGAGAGTTATTTTCTTTCAATACTCGTAAGGGTTGTTATTCCATTCTTTATAATTATGTTGGAATAACTTTATGCATGGCAATACCGCATACATGGTGAAATTCTTCTTTATTCCATTTCTTTATTATTACATTGGAATAACTTTTCATGCGTGTGGATCTATCGCATGCTGGTGAATTACGGTTGTTATTCCATTTTTATTATTACATTTGGAATATCATATGCATGCGCGGATTACGCTTGACCTGGTTCCATTCTTTATTATTATGTTAGAATATCCTGTCTGTACGGATTACGCATGACCTGGTTCCATTCTTTATTATTCTGTTGGGAATAACCTGTCTGTGAGGTCTATCGCATGCATGGTGAATTCTTCTATTATTCCATTCTTTATTATTCTGTTGAAATAACCTGTCTATGTGGATTACCACATAGCGAGTGAAAATCCATTTGCAGTTTCGTATATTCTATTATACTCATCTGGGATATCATTTCTTTTATACTCGTCATGAAATATCATTTTCTTTGGTATTTTTTTGTTACGAGTTACTATCCATGGGTTACTATTCACCCAATTACTATTCACTCTGGTATTATTCACTCGGGTATTCGGAACACTTTTCGTGTCAGGGTACTATTCACGGGGTACTATTCCTGAAGTACTATTCACGGGGTACTATTCACCAGAAAAATATATTTCTTTTCTGTCCAAATTATTTTTGGTACATGAATTTATTCTTAAATTTTACTCTACAAAGCAGTATCATGTTGACAATTTGGACGCTATTGATTTCTGGATAAATTAAATTATAAATCGTTAAAATTTATCCTTGAACTTGTTTTATTGAATTATTATGTCATTGTCATCATCCTCATGCTTATATTGTGATTAAAGTAATCTTTGGCTTACGTGCATAGATGGACTTGGTATGATTATGACCATGGATTATTCGGTATAATCATGACCGTAATGTAACGAATAATATGGTAAAAGTACTCAGTGGCCTGTAGTGCATTGATGAATAGTTGTTGGTATGATTATGACCAGGGATTATTCGGTATAGTCATGACCATTGATGATTTCATGAATATCCTTGGCCCGTAGTGCAGGGATGATTCGATGATGTGGTTTATTTATTAAGCTGAGTCTCAGCAATAAAGTTGATGAAAAACTTTTTAAATCATAGAAGATAGTAGATTTTATGCTCTACTTAACTCTTCTAATGGATTGCTTATTCATTGCGATTGTTGATCTAAAACTTGTTGTCTATTGTATTCTATCAGTTGTTATACTGTTGAAGGCTAAGGATAATTTATTCTGCATTATCTTAGTCATAATATTTCTTACTGGCTAGTTGAGCTCGCCCTTTTCTTTCATTATTCTCTTCAGGAAATGAGAATATAGCTGGGACGAGTCTGGGAATGGAGTGATGGTCCAGGATAAGTGGCTTTAGTGGTCCTCACTATTCTGTGAAATAGTGTGATAATAATTGTAATGAGGACTCCATTGATTGTGGATATTGTCTAGATGACAATATTCTTGTTTAAACTCTCAGCTATGTTTTGTCGTATTTTACACGACTGTTGTATTAAAGAAGTTGTATTTGATTTATGTACCATGTATTTGGCGATTCAAGATGGGTGATGTATACCTATTTTGGGGGCGTCACATGGCTGCTGTAGTTGTTGACTTTCTTTGGTTTGCTGATTCTGCCTTGATGCATGAACCTTCTGAGTCTTTTTACTAGCATTACAAAGTTTTCATCATCATCTTCATCATAGTCAGAGTCATTTTCAGTGTTAACTTTGGAGATATTGTCAGTTGCTTTGAGAGAAACTCCTTTATCCTTCTTTCTTCCTTCAGATAGAGTTTCTGCTCGTTGAGTCAGCTCCAGTTCATATGTAAGAAGATTGCCATATAGCTTTTGAACAGACATTTCATAGAGATTTTTTAACTCTCTGATAGCAGTGGTTTTGGCATCCCACTTGCTAGGTAAGGCTCTCATGAACTTTATGATTAGATCTTTATTTAGATAGATCTTTCCATAGGCTCGTAGAGAGTTGAGCAGTACGTTGAATCTTTCGTAGGTGGAAGTGACGTTTTCTCCTTGACTATGTGCAAACATCTTATATTGCTGCGTCAGGAGAGATTTCTTGTTTTCTCTGACTTCTTTTGTTCCTTCATACATGATGAGAAATGATTCCCAAACCTCTTTTGATGTTCTGCTATTGACCACATTCTCGAACAGATCATCTTCTAAGGATTGGAACAAAATAATCTTGGCCTTTTTGTCGAGTTGAACAGCTCTCTTTTCGTTGTCTGTCCATTCTTCTTTGACCTTGATCGTGATACTTTGGGTAAATGCGAGTTGGTGCAAGCTTTGTAGGAACGTAAGGCCCATTCTGAATAGTTTCAAATAGATCTTCATCTATTGAATCAATGTATGCTTGTATCCAAACTTTCCAGTTAGCGAATTTGTCTTTGTTGCACATAGGTGGCTTACTGCCTCCTCCAGTCTTTGATTCGCTTATCAGATGTGCCACTGGATCTACTTAAACTTTGTAGGCTATTTGATAGAACCTGCTCTGATACCAATTATTAGCTCCCAGAGGCACAATAGTTATCTAGAAGGGGGGGTTGAATAGTTAATTTAAAATTCGTCTTTAAATACTTTGTTAGTTTTGTTAATGATTCAAACATAGTGGAATTAAGATTTGTTTGAACTCCCTCTTAGATATGGTGAGTTAATAAGAGTGAGGTAGTTATAACAGTTATAGCAATTATGGCAAGAATGTAATAGACACAACAGTTTTAAGTGGTTCAGAACACTTAAAGCTCCTAATCCACTCTTCTACTCATCGAGTAGGAAATCCACTAAGGATATCTTTTACACTTTCTGAATCTCCAGATTCCTTCTAGACCAGCAGTCTAGACACTTCTTAGTTCACTTTTGAACTCTTCAAGTCCAGCAGACTTGGTTCTTCACAGTTCACTTAGAACTCTTCAAGTCCTTCTGACTTGGAACTTCTTACTTTTGTAACAACCCGATATTTTCTATATAAATAAATTAGAAATTTTGCGTATAATTTTTTTTTTTTGTATTTATTAAAATAAATATGGGGAATATGTGCCAAGATAATGTGTGTATGTATTTATGTGATATATTTATTACATGAATGATTTCAAATAATTTTATTTTAGAATTATTGATCATTATAAATTATATTCTTATCATAATTAATTTTATAGTAGAAATGTTTTTATTAATTATTTTCCATGAAAATATAATTATATATTATTTATATAATATATGAAATGATTTTTTGAATTATTATAATAATTATTTTATTATATGAATTTTGTTGATTATTATTAAGTTAATTATTTTAACTTAATTAATAATGTTAAGTATGATGAGATAAATGAGAATGGAATCTAAACCCTAATTTTTGGATTTTGATCAAGGCATGAGAATAATAATATAATATTAATTATATTTTGATTTTTGATTCTATAAATATGTCTTTGTATATGTGGACCGATAAGGGTTGGTCAATTATGGTGTTATGTGACAAACCCTTGACATCTATGTGAAACCCTAATTACAAATTTTAGAAACTAATTTAATTTTATTTTAAACCCTAAATAAAAGCTTTGTAACCTAATTATACATTAGGTGAGACAATTAAATAACCTAAGGGTTATGGTAATAAGGAAAGGTTAGTATTTAATATGTATACTAACTTAAGTGGATAATCTTGTTATTTCAAGTGACTAATAATTTTAAACTTATTTCTAGTAAACCTAATTAGGTTATGAGCTAAAGTCACATGTATAAGTAATTAAATTTCATAAGTTTGGGAATGGAAACCCTAAATAAACAATTTGGATAACATATATTAAAATTGTTAGACTATGTTCATTACATGGCCCAAAACAATTAAAGGAGAAGCCCAAAAGAAATAAAATGCAAACCAATACTTAGCCCACTTGATTAAGGGTATTTTAAAATTTCGATTAATCAAATTTGGGCATTAAAATAAAAGCAAAATGGAGGAGATAATGGGGGCAAGGGGACCGGCCATATTAGGCCTTTTAAGGCAACAAAGTTAAGCTAATCAAGTTCCTTAATTAGTAACTCTTACATCAAGTACAAGTGTGTCCCTCTCCCATTGGTAGAAAATCTACTTAGCACCCTTAATCACATGATTAGGCTCATTTGAAAGAGATAAGGTGAAGCCTTTTATCCAAGGGACAACAAGAGTATGGGGGATATTAGTTAATCACCCCATTTCATTTTGCTAGACATTTCATTTTTATTATTATTCTTCTTCTATTTTTCTCCCAAGCTAGCAAGATACCAAGAGAGAAAAGAGAGAAAGGGGTTCAGTTTTGATAGAGAGAGGAGTGTGCTAGCTTGATTAATGCATCCTAAGGTTATATATTACTTTGGTAAATCAAGGAAGGTTGCTACTAGATCAAGGTATAACCTAAATCTCCATCTTCTTCTTCTATTTTGTGTTATAGCAAGATTTGTTGGGGTTATGAACTAATACTCAAGATACCCTAGTTCTACATCTCATCATGTACGGAACTAAGTATCTTGAGTGTTAGATCAAAGGTTTAGAGGAAGAAAATGAGCATATGTTCTCCTAGGGGTTTAACCCTTGTTTTTCTTCCACTAAATCTTGTGTAACTCAAGTTTTACAACTTGGATTTGTGATCCATCGAAGGGGGTGCTAGATACATGAGTTATTTAGTAAACCCAAGTGGTAGAATACAAATCTAGCAAGTATTGAAGCCATGGGGGCTGTTTTCCCCAAAACAGTCCACATAGGGTATTAAAGTTTTAAAACCTTAAAAAGCTATTGTCCTTGTTTTTCTTAAGGCTGTTTCAGACAATTTCAAGTCTTTTAAAAATTTGGGAAAAATCAAAGAGGTACCTTAAGAAGTTATCTACGTGTAAGAAAAATAACGGACACGTTTCGATTTATAGGTTGTGCGTAATGGCTATTTCCGTAAAGGACTCCTAATTATTAACACCCGCATTTCTCACCGTGTATACATGGGAAAAATCCGAAATGTTTACAGTATGTTCATATATGCTGTGGGAGTATACCCTGAAAATTTTAGAATTTTCTAAGCAAAACTCGATTTATGAAAAATGAAGCAAGATCTGAGGGTTTTGGGCACTTTAAAATTAGTAAATCACTCTCCAAAATCCTAGAAATATTTGGGGATCATTGTTGGGTCATATACTGTCTAAACCGAGAAAAAAATAATTTTTGGAATCAGTTTGGTATTTTTCCTAAAAATGATGAAGTTATGAATAAAAGGAAATAAATAGTTAAATGATGTCTTAAATAAGAAAAATGTGATTTTATTGCTTGAATACTCATAATATATAATATTATGACTATTTTAGGATATTTTGATAATTTATAATAAAAAATATTATTTATGACCTTTTATGGATATTAAATAAGTGGTTTTCTAAAGGGTGAACAATTAGAATAAATTGTTTATTGATCAAACAAATTATTAAAATGTTATTATGATATTAATAATATTAGAATATGATATTGTTAAGTAAATAAAAATATTAAGATTAAAGCTTCATTAAAATATTATTAAATAATTAATCATAGATTAAAATATTATTAAAAGATTAATAATATTAAATTAAAGTATTATTGGATGATTAAAATATTATTAAGTAAATAATAATATAGAGATTTAATAAAATATTATTAAAAATGTAATAACATTAGTAAAGGAATAAAATATTATTAAATGATTAATAATATTAGTAAATGAATAAAATATTAATACGATTGGTAAATGAATAAAAGTATTATTAATTGATTAATGATACTAAAGCATAAAGTAAGATATTATTAAAGTAATAATATTAATGCATGATTAAAATATTATTAAGAGGATTAATAATATTAGTAAAGTATTAAAATATTATTAAGATGTTAATAATATTAGTAAGCGAATAAAAGTATTATTAGTGAACTAATAATATTAAGAGGTGAATTAAATATTATCAAGATTAATAATATTAAGTGAAATAAAAATATTTTAAGTTATACTTAATGACTTTTAATATTTTAAGAAATAGTACATTAATATTTTAATATTAATGGTAATTATTTAAAATGATTTTAAATATTTTAAAAATCATTTTTAAGGGTAATATAAATGTTTTAAAAATATTTTGAGTTATTATAAATAATTTTAATATTTTGGCAATGGTTTCATTAATAGTTAAATAATAATTAAATGATAATAGAATTATTTGATATTTGAATCATTTAATAATGATTTCGGTGTTTGAAAATTCGTGATAAATTAATAAATGTTTATTGAGTCATTTAAAATAATATGGTGATATTTCTGAGATATTGAGTTCTGAGAATAGAGTCTTAGACTCGATAATTACCCGATAAAGCTGTCGGTACTCCGACATATTTTAGAAATTGATCTAGACTTAGATATTTTGACTGTATTAATGTTTGTTTGTGATGCAATAACTATTGAACATGTGTGATAATGTGATTAGGTTATGTGCTGACTGCAAAATGCAGTACTATATGTTATAGTATATTGTTCTAATAGAACGAATTATCTGATTAATGATAGGTCGTAATATATAAGATAAAACTAAGTTGCGTATTATAAGCGGTAGTATTGTCGGTGATATCCTACCTTTGCATTTTCTTTATGCAATGGACATGAGTAAGAATGTTTCAGAATTATATTATTACGGTACAGATTATTAATCCTATATTATATACGCTCATTGATTTTCAACATGTTAGTATATGGTAATTCATGTATATATTATGTTCGTTAATTTCTATAAATGGTTATATAAGTGTCCCCACTTGGATAATCATTGCATTTAATCACATGTTGATACACCTTCGTTAATTACTTGTATATATATATATATATATATATGTTGAATTATAGATTATTTTTGAACAAGATAAAACCTTATTATTATCCAACCGAATTGCCTTGGTTTGGAACCCCGATAAGTATGAACATCCCTTACACGGGAAAAACTTTTTTGCACCCAAGGTGGACAGAGTGAACGATAACATCGTTCTTGCATGTAGTATTGATCAATCTACAGGTCTGACAAATTTGATCACCCCGTGCTTGTAAGTTATGACGGTTTACAGATGAAGTTCTGTTTAACCTTTTCAAAAATAAAAACAATGTTCATAGTATGTCCCTTTAACCCTATTTATAGTCAGTACATAGTTTCAAAAATTTGAAAGAGGGTTGTTATGTTATTATTATCGGTTCAGATTACTTCACAACTATTGATTTGTGGTAGAAGGGTAGTATAAAGAAAATATTTAAATTCTTTCAACTTATATATATATATATATATAATTGTTATTACTTGTTGGGCACTCAAATGCTTATCCTTGCTTAATTTAAATGTTATTACTTGCTGGGCACTCAAATGCTTATCCTTGCTTAATTTAAATGTTTTCAGCTAAGTGTGAACAACCTGAAGGCTCTGCTAAGAACAAAGGAAAGGAAAAAGGAAAGCTAACCAAATAAGATTGGTGGTAGTTTATGTAACAGTTTGATATTATTAAGACAATGATACTTATTAATTATCATGTAAAGAATGTTTAAAGGTCTCGTACCTGGGGATTAGACTCTGATGATATGTAAATTAAGTTGATATTTATATTATTGTTATTATTATTAGTATTATTTCAGCTCATAGAAATGGTATCGTGAAGCACTGAATTTGGGTTTCAAGTACCTGGATTCGGAGGCTTTACAACTTCACTTGGTTGGTAGTTGATGAGTTCTTGATTGGTGCTACTCAGTTGTCATTAAGCTCTTATTCGAAAGAACTGAGTAGCTGAGTAAACTTACTCTTTTTCAGATTGTAGAGTTGAGAGTTGAGCGTTGAGTGTTCTTCAGCGTTTTGTTCAATGCTTGCTTTCTTTCTTTTTTCATCTGCAAAATGTTTTGCATATATGTGATCCTTAAAATGTATCCGTTGAAGATATCCGTTGAAGCATATGCGTTTGACATCTCTAAACTTTGATGGAGACTTTTCTGCACATCTTTTAATTTGTATTCTGGCCCACTGACACAGCAGACTGCCATCTCACCTAACACCTGAAAAGGTGTTTTCGTCTGACCCATGATACTTTCCTTAGCTTCTTCAATATGTTTCTTTGTTGTATACTAAGGATATCTTTTGTGTCATTGGTACTGGTGAGGACTTCAACGTTTATAACCCATTCCACATTTATTGGGATTTATCTTTAAACAAATGGCCAAGGCTCGATGCTTCTGACATAGACATATGATGCTCTACGATTCTGATCGTGGTGTCTTGCCGCCTTGATGCTTGATCCGATACTTAGCAAACAAGAGCACTATGATTTCTCTTAAGGACTTGGCACACTACAATCTTCACTTGCTTGTCTTACAGATTTTACATTTTTGAGAACACATTACGATCTTCACTTGCTTGTCTTGCAGACTCTATGTTTTCAAGAGCACACTACGATCTCTGAGTTGGCTCGTCAAATGTTTGGACCATTCTATGATTTCCGGAGAGGCCCTTCAAGGCAGACACACTACGATCCTCGATGCTCTACGATTCTGCCTTGGCTTCTGCAAACTCTCAATCAGTTCAATAGACTACGATTTTATTGAAGCCTATCTATTACATCTCAAGACATAGATTAACCTAATATCTTTGATCTCCTAATAAATACATTCATTTACAGAATGATAAACATTAAAAGCTTAGATCAACCTAACAAATTTGATCTATCACTAAGTCCTTGTACATATATTCCTTGAAGGACTTTACATAAAATCCTGAGCATTTACTTTAAACATCAAATCAAAATATACAGTTTCCCAACATATTTCATTCAGATATTTGGAGATTATATTTTCTTTAGTATTTACACTTGAGGTTTTGTTCAGTATTTTGCCTCAGTTGATTTCGTATATCAGTTGTATATCTTTTGTATATCTGTATCCGTATTGGGCATTTGGCTCATGCTGTGTTTTTCTTCCGGCAGGTTTGCATGGGTGATTTAGGGTTGGTGTGATGAGAGTGTTGCCTTTGACCACCTAGGTTGTTTCGATTTTAAGTTTTGATTATTTTGACTCTAGTTGGAGAATTGTAATTAGTACTTCATTGATGGATATCATTATTACATATTTGAAGTCATTAGTGCTCTGTTTACTTATTTTGAGGTTTGTTGTGCTTTACACGTGACCTCCATTTCCTTTTCGGGAAGGGGGTGTTACAGATATGGTATCAAGGCTTAGGTTCTTTCTTGTAGAAAATCTATTTAGGTGTGACATATGAGTTGTGGGTAAATCACTGGGTAGACGTAGGAGTTTGACTCGATTTTGTTTTCTGTATGGTTGGTCTTGATTTTGACGAAGTGTCCTCCACTTTTTGAGTTGTAGTTGATTTGAGAAAGGTGAGATAATTTGTTAAGATTATCATTGTTATGCGTTGAAGCAATGATATTAGTTAATAATTGTTATTGAATCATTGAGGTGAATAAAGCTATACTTTGTACAGATAAAAAATGATCTTATATGAGATGCGATTATAATGTGAGTATTTGTATTGACGAGTATTTGATTTTGGAAAATTATTTGTTAGAGATGTTTTTTTTGGGATAATTATTATGATCGTTGAATTGAGGATTTGATTTGAGTTAGGTTTTGAGTTATGTTAAGCTTGTGGATAATTTGAGGTTTTTGTATTGATTTCATACTATGATAAAGTGAAAATTTTAAGTATAAAGGATTTCTTGTAATTTGAGTTGTTGATATTTGAGGTAATTAGATTAATCGTTTGAAGTATAATGATCAATTTTGTGGCTATTTTCTAGTAAGATATTGGAGTTATGTTCTATGAAGTTTCTTTGTGATAGTATGGGGAGACATTAAAATTTATTGGATTAAGATTTGCAATAAGGGATGATTGATTTATTATATGATTAGATAGCAAGTGATGAAATTCAATTGATTTTGAGAGATTTTGAATAGTTGTAGTTTGCTTATACAAATGGTAAAATATGTGACTTGGAGTATGATATGGTGATAAGGAGATCATGGTAGTATATTTTTGGTGTAATAATATTTGAAAACTAATTTGATTTGAGGTTATGATATTTTGAAGCTCTGAGGACTTGGGGAGAGTTGGTAATATAGTTTGCATAGTTATTTTGTTTATCTGATGTCATTAGTGTTTTGTATGAATTTATGTAAAATAAAACAAAAATAATTTGTTAGATCTTTATCATGTGTGGACCATAAACATTTTACAAATTAAAAATAATTTTAAATATTTTGGGTATTCGAATCGTATTTAGATGAAGAGAAAATTTTTATGATTTCGAATTATGTTTCGAAGAGTACGTTTACAAGAATTAAACTCAAAGATATTAGCGACGGCCAACACCAACGGTGGATCATGTGATCTAATTTGATGCAACACAAAGAACTTTACCAAGGCTTGACACGGTAACTGATGAATCTTTTACGAGAACATGGATAATTGTGCGGACCAATGGACTTACAGGCTTGATCGTTACAAATGGCGGCGCTACATCTTAATTAAAGTTTATGAATAATTATGTAATTTAAATAAAAACTAAAATAAAACTTTATGTAACTTATTTGAATTTCGAGGACGGAATTATTTTTAAGGAGGGATAAATGTAATAATCTAATCTTTGTTAATTTGATTTTTTTTTCCTAAAATTATCCGGAGCGCGAAGTTACTTGGGAGGCGTAAGAGAATATTCCACAAGAGTATCCTCACCTCTTTAATGTCAAGTAAATCTTTGTTACTCTTCTGATTAAATCTTTATTATTCTTTTGATTCCGGGGACGGAATCCTTTTAAAGGAAAAAGTGATGTAATACCCCGAAAAAAAAAAGATTAAAATAAAATAAATGACTTTTAAATTTATATTTTAAATATTTTAATTGGGCTTTTCTTGTCTTTGGCAGTTGGGTCAAATTATATTTAGTTTATGTGGACTATAATAAGTATGTGATTATATTAATTTGCGCCTTTATACTAATTGGGCCAAACTAATTTTAAATTATTTAAGTTGGGTTTGTGAAACTAATTGAGCCCAATTTTTATTTGCTGGGTTAAAAAAAAATATTATAATAAACGTAATCCTAATATATTAAGATTAGGGTTTCCCTAAGATCTATATTGCAGAAAGTGGAAAAAAAAAGGAAGAGGCGGAAAAGGGAGAGATCAAAGGAGACGAATATAAAAAAAAATACTGAGACCAATATTATTAAAATCTCAGCATATGGTCATCTTCTGAAGGTAATTAATGATTGTGTTTCGAATACAATGTGTATAGTGTGCTTGATATATTCAATTAGTATATATATATATATATATATATATATATATATATATATATATGTGTGTGTGTGTGTGTGTGTGTGTGTGTATGTATAAGGATTTCTTGTTGCGTAGCAATCATCAATGCTATATATATATATATATATATATATATATATATATATATATATATATATATATATATATATAATGATTACATGTTGCAATTTAGACTTTAAGCACTAATTTGGTACATACATTATATATATATATATATATATATATATATATATATATATATATATTATGAGTCAACAACTTAGTAATAATATTTTAGGTTATTTAAGAATTAATAAAATTATATCTATTTTATTAGAATGTTAAGTATATTAAATTAAAATAATACTTTTGTATTAGTAAAATGTATTGAACATAGTCTTAATTGTAGAGGATATATGAACTAATGTTGAAACAGTTAAATTATAAAAAAGAAAGTTCATAAATTTTGTAAGTTAGTAATTTAATTAGTCGTCTTGTGTGATTTGGTAATTATATAGATCGGATTGAGGAGATTTAACGGTGTGATATTTGGGTTCGGTGAATTATTTCGGTATTATATTCAGGTACGGATTTCGTACTCCACTATTATGGTTGCATTCTTTGTATCTCGTGATATATCATCATTTATTTTCTTATAATCCTATTGGAAATCTTAAATAGAAATTTGATAATTGATACTTTAGTTGTATTCAGTAATTTAAACTCTTTTCCTTCTATTAAATTTTTTACATATTCTATAATTTTTTCAGCGATACTCTTGTTAAATTTGGTTTGTTCATTTTGTCCCTTGTTTCGAATTCTGTTACGATTTCACATAATTGTTTCTTGTGAAATTCATATAATAGTTTCATTTTGGAGTTGATATATATGACTCGTATTTGTACTCTTTGAATTAGGTTATCATGTTTAGTATTTATTTTAATAATTGTAGAGTGGTACATGTTGCTACCTTCTTTTTGAGACATTGTGACTATACTTTGATTTGGTTCAACATGTACATATAGAACTCTGTTGTTGGTATTATGCTGCATGTGTTGTGACATGATATTTTTGTTAGAATATACCGTAGGGTATACCTGAGCTATAACCACTTGTTGGGGTACCACAGGCATGTTGTCTTGGCACGAGAGGTATGACACTCTCTGTGGCGGTGTGATTAGTCCACGGCGTCTCCGTTTGGGCTCCGAAGGAAGTGGGCCATTTGGTGTTTTATTGTGGGAAGCGTATGGGTTAACTCTAGTTTTCAGTTCTGCAGATTGGTGATGTTGTGCCAAACACACCTATCTGATTTGCATACATTTGGATTCGCGGTCTAATGTATGACTTATCTGTGTGGTATTATTTTGACTTACCTGTGTGGCATTATTTTGACTTGCCTGTGTGATATTGTTTCGATTTGCCTGTGTGGCATTATTTTGACTTGCCTGTGTGGTAAGGTATATTTCTGAGCTCATTCGGCATGAAATAACACCCAACCATTTGATTCAGCCTATTATTTCATTGTAATAGTTTTGTTTGTTTCTGTTCAGTTCAATTCTTTGTGTTAGTTATTTCAGTTCGTTAGTTCCATACTCTTCTATTAGTTTCGTTAATTTTGTTGATTCAGATATATTCCATTCAGATCTTTGGAGATTATATTTTCTTTAGTATTTACACTTGAGGTTTTATTCAGTATTGTGCCTCAGTTGATTTCGTATATCAGTTGTATATCTTCTGTATATCTGTATCCGTACTGGGCATTTGGCCCATGCTGTGTTTTCTTCCAGCAGGTTTGCAGGGGTGATTCAGGGTTGGTGTGATGAGAGTGTTGCCTTTGACCACCTAGGTTGTTTCGATTTTAAGTTTTGATTATTTTGACTCTAGTTGGAGAATTGTAATTAGTACTTCATAGATGGATATCATTATTACATATTTGAAGTCATTAGTGCTCTGTTCACTTATTTTGAAGTTTGTTGTGTTTTGCACGTGACCTCCATTTCCTTTTCGGAAAGGGGGTGTTACATTTACAATACCCAAAAATAGATTTTAATGAGATGTTGGTGCATAATTATCAATCTTTCGTTGTTCCAATTATTAATATGCTAATAACATTCCCATAAAATAATGCACAATACATTTATCCACGCATCACCGTTTAGCAAAAACAAAATAAACATGTTACTTATGAAATAAAATTCCATTTAATAAATTCTAATTCTAATTTTCCGTTGGGTAAAATAAAAATATTCATTTATTAAATGTAAACATTATGTGACTTTTCTTAATATTTAATTGTTTCAATTAATAACCTTTTGTTGAGTTGATTATTAATTTTAACAATAAAAGAGTCACACATACATGTAAATTATTATGATCAAACTCATTTCATTTAAGCAACATTTTAATCAAGTTTGAAAATTGTCATTATTTATAATTTACATGTAACATCTTAAAACCCTAATAATATATCACATCACGTTCTAAAATCTTATATATATATATATATATATATGTATATATATATATATATATATATATATATGAGGTTCCATCCACAAAGAACCGATAAATTTCAATGAGCCAAAAAAGAGTCGCTTCCACATCAATAGGTTCTTTGTGGATGGAACCCTATATATATATATAAAATTATGAATATAAATTGATTATAAAATATTCACATTAATTTTATTAGGGAATATATGATAATAGAATACTATAATATAAGCATAATGCTTAATAAAGACAATTAATAAATTACGAATGACTAATAATCAGAATGCTTAAAATATAGTGTTAGACTGTTGTTGCTCACAAAAATGAATCAGTAAAAAGCACTTTATTTCTAAACTTCTGAAAGTGAATCGGTAAAAGCACACTATTTATAATTTATCAAAATGAAATTAAATCTTATAATGCAATAAAGTAGTAGTTTAAACGATGAATACTACGCATGTTTATATATTCATAAAGTGGTCCCGACACTATAAAAGCTAAATTTCCAACGCCATAAGGAATTATAATCAGCTTAGGAATCAGATTATAAATTACTTTTCGAAAAAATTTATTTTCATTCAAAAATTTCTTAACATACAGAACGTAGTTCTATATTATACCAATAAAAAGATTATGCAGAATTAAAAATTCTAGCATATCATAAATAATTCTTTCTATACAATAACGTAATCATGCTCTGATACCAGACGTAAATAAATTATATCAGAACGTGTTATTGCATAGAATAAAAGAACATCAATTAATCCTAACATTAAGCACTTACATGAATTGAGAGGAGACATCTTGTATGTATCACGCTTCCACTGCGCCTAAGGGTGAAAGTCTTTAATTTTTTCTCTCAATCTTATAATGGATGTATAGGTGTGTATAAAGTTCTTAAGACGACAACTGGGACCAAACTCTAACTGTTTTTATTTATAAAATATTTAAGGGTCAAAATCGTCCATCAAGATTATGAAACCCTAGGGCCTATTATGCCAAATTAATATTAATAATAGTATTTATGAGTAACATAATTACCAAACTCATAAATAAAGTGATTAAATTAATATAATATGTAAGTCCAATAATTTTATAAATAATAGAAGCCAGATAAGAAATAAAATATTCTAACGTCTAAAACATGACAGCTCATGCCAAATAACCCGGCTTAGTGGCTTGCTTAAAAGCTCATATATTAGCCACCTCCTACTTATCATTATAATGACTCAGCATTTTCATTTGTTCTGCTAGCATTAATAGTTGATATGCTTAGCTTAAAATAAGGTCTCAACACATATATTTCTCTTATTTACCAACAATGTACATATAAATCTTTTTATTACATATATACATTATGCATAATTTGTATTAAATAATTTATATTATATATAATACATCCATCACACATAATAGATACAATTTAAATAAACGAGTTATTACATTTAAATAATTATACAATAATAACATGTATAATATTTACTTTACTAATTATGAAGTAAAATTCATAATTTTAAAATAAACTCTTATAATGGAACAAATTAATTATATAATTAATTTTTATTTCCATAATCAATTAAATAACTCTTTTAAAATTTATAATTCATTTTTCTTATTCCTTTTCATCAATTGTAATTAAACAATTCAATTAATAAATAAAATATATACATATCAAGTAATTCACTTGACATATTTATAATAAAAAAATCTACCTAATTTTCTTTCTTATATAATTAAATAATTATTTTTTTTAATTATTACATTAACTATTAAGTTATTTAATAAACTTTAATATTTTCCTTATGTAATGATAAACTAATATAAGTTAATCTCTTTCTTTTTATATATATATATATATATATATATATATATATATATATTTTCATTTATTTCCATTTCCAAACCTCGCATAATTTCATAGCACTAATCGTCCACACATCACATTTATAATTATATTGAATTATAATATAATAATAAAGTATATTTTGTAATAAAATTTTATTTATTCACAAATATATATTGTGCAATACTCTCAGATATCACACGACAGGTCATATAATAAGAATTTTATTGATTAAATTTTTATTTTAATAATTTTTAAAATCCAGGTTATCACAAAAAATGGCGTAAAAGATGAAGTGGTGATGGGAGAGAACAGATCTTCTGTCTCCAAATTTTCTGTCCTCTTGTGTCCCTCCACTTAAATTTTGACACATAGTTTCTTACTTAACACTACTTAATCCTAAAATTAAATAAAAGGACATGTGTCAAAATATAAATGGAGAGACACAAAGGAGACAGGAAATTTGGGGACAGAAGATCTGCTCTCGTGATGGGAGGTGAGAGAAAAGAGTAAAAGATGAAAATCGTTGAGGAGAGAGAAAGAGAATAAAAAATGAGTGATAGGGAGGAGAGAGAAAGGAAATACAATATTTTTATTTTGCTTTTATATATATATATGCACACAAAAAAAAAAAAATCTTTAGCGAATCGAAAAAAATCAACCAAAGACGAACCGGCTATAGCGACGGTTTGTCTGTCACTAAATCACAGAAAGACCAATTTTTTAAGTTATACCGATGGTACGAACTGTCGCCATAGCTATAACGGTCGCTTTCTATGGTATTGCGACGGATTGAACCGTCGCTATAGCCGATTTACGAATTAATTGGTCAGATTGGATTTAATATATATATATATATATATATATATATATATATATATATATATATATATTTAGGATCCTATACGGACTCCTGAATTTTCTTAAAATGCAAATTTTTTTTTTCTTTTTTTTAAACAACTAAAAAAATGTTTAATATTTTATGGAACTGGAATTTTTTCATAATACAGTGTTTTGAGTGTGATTTGGATATATATATATATATATATATATATATAGCTGTGTAGTACACAGTCGTGCTATGACGACGGTTTTTTTGAGCTATAGTAACGGTTCAACCGTCGCCATAGATCAGAAAATCTATGGTGACGGTTCAATCCAAAGAAATTGTCGTCATAGACGACTATGTATTACACAGCTGTGTATATACATTTTTCCATATATATATATATATATATATATGTCGACGTCGGGATTTTTATTGTTCCCTTTTCTGTTCTTGTTCTTTGGTGTTCTCATGTTAGGTGAGATTTGTTTGAAAAAACAAGTGAAAAAGGTCCGACATGTATATGTCGACGATTTGACTGTAAGAGTCGCTAATTGGTGTTTTTAACTAGTTGCACCAACGCAACCGAGAAAAGGTTTGCACATTGACCCAGTGATGTTAAACTGCTAAACGAGTCAGTGAAACCGAGATTCATTTAGGTTCGGGGGCTTGATTATGCGGAGGGAAGGTGTTAGGCACCCCCCGACATCCGTATTACCATGGTGACTGCCACTTTTCAAGAAACTTTTATATGAATGTGTGTGTGTGTGTGAGTGAGTTAATGTGCTGTTCTATGGAAGTAGTGCGAGGCCTCGTTCACACATATATACAAAGGGTTTGAATTTGTATAAAAATTTAATTTTAAACAAGATATGACAATGATGTTTTATAAAAGAGATTTTTCAAACCCTGTGCTCAATAGTAATTGAGGCATTTGATACTTCTATTTTATTAAATGTTCGGCTTGGTTGATTTTATTTTCGAGATGCGAAGCATCTTCGAGAAAATAATATATAGTAGTGCCGAACTCCTCATGGGCATTAAAGTCATCTAAGGAAATTCAAACACCGTGAATAATTTACAAGCTGCTTACAGCTGAAAATGTCCATCATGGGAACAGAATCTAGATTCAGTAGACTGAATTTGTGATCACATGATTCCTAGGCTCACATGATGCCGTAATTTATATGAAAACAGTAAGTAGTTATATATATATATATATATATATATATATATATAAGTTGTAAATATGTATATATAGACATGATCAACCACCACGAAGCACCTCCATAGCGGATCGAAAATGTAAATCTATAAAAGCGGTAAATATATATATATATATATATATATATATATATATATATATATATATATATATATATATAAAGACATGATCAACCACCACGAAGCACCTCCATAGGGGAGGGAAATGTAATGTATATATAAAAGCGGTAAATATTTATATAGAGAAATGATCAACCACCACGAAACATCTCCATGGGGATCGGAAATATAAATAAAGCAATAATATATGATCAATATACGAAAAAAAAACTCCAAAGGGACTAAATGTAAATAAAGCGGTAAAAGCGATCAACCATACTTAAGTAAACTCTAAGCGGAGACGGAATGTAAATAAAACTGTAAAAGGCTTATATATATATATATATATATATATATATATATATATATATATATATATATATATATATATAGCATACATGATATATATCGATCCCGATTCAGGTTTATCATTTCAAATGATTTGTATTATATATATATATATATATATATATATATATATATATATATATATAAGCAATAAAATAGGATGTAAAATTGGGCTCATCGAACAAAGTTCGACAACGATTCATATATATATAAGTATATATATATATATATATAAAAGCAAATAAACGCTCCGGACGTGAGTCCAGGCTAAATCGAGGCATAACTCGATAATGTTAGTATAACTTGATAATGTTAGTATATATATATATATATATATATATATATATATATATATATATATATACACACACACACACACATACAGAAATGAAAACCACGGACCGAAGTCCAGGCCTACACATATAACACGACTCTCAACGTGAAGAAGAGTGTGTGCAAAGATGAAGAAAAAGGCTTTAAAGTGTGTAAGAAGGCTTACAGTGGACTGCCAAAAAAGAATTCTATAGCTTTAAGTGGATGAACACTCAACTCCCGCTGGTAAAAATATGACAATATATGAGCTCACAAGTGTTTAAAATGAGAAAGCACTCAGTTTATAGTGTGTACAGAGCAAATTGGACAGGACTTCCTTGCCTTTTTTCCTGCAAATATGGTCACCCCAAGCCCTCTATTTATAGAGGGGGGAGCCGCAGGTGTACCTGCAGCAGCAGGTGTACCTGCATCTGCCCGGGGTGCCCCGAACAACGTGGGTCCCATCGTCTTGAAGTACGTGCACTTGAACAACGCGTTGTTCGCTCGAACCTTCGTAACTTTCAATCCAGGAGTCCGATGGAAGCGTGTCATACCATTCCGGAAAGCTCTTTCCTAGAGCTACGTAATGACATATGATTTGTCCTTTTTTGATTCCAGGAAGATGGGTCCATGATCGAAATGGCATTTTCAGATTTCCGTGAGGCAGTCTATTGAGCCGTTTTGCGTAGTTTGCGCTCAGAAGTTAAGATATGGTTGTTGTGGGACTTCTTTTGAAGAAGTTTGAGTTGAAATGATTTTATGTGATTTGAGTTGAGGTTGAGTTGGCAGAATGACCATTTTGCCCCTCCTAGGGTTATCTCCGATTTTAGCGCAGTTGTAGCAGCCTTTTCTCAGGGTTATCTCTGAGATTGGCCTACTGTTGACTCTGAATGTCCTCAGGGTTATCTTTGAGGTTGGCTTGACCTCCCGAGTTGAATTTGGGCTTTGCACTTGATCTCCCGGGGTTGGTAACTGATTTCTCGGGGTTATCTCTGGGGTTGGAAAATTGATTTCCTGAGCTATCTCCGGGATTGGAAAATTGATTTCCCGGGCTATCTTTGGGGTTAGAATTGATGTTGTAGTCCTCCAGGATTATCTCTAGAGTGTGAAAAAGACACTTTTGTCCTCCTGCATAGTTAGTAACAGGAAAATGAAATTTTGAGTGTCTACAGATGCCCCTCTTTATCATGTTCATGCAATGCAATGAAATAGACATGATAAAGATTACTAGACACTTGAAATATGACAAGGTATTTTTAATTATGCAAATCGCAATGTAATGAATGTCATGATGAATGTTAAAATATTTTCGCAAATCACAGTTCGCAAATCGTACATCGCATTTTGCACTTCGCACATCGCTTTTCGTATTTGGCCAATCGCACTTTGCAACTCGCACATCTCATTTCGCATATCGCACTTCGCACATCGCATTTCGCATATCGAAAATTGCAACTCTCAAATCACACTTCACACATCGCAAATCGCAAATCGCAAATCACATTTACCTTTACTAGTTGTTGTTGATGCCTATGCTAGTGTTGACTCCAATGGTTTGGGCTTTTTATCAGTGTTGCTGATGCTTGTTTGATGAAGATAAGTTGAGATGTTTTCTACATCTCTGTTGGGGATGAAGTTCTGAAATCATCGGACCTTCCCGATGCATACGCTGGTAGTTTACAACGATGCCTACCCTGCTAGTATTTTTCTACGCTGAGATCGCCAAACGGTTTTGGTTCCCACTCGAACGGTGGTATACAAAGCTTTCATCACTGAAATAGCCCAATGTTATGCAGAATTAATGTCAATGGTTTAGAATACCGGTTCTTTTGATACCTTCACTGAAGTAATATTCAACGACTTAATTCACCAGACTTTGCCTGATGTTACGCTGGATTGATGACAACCAATTGATGTCTACGACAGAATTTTCCTCTAATCAAGACATTTAATGTGCGCGTATATTAAAATCTACAGGAGATGCATGCTAAATGTTGATGGAGATGTATGCTGATGTATCACTTTTTCACATGTGTAGATCATGCATGATGTGATGACCTAGATTTGTCCTTAGGAGTCTATTGTCCTAGGTTGATGCATATTTTAAAGTGTCTGGAGTAGAAACTTACCTCACCCTTTCTGAGGCGATTTGGATTTCTTTTCGCTGTTGGGGTGCTTGTGCCCCATTCTGTAAGACCCTAACTTTTTTGAATAAAGAATATTTTTTCTCAAAATATATTTTTGAATATTATGGTGTGGATATGATATAATGTTATAGTTGTGGGTAATATTTGGAAAATTTTGCAAAGTAGGCAAGTTGATATAAAATATTTGTTGTGTCAGTGAATTTTCGATTGGTCAGGGAATATTCATTTTAATAGGGAATATTCGTATGACGGTACAATCATTGGTGGACCCCACAACGGAAGTATTGTCGTAGTTAAAAAATGACAAAAATATCTTTTTATTAAAATAACAGTGAAAGTTTTACCGTTAAAACATTGAACTACCTTAATTGGTAAAAGTACGATGTCTGAGAGTGGTTGCATAGTAGCACATGATATTGATTATTGATGCTTACATGAGAAGTCACTCAGTTATACTCAATTATTGCTACAGTAATTGTTGTATAGTATCTCACGTTATTTGATTCAATTATTGCCACATTATCATCTGCATAATATTTTATATTATTAAATCAATAATTGAGACAACAAAGTTATTCATATTATTATTTACAATATTGACAATGTCTAGAAAGTTCCGTCGAGGAGAGGTTTGGTCACCTAATTGCGCGCCAATAGGGAGAAATTCTTATTGGAAAGCCCCCTCTTTCTTGGGAACGATCTAGTTGTTAAATACTGTGAGTTATAATATAAATGATGAATAATTGTTGAAGTATTAAGAATGTGTTTATTGAAGATAAGTGAATTACAAAAGTTAGAGGGGAATAATGCAAACTTGGAAAACTTTAGGGGTACTAATGTGTAATAATTTAAATCAATCTAGACCATTGATGGTGGTTTTAATAGTAAATCAATCTGGACCATTGATAGTGGTTTTAATAGTAAATCAATCTGGACCATTGATGGTGGTTTTAAAAGTAAATCAATCTGGACCGTCGGTGGTGGTTTTAAAAGTAAATCAATTTGGACCGTCGGTGGTGGTTTTAAAAGTAAATCAATTTGAACCATCGGTGGTGGTTTTAAAAGTAAATCAATCTAGACCGTCAGTGGTGGCTTTAAAATTAAATCAATCTGGACCGTCGATTATGGTTTTAATAGTAATCAATATGGATGAGTCAGTTCTAATAGTAAATCAATCTGGATCGTTTGTGAATTAGTTACTATTTAGTCTATTCTCCTATAAATAGAAGCTTAATTCTTCTTTCATTCTCACCAATTCACTGAGATTCACAAGAGACAATATATAGAGAGAAACTATAGAGAACAAAAAGAAGAGTATTCTGCTACTTCACTTTTGCAGTATCCATCTTTCTACTAAGGTAAGGAGTATTATTTCTTTCGTATTCATAAGGAATACTATTTTTCGTATTCATCCTTTAGTATGTCGAATAACTTTTCTCACGCGGATTACGTCTGTAGTATGACGGTGAAAATCCATTCTAGTTTTCAGTATGCTAATTCTTTTCATATTCTTAAATCTAAACTTACTATGGTAAGTATTGCTTCTATAATCCTTGAAATTAGTGGAATATCCGTAAATTTTGCGCTTCATCCATTATCATTTTATTGTAATATTGATATGAACTTTCTTATTAAATATCAATATTTTCACCTGAAGTACTATTCACGAGTTACAATTCATGAGTTACTATTCACCCGGTTACTATTCACTATAATATTATTCACTCGAGTATTCAGGACACTTTTCATGTCGGGATACTATTCACGAGTTACTATTCATGGGTTACTATTCATCTGATTACTATTCACTCAAATATTGTTCACTCGGGTATTTGGAGCACTTTTCATGTCGAGGAATTTTACTCCACAAAGCAGTATCATGTTGAAAATTTGGACATTATTGAATTCTGGATAAATTAAATTATAAATCTTTAAAAATTTATCATTTACTTTCTTTTAATTGAATTCTTATATCATTGTCATCATCCTCATGCTTATATTGTGATGAAAGTCATCTTTCGCTTACGTGCGTAGATGAAGCTGTTGATTGGTATGATTATGACCATGGATAATTTGGTATAGTCATGACCATTGATGATTAAACGAATAATTCTTGGCCCATAGTGTGAGATCCCGAATTTTATGAAATGAAAATATTTAGTTTTCTTATAATTTAGTAAATGGTTAAATTGATAAAAGGTTAAAGTTAAGGGTGATATTTGAAATTTTTTCAAAGTAAGAAAGTTTTCGTAAATTAATCGGTGATAAAAGTGCAAGATGTCGCTTGGTTTCATAGTAGCACACGATATTGATTATTGATGCTTATGTGAGAAGTCACTCAGTTATACTCAATTATTGCTACAGTAATTACTGCATAATATCTCTCATATTATTGATTCAATTATTGTCACAGTATCATCTGCATAATATTTATTATTATTAAATCAATAATTGAGACGACAAAGTTATTCATATTATTATTTATAATATTGACGATGTCAGAAAGTTACATCGAGGAGAGGTTTGGTTACCTTATTATTGCGCTTGATAGGGAGAAATCTTATCGGAAAACCCCTCTCTCATGGGAATGATCTCGTTGTTAAAATCGTGAGTTATAATATTAATGATGAATAATTGTTGAAGTATTAAGAATGTGTTTATTGAAGATAAGTGAATTACAAAAGTTAGAGGGGAATAATGCAAACTTGGAAAACTTTAGGGGTACTAATGTGTAATAATTTAAATCAATCTAGACCATTGATGGTGGTTTTAATAGTAAATCAATCTGGACCATTGATAGTGGTTTTAATAGTAAATCAATCGGACCATTGATGGTGGTTTTAAAAAGTAAATCAACTGACCGTCAATTGGTGGTTTTAAAAGTAAATCAATTTGGACCGTCGGTGGTGGTTTTAAAAGTAAATCAATTTGAACCATCGGTGGTGGTTTTAAAAGTAAATCAATCTAGACCGTCGATTATGGTTTTAATAGTAATCAATATGGACCGTCCGTTCTAATAGTAAATCAATCTGGATCGTTTGTGAATTAGTTACTATTTAGTCTATTCTCCTATAAATAGAAGCTTAATTCTTCTTTCATTCTCACCAATTCACTGAGATTCACAAGAGACAATATATAGAGAGAAACTATAGAGAACAAAAAGAAGAGTATTCTGCTACTTCACTTTTGCAGTATCCAGCTTTCTACTAAGGTAAGGAGTATTATTTCTTTCGTATTCATAAGGAATACTATTTTTCGTATTCATCCTTTAGTATGTCGAATAACTTTGTCTCACGCGGATTACGCATCTTAGTATGGCGGTGAAAATCCATTTCTAGTTTTCGTATGCTAATTCTTTTCATATTCTTAAATCTAAACTTACTATGGTAAGTATTGCTTCTATAATCCTTGAAATTAGTGGAATATCAAGTAAATTTTGCGCTTCATCCAAATATCATTTTATTGTAATATTGATATGAACTTTCTTATTAAATATCAATATTTTCACTGAAGTACTATTCACGAGTTCTGATTCATGAGTTCTTATTCACCGGTTACATTATTCACTATAATATTATTCACTCGAGTATTCAGGACACTTTTCATGTGGGATACTATTCACGAGTTACTATTCATGGGTTCTTATTCATCCGATTACTATTCACTCAAATATTGTTCACTCGGGTATTTGGGGCACTTTTTCATGTAATAGAATTTTACTCCACAAAGCAAAGTATCATGTTGAAAATTTGGACATTATTGAATTACGGATAAATTAAATTATAAATCTTTAAAATTTATCATTTACTTTCTTTTAATTGAATTCTTATATCATTGTCATCATCATCCTCATGCTTATATTGTGATGAAAGTCATCTTTGGCTTACGATGCGTAGATGAAGCTGTTGATTGGTATGATTATGACCATGGATAATTCGGTATAGTCATGACCATTGATGATTAAGCGAATAATTCTTGGCCCATAGTGTGAGATCCGAATTTTATGAAATGAAAATATTTAGTTTTCTTATAATTTAGTAAATGGTTAAATTGATAAAGGTTAAAGTTAAGGGTGATATTTGAAATTTTTCAAAGTAAGAAAGTTTTAAATAAATTAATCGGTGATAAAAAAATGCGATGTCGCTTTGTTTTCATAGTAGCACTACGATATTGATTATTGATGCTTATGTGAGAAGTCACTCGGTTATACTCAATTATTGCTACTGATAATTCTTTGCATAATATCTCTCATATTATTGATTCAATTATTGTCACAGTATCATCTGCATAATATTTATTATTATTAAATCAATAATTGAGGACGACAAAGTTATTCATATTATTATTTATAATATTGACGATGTCAGAAAGTTACATCGAGGAGAGGTTTGGTTACCTTATTGCGCGCCAATAGGGAGAAATCCTTATCGGAAAACCCCCTCTCTCATGGGAATGATCTGGTTGTTAAATACTGTGAGTTATAATATTAATGATGAATAATTGTTGAAGTATTAAGAATGTGTTTATTGAAGATAAGTGAATTACAAAAGTTAGAGGGGAATAATGCAAACTTGGAAAACTTTAGGGGTACTAATGTGTAATAATTTAAATCAATCTAGACCATTGATGGTGGTTTTAATAGTAAATCAATCTGGACCATTGATAGTGGTTTTAATAGTAAATCAATCTGGACCATTGATGGTGGTTTTAAAAGTAAATCAATCTGGACCGTCGGTGGTGGTTTTAAAAGTAAATCAATTTGGACCGTCGGTGGTGGTTTTAAAAGTAAATCAATCTAGACCGTCAGTGGTGGCTTTAAAATTAAATCAATCTGGACCGTCGATTATGGTTTTAATAGTAATCAATATGGACCGTCCGTTCTAATAGTAAATCAATCTGGATCGTTTGTGAATTAGTTACTATTTAGTCTATTCTCCTATAAATAGAAGCTTAATTCTTCTTTCATTCTCACCAATTCACTGAGATTCACAAGAGACAATATATAGAGAGAAACTATAGAGAACAAAAAGAAGAGTATTACGCTACTTCACTTTTGCGTTATCCGACTTTCTACTAAGGTAAGGAGTATTATTTCTTTCGTATTCATAAGGAATACTATTTTTCGTATTCATCCTTTAGTATGTCAGAATAACCTGTCTACGTGGATTACGTACCGTATGACAGGTGAAAATCCATTTCTAGTTTTCGTATGCTAATTCTTTTCATATTCTTAAATCTAAACTTACTATGGTAAGTATTGCTTCTATAATCCTTGAAATTAGTGGAATATCAAGTAAATTTTGCGCTTCATCCGATTATCATTTTATTGTAATATTGATATGAACTTTCTTATTAAATATCAATATTTTTCACCAAGTACTATTCACGAGTTACAATTCATGAGTTACTATTCACCGGTTATTATTCACTATAATATTATTCACTTTCGAGTATTCGGGACACTTTTCATATCGGGATACTATTCACGAGTTACTATTCATGGGTTACTATTCATCTGATTACTATTCACTCAAATATTGTTCACTCGGGTATTTGGAGCACTTTTCATGTCGAGGAATTTTACTCCACAAAGCAGTATCATGTTGAAAATTTGGACATTATTGAATTCTGGATAAATTAAATTATAAATCTTTAAAAATTTATCATTTACTTTCTTTTAATTGAATTCTTATATCATTGTCATCATCCTCATGCTTATATTGTGATGAAAGTCATCTTTGGCTTACGTGCATAGATGAACTGTTGATTGGTATGATTATGACCATGGATAATTCGGTATAGTCATGACCATTGATGATTAAACGAATAATTCTTGGCCCATAGTGTGAGATCCCGAATTTTATGAAATGAAAATATTTAGTTTTCTTATAATTTAGTAAATGGTTAAATTGATAAAAGGTTAAAGTTAAGGGTGATATTTGAAATTTTTTCAAAGTAAGAAAGTTTTCGTAAATTAATCGGTGATAAAAGTACAGTAATACGCTTGGTTTCATAGTAGCACACGATATTGATTATTGATGCTTATGTGAGAAGTCACTCAGTTATACTCAATTATTGCTACAGTAATTACTGCATAATATCTCTCATATTATTGATTCAATTATTGTCACAGTATCATCTGCATAATATTTATTATTATTAAATCAATAATTGAGACGACAAAGTTATTCATATTATTATTTATAATATTGATGATGTCTAGAAAGTTCTGTCAAGGAGAGGTTTGGTTACCTTATCATGGCTATGATAGGGAGAAATCTTATCGGAAAAACCCCTCTCTCATGGGAATGATCACGGTTGTTAAATCGTGAGTTATAATATTAATGATGAATAATTGTTGAAGTATTAAGAATGTGTTTATTGAAGATAAGTGAATTACAAAAGTTAGAGGGAATAATGTAAACTTGGAAAACTTTAGGGGTACTAATGTGTAATAATTTAAATCAATCTAGACCATTGATGGTGGTTTTAATAGTAAATCAATCGGACCATTGATAGTGGTTTTAATAGTAAATCAATCTGGACCATTGATGGTGGTTTTAAAAGTAAATCAATCTGGACCGTCGGTGGTGGTTTTAAAAAGTAAATCAATTTGGAATAGTCGGTGGTGGTTTTAAAAGTAAATCAATCTGCAGGCCAAAATCGTTGGTGGCTTTAAAATTAAATCAATCTGGACCGTCGATTATGGTTTTAATAGTAATCAATATGGACCGTCCGTTCTAATAGTAAATCAATCTGGATCGTTTGTGAATTAGTTACTATTTAGTCTATTCTCCTATAAATAGAAGCTTAATTCTTCTTTCATTCTCACCAATTCACTGAGATTCACAAGAGACAATATATAGAGAGAAACTATAGAGAACAAAAAGAAGAGTATTCTGCTACTTCACTTTTGCAGTATCCAGCTTTCTACTAAGGTAAGGAGTATTATTTCTTTCGTATTCATAAGGAATACTATTTTTCGTATTCATCCTTTAGTATGTCAGAATAACCTGTCTACGCGGATTACGTACCGTATGACAGGTGAAAATCCATTTCTAGTTTTCGTATGCTAATTCTTTTCATATTCTTAAATCTAAACTTACTATGGTAAGTATTGCTTCTATAATCCTTGAAATTAGTGGAATATCCGTAAATTTTGCGCTTCATCCAGTATCATTTTATTGTAATATTGATATGAACTTTCTTATTAAATATCAATATTTTCACCTGAAGTACTATTCACGAGTTACAATTCATGAGTTACTATTCACCCGGTTACTATTCACTATAATATTATTCACTCGAGTATTCAGGACACTTTTCATGTCGGGATACTATTCACGAGTTACTATTCATGGGTTACTATTCATCTGATTACTATTCACTCAAATATTGTTCACTCGGGTATTTGGAGCACTTTTCATGTCGAGGAATTTTACTCCACAAAGCAGTATCATGTTGAAAATTTGGACATTATTGAATTCTGGATAAATTAAATTATAAATCTTTAAAAATTTATCATTTACTTTCTTTTAATTGAATTCTTATATCATTGTCATCATCCTCATGCTTATATTGTGATGAAAGTCATCTTTGGCTTACGTGCATAGATGAACTGTTGATTGGTATGATTATGACCATGGATAATTCGGTATAGTCATGACCATTGATGATTAAACGAATAATTCTTGGCCCATAGTGTGAGATCCCGAATTTTATGAAATGAAAATATTTAGTTTTCTTATAATTTAGTAAATGGTTAAATTGATAAAAGGTTAAAGTTAAGGGTGATATTTGAAATTTTTCAAAGTAAGAAAGTTTTAAATAAATTAATCGGTGATAAAAGAAATGCGATGTACGCTTGGTTTCATAGTAGCACACGATATTGATTATTGATGCTTATGTGAGAAGTCACTCAGTTATACTCAATTATTGCTACAGTAATTACTGCATAATATCTCTCATATTATTGATTCAATTATTGTCACAGTATCATCTGCATAATATTTATTATTATTAAATCAATAATTGAGACGACAAAGTTATTCATATTATTATTTATAATATTGACGATGTCTAGAAAGTTCTGTCAAGGAGAGGTTTGGTTACCTTATTGCGCGCCAATAGGGAGAAATCCTTATCGGAAAGCCCCCTCTCTCATGGGAATGATCTGGTTGTTAAATACTGTGAGTTATAATATTAATGATGAATAAGTTCGTGTCGATTAAAGATGAAATTAATATTTTCATTGTGTTGGGATTGTTAGTGTTCGTGGAAATCGACATCTATTTCGATAATAATGGATGTCTAGAGGTTATATTGACCAATCGGGTAATTAATCGAATAAATGAGCAATTAATTGCTATTAATTCACATGCTTATAACTATTTGTTCACATATGTGTACTATTGATTCACATGCATGTACTATTAGGGAGGTGGTGCAAGATTGATAATACTTGCATGACTAAATTAAAAATGGAGGTATAGATGAAGGTACTATATTGTAATTATTTTTTTCACATGTATAGAAATATTGAGTCACATGATTGCACTATTGATTCACATGATATACTATTTGGAGAGGTGGTGCAAGTTTGATAAGGTATTATACTGTAATATTTTGAGCCCCAAAACGTGCAATTATCGAAACTATGTTTTCCTATAAATAGAAGCTCATTCTTCCTTCATTCTCACCAATTCACTAAGACTCACAAGAGCAATTATAGAGAGAAGCTATAGAGAGAAGCTACAGAGAGAAAGAAGAAGAGTAGTCTGCTACTTCACTATTCCAGTATCCAGTTTTCTTCCGAGGGAGAGAAGCTATAGAGAGAGAAGCTATAGAGAGAAAGAAGAAGAGTAGTCTGCTACTTCACTATTCCAGTATCCAGTCTTCTTCTGTGGTAAGGGGTATTATTTATTTCATATTCTGAAGAGATATAATTTTTCGTATTCGTATGAATATTATTTTCGTTCAATATTCGTAAGGAATATCATCTTCGTTAAATATTCGTAGGAATATTATTTTCGTTCAACAGTCGTAAGGGATATTATTTATTTCATATTCTGAAGAGATATTATTTTTCGTATTCGTATGAATATCATCTTCTTTCAATATTCATAGGAATATTATTTTCGTTCAATAATAAGGGGTATTATTTATTTCATATTCTGAAGAGATATTATTTTTCGTATTCGTATGAATATTATTTTTGTTCAATATTTGTAAGGAATATCATTTTTGTTTAATATTCATTGTCTTCGTTTAATATTCATAAGGAACATTATTTTCGTTCAATATTCGTAAGGGATGTTATTTATTTTTTATTCGTAAGGGTTATTATTTCTTACTATTCACTCGGGTAATATTCACTCTGGGTATTATTTACGGGGTACTATTCACTCGAGTATTATTTACGGGGTACTATTCACTCGGGGTATTATTTACGGGATACTATTCAGTCAAAGTATTATTTATGGGGTACTATTCACTCGGGTATTATTCACTCGAGGGTACTATTCATGAAGTACAATTCACAAAATACTATTCACAAAATACTATTTATGGGATACTATTCACGAAGTACTATTCATGGGGTACTATTTACGGGGTACTATTCATAAAGTACTATTTACGAAGTACTATTCACGTGGTACTATTAACAAAATACTATTCACGGGGTACTATTCACGACGAAAAATTGATTCTTTTCTGTCCAAATTAATTTTTAATACATGAATATTATTCTTGAATTTTACTCCACAATTGATGATCATGTTGACAATTTAGATATTCTTAAACTCTAGATAAATTATATTATAAATGTTTAATATTTATCCTTTATCTCATTTGATTGATTCTTTATATCATTGTCATAATCCTCATGCTTATATTGAGTTAAAAGTCATCTTTGGCCCGTAGTGCATAGATGGACTGTTGGTTATTGGTTTTACAATTGTATGTCTTTGGCCTGTAGTGCAAAGAAGAATTGTTGATTGATATCTTTGGTCGTAGTGCAAAAATGAACTGTTGATTGATAGCTTTGGCCCGTAATGCAAAGATGGACAGGTGTATGACATGATCATGACCACTGGTGATACTAACGAATATCATTGGCCATAGTGCAGGGATAATTCGATGATGTGATTGGCAGGATCATGACCATTAGTTAATAGTTGAATCTCTTTGGCCGTAGTGCACTGACAGGCAATTGATTGGTATGATCATGACCATTGGTTTTATAGTTGAATATCTTTGGCCCGTAGTGCAAAGATAGACAACTGATTGGTATGATAATTGTTATTACATTTGAATATCTTTAGCCTTTGGGGTAAAGATTTTGAGTAAACGTTCTATTAAGCCTTTGTGGTACGGAGGAAATGTTAATTCACATTATTATAAACATGAATCGTGAATTTAACTAAAATCTTTGGTGGTTCAGGTGAAGACAGGTGATGAAAGTTCTCTTTATCTTTGGTATAATAAAGAACTGTTAATGGGTATTACAGGGATAAAACTGATGATAAACTTTTAAATCATAGAAGATAGTAGATATCATGCTCTACTTGACTCTTCTAATGGATTTCTTGTTCCGCTGCAGCTATTGATCTAAAACTTGTTGTCTATTGTATTCTATCAGTTGTTATACTGTTGAAGGCTAAGGATAATTTATTATGCATTATCTTAGTCATAATATTTCTTACTGGGCTAGTTGAGCTCACCCTTTTATTTCATTGTTCTCTTCAGGAAATGAGAGCGTGAAATTTGGGACTAGTCTGGGGAGCGAGTGATGGTCGGGATAATTGACTTTAGTAGTCCTCACTATTCTGTGAAATAGTGTTATAATAATTGTAATGAGGACTCCATTGAGAGTGGATATTGTCTAAAAGGCAATATTCTTGTTTAAACTCTCAGCTATGTTTTGTCGTATATTACATGATAGTTGTGTAATTAAGTTTGTATTTGATTTATGTACCATGTATTTGGCGACTCAAGATGGGTGATGTATACCTATTTTGAGGGCGTTACAGTTGGTATCAAAGCCATAGAAAAGAGCCTCGAGCCTTTATCTGGTGACTTCCAAGTCTTGGGATGCACCGAAGCCAGACTTTCTGTAGGGGACGCCGTGAGGAACGGTGTGAAGTTGATAGGTATCATTGTGAGGTGCTATCCAAGTCATGGATGCGGGTCACAGTTGGTATCAAAGCTTAGGGATATGATCCCTGGCTGAGATGTGAGACCAGAACTAGGAGGGGAGAGACGGGGAATTCCTTCGCTAGTATGACCTACCCAAGCTTATGTGTTATTTAATTGTTCGGTCAGAATATAGGGATAATATGTGGCATGTCAATTAACCTTTGTTTTGAAGATGTATTCTAGAATTATATCTGAAATACAGGAGATGAGCAATGGGAAAATCATGAAACAGAGGAAATAACCGGGAAGGTATAATCCAGATAGAAAGCAAGGTATTCTCATCTCTTCGAACTACCAGGTACGTAAATTTTGAGGGCGGAATTTCATAAGGAGGGGAGATTGTGAGATCCCGAATTTTATGAAATGAAAGTATTCAATTTTCTTATAATTTAGTAAATGGTTGTAAGAAAGTTTTCGTAAAATAATCGGTGATAAAAGTACAATAATACGCTTGGTTTCATAGTAGCACACGATATTGACTATTGATGCTTACATGAGAAGTAACTCAGTTATACTCAATTATTGCTACAGTAATTACTGCATAATATCCGTGACGACCCCAAAATAGGTATACATCACCTATTCTAAGTCGCCAAATACATAGTACAGAATACAAATACAATCTTTAATATACAACAAGAGAGCTGTGAGTTTTAATACAAATATTGTCTTCAATACAATATCCACTCTCAGAGTAAGTCCTCATTACAATTATTGTCACACTATTTAACAAAATAGTGAGGACTACTAATACTATCATCCGGATCAGTCACTCGCTTCCCGACTAGTCCCGCCACGCTCTCATTTCACGAAGAGAATAAATGAAAGAAAGGGTGAGCTCAACTAGTCCAGTAAGAAATATTATGACTATGATAATGCAGAATAAATTATCATTAGTCTTCAACAGTGTTAAACTAATAAAATACAATAGACATCAAGTTTTAGCTATGACGAGAACATGCAATCCATTAAAAGAGTTAAGTAGAGAATAAAATCTACTATATTTTATGATTTAAAAGGTTTTCATCACTTTTATTCTTTGGGACTCAAATTTTAATAAATAATCCACATCATCCCTGTACTATGACCAATGATATTCATTAGTATCACAAACACAAATTATCCATGCACTACGGGCCAAGGATATTTGTGTATTCATCAATGGTCATGATCATGCCAACAACTGTCCATCAATGCACTACGGGCCAATGAGGACTTTTACCACATCATTTGTAACATTACGATCATGATTATACCGAATAATCCCTGGTCATAATCATACCAAGTCCATCTATACACTACAGGCCACATATGACTTTCAACATAATATAAACACGAGGATGATAACAATGATATAAGAATTCAATAAAACAAGTTCAAGAATTAATTTATCCAGGAACTAATAACGTCCAAATTGTCAACATGATACTTCTTTGTAGAGTAAAATTCAAGAATGCTCAGAAGAATATTTCCACGAAAAGATACTAGATGAAGCGCAATTATCAAGGATATTCCATTAATTTCATGGAGTATAGAAATCAAAACTTTAACCAACTGAATATAATAAAGAATGGAATAAAAAAAGAAATCACCATGCATGCGGTACTTCGCATAGACAAGTTATTCCAACAGAATAATAAATAACGGAACCAAGTCAGGCGTAAAACGCACAGACAGGATATTCCAACAAAACAATAAAGACGGAACCAGGTCCGGCGTAAAACGCACATACAGGATATTCCAACAGAATAATAAAGAATGGAATAACAACATAATTTCACCTTGTATGCGGTACTTCGCATAGACAGGTTATTCCAGCAGAATAATAAATAATGGAATAACAGAAGAATTTCACCAAGTATAGGGTAGCCCGCGTATACAGGTTATTCCAACAGAATAATAAAGACTGGAATAACAGAAGTTCTCTTCATGAATATGAAAAAAAATAATACCCCTTACCTTATAAAGAAGAAACTGGATATAGAAGTAGTGAAGTAGCAGAATACTTTTCTTCTTTCTCTCTATAGTTTTCTCTCTCTAGAGTTTCAGTGAATTCGTAAGAAATAATGAAGGAATGAGCTTCTATTTATAGAAGAATGGACTGAATAGTAACCAATCCATGAACGATCCAGATTGATTTACTTTAAATGGACGGTCCAGATTGGTTTACAATAAAATATAATATATTCTATTTATAATCTAATAAAACGAATAACTTTATAAAAGTATTCTATTTTATATAAAAAGATTTTACTATGCAAACACTATGCAGGCACTATGCAAATACTATGCATAATAAAATATAATATATTCAAATTATTGTCTAATAAAACAGATAACTTTATAAAAGTATTACATTTTATATAAAAAATTTTACTATTAGCCTAATAAAGCGAATAACTTTATAAAAGTATTCTATTTTTTATATAAAAAGCTTTTACATTTTATTACATTAATAATACTAATAAAACAAAACTTCATCATCATTATTATTATTCACACTATTATTAATCGACCAGTCGTCGTTCCCGAGAAAGAGGGCTTTCAATAAGGATTTCTCCTATTGGCGGCGCAATTAGGTGACCAAACCTTTCCTTGGCGTAACTTCTAGACATCGTTAATATTGCAAATAATAATATTAATAACTTCGTCATCTCAATTATAAAATATCAACAATAATTGAATCAATTAACGTGAGATACTATGCAACAATTCCATGAAGCAATAATTGAACAAAACCGAGTGACTTCTCACGTAAGCATCAATAATCAATACCGTATCTTCTTATGCAACCACACGCGTATTCTGCATTTCTTTTAACAAGGGTGTTTCAACAGTTAACAGTAAAACTTCCGTAGATTATTTTCATAAAAAATATTTTTGTTGTTTTCTCAATCAAACAATAATTCCGTTGTGGGGTCCAATTAATGATTGTCTTGTCGTCATTTGAATATTCTCTGTTTAAAAGCGAATATTCCCAACCAATCGAATATTATATAACAACTTACGTACTTTGCAAAATTTATAAATATTACCCACAACTATAACATTATATCAAATTTATTCCATAATATTCAAAAATGATATTTATAGAAAATTCATTTTTATTCATAAAAGTTGGGGTCTTACAATCTCCCCTTCTTATGAAATTTCACCCTCGAAATTAGGGTACGTACCTGGTATGTCGAAGAGGTAAGGATAACTTGATTTCATTTCAGATTCTAACTCCCAGGTCATTTCAGATTCTAACTGGATGAAGCGAAATTATCAAGAATATTCCACTAATTTCATGGAGTATAGAGATCAAAACTTTAACCAACTGAATATAATAAAGAATGGAATAACAAAAGAAATCACCATGCATGCGGTACTTTGCATAGACAAGTTATTCCAACAGAATAATAAATAACGGAACCAAGTCATGCGTAAAACGCACAGACAAGATATTCCAACAAAACAATAAAGACGGAACCAGGTCCGGCGTAAAACGCACATACAGGATATTCCAACAGAATAATAAAGAATGGAATAACAATAGAATTTCATCTTGTATGCGGTAGTTCGCATAAACGGGTTATTCCAACAGAATAATAAATAATGGAATAAAGAAGAATTTCACCAAGTATAGGGTAGCCCGCGTATACAGATTATTCCAACAGAATAATAAAGACTGGAATAACAGAAGTTCTCTTCATGAATATGAAAAAAATAATACCCCTTACCTTATAAAGAAGAAACTGGATATAGAAGTAGTGAAGTAGCAGAATACTTTTCTTCTTTCTCTCTATAGTTTTCTCTCTCTAGAGTTTCGGTGAATTCGTAAGAAATAATGAAGGAATGAACTTCTATTTATAGAAGAATGGATGAATAAGTAACCAATCCATGAAGCGATCAGATTGATTTACTTTAAGCGGACGGTCCAGATTGGTTTACAATAAAATATAATATATTCTATTTATAATCTAATAAACGAATAACTTTATAAAAGTATTCTATTTTATATAAAAGATTTTACTATGTAAACACTATCGCAGACACTATGCATAATAAAATATAATATATTCAAATTATTGTCTAATAAAATAGATAACTTTATAAAAGTATTCTGTTTTATATAAAAGATTTTACTATTAGCTTAATAAAACGAATAACTTTATAAAAGTATTCTATTTTATATAAAAAATGATATTTATAGAAAATTCATTTTTTATTCATAAAAGTTGGGGTCTTACAATATCTCTCATATTATTGATTCAATTATTGTCACAGTATCATCTGCATAATATTTATTATTACTAAATAAATAATTGAGACGAAAAAGTTATTCATATTATTATTTACAATAGTGACGATGTCTAGAAAGTTCTGTCGAGGAGAGGTTTGGTTACCTAATTGTGCACCAATAGGGAGAAATCCTTATCAGAAAGCCCCCTCTTTCTTGGGAATGATCTGGTTGTTAAATATTGTGAGTTATAATATTAATGATGAATAAGTTTGTGTCGATTAAAGATGAAATTAATATTTTCATTATGTTGGAATTGTTAGTGTTAGTGGAAATCGACATCTATTTCGATAATAATGGATGTCTGGAGGTTATATTGACCAATCGGGTAATTAATCGAATAAATGAGAAATTAATTGCTATTAATTCACATGCTTATAACTATTTGTTCACATGTGTGTACTATTGATTCACATGCATGTACTATTAGGGAGGTGGTGCAAGATTGATAATACTTGCATGACTAAATTAAAAATGGAGGTATAGATGAAGGTACTATACTGTAATTATTTTTTTCACATGTATAGAAATATTGAGTCACATGATTGCACTATTGATTCACATGATATACTATTAGGGGAGGTGGTACAAGTTTGATAAGGTATTATACTGTAATATTTCGAGCCCCAAAACGTGCAATTATCGAACCTATGTTTTCCTATAAGTAGAAGCTCATTCTTCCTTCATTCTCACCAATTCACTAAGACTCACAAGAGCAATTATAGAGAGAACCTACAGAGAGAAAGAAGAAGAGTAGTCTGCTACTTCACTATTCCAGTATCCAGTCTTCTTCTAAGAGAGAAGCTATAGAAAGAAAGAAGAAGAGTAGTCTGCTACTTCACTATTCCATTATCCAGACTTCTTCTGAGATAAGGGGTATTATTTATTTCATATTTTGAAGAGATATAATTTTTCGTATTCGTATGAATATTATTTTCGTTCAATATTCGTAAGGAATATCATCTTCGTTCAATATTCGTAGGAATATTATTTTCGTTCAACATTCATAAGGGATATTATTTATCTCATATTCCGAAGAGATATTATTTTTCGTATTCGTATGAATATCATCTTCGTTCAATATTCGTAGGAATATTATTTTCGTTCAACAGTCGTAAGGGGTATTATTTATTTCATATTATGAAGAGATATTATTTTTCGTATTCGTATGAATATTATTTTCATTCAATATTCGTAAGGAATATCATTTTCGTTCAATATTCATTGTATTCGTTTAATATTCGTAAGCAACATTATTTTTATTCAATATTCATAAGGGATGTTATTTATTTCTTATTCATAAGGGTTATTATTTCTTACTATTCACTCGGGTAATATTCACTCTGGGTATTATTTACGGGGTACTATTCACTCGGGTATTATTTACGGGGTACTATTCACTTGGAGTATTATTTACGGGATACTATTCACTCGGGTACTATTCACTCAGAGTATTATTTATGGGGTACTATTCCCTCGGGTATTATTCACTTGAGGTTACTATTCCCGAAGTACTATTCACGAAGTACTATTCATGAAATACTATTCATGGGGTACTATTCACGAAGTACTATTCACGGGGTATTATTTACGGGGTACTATTCATAAAGTACTATTTACGAAGTACTATTCACGTGGTACTATTCATGATGAAAAATTGATTCTTTTCTGTCCAAATTAATTTTTGATACATGAATATTATTCTTGAATTTTACTCCACAATTGATGATAATGTTGACAATGTAGATATTCTTAAACTCTAGATAAATTGTATTATAAATATTTATTATTTATCCTTTATCTCATTTGATTGATTCTTTATATCATTGTCATGATCATCCTTCTTATATTGCGTTAAAAGTCATTTTTGGCCCGTAGTGCATAGATGGACTGTTGGTTATTGGTTTTACAGTTGTATGTCTTTGGCCTGTAGTGCAAAGAAGATCTGTTGATTGATATCTTTGGTCGTAGTGCAAAGATGAACTGTTGATTGATATCTTTGGCCCGTAATGCAAAGATGGACAGGTGTATGACATGATCATGACCACTGGTGATACTAACGAATATCCTTGGCCGTAGTGCAGGGATAATTCGATGATGTGATTGACATGATCATGACCATTAGTTAATAGTTGAATGTCTTTGGCTGTAATGCACTGACAGACAATTGATTGGTATGATCAGGACCATTGGTTTTATAGTTAAATATCTTTGGCCCGTAGTGCAAAGATAGACAACTGATTGGTATGACCATTGTTATTACATTTGAATATCTTTAGCCTTTGGGGTAAGGATTTTGAGTAAACGTTCTATTAAGCCTTTGTGGTACGGAGGAACTGTTAATTCACATTATTATAAACATGAATCGTGAATTTAACTAAAATCTTTGGTGGTTCAGGTGAAGACAGGTGATGAAAGTTCTCTTTATCTTGGGTATAATAAAGAACTATTAATGGGTATTACAGGGATAAAACTGATGATAGACTTTTAAATCATAGAAGATAGTAGATATTATACTCTACTTGACTCTTCTAATGGATTGCTTGTTCCGCTGTAGTTATTGATCTAAAACTTGTTGTCTATTGTATTCTATCAGTTGTTATACTGTTGAAGACTAAGGATAATTTATTCTGCATTATCTTAGTCATAATATTTCTTACTGGGCTAGTTAAGCTCACCCTTTTCTTTCATTGTTCTCTTCAGGAAATGAGAACGTAGCTGGGACTAGTCAGGGAACGGAACGATGGTCCAGGATAAGTGGCTTTAGTAGTCCTCACTATTCTGTGAAATAGTGTGATAATAATTGTAATGAGGACTCCATTGAGAGTGGATATTGTCTAGAAGGCTATATTCTTGTTTAAACTTTCAGCTATGTTTTGTCGTATATTACCCGACAGTTGTATAATTAAGTTTATATTTGATTTATGTACCATGTATTTGGTGACTCAAGATGGGTGATGTATACCTATTTTTGGGGCGTCACACGTAGTGCAAGAATAATTTGTTAACGTGATACTAATGAATATCCTTGGCCTGTAGTGCAGGGGATATTCGATGATGTGATCTATTTATTAAGCTGAGTCCCAACAATAAAGTTAATGATAACCTTTTTAAATCATAGAAGATAGTAGATATCATGCTCTACTTGACTCTTCTAATGGATTTCTTGTTCCGCTGCAGTTAAACTTGTTGTCTATTATATTCTATCAGTTTAACATTGTTAAAGGCTAATGATAACTTAATCTGCATTATCTTAGTCATAATATTTCTTACTGGGCTAGTTGAGCTCACCCTTTTACTTCCATTATTCTCTTCAGGAAATGAGAACGTAGCCGGAACTAGTCGGGGGACGGAGTGATGGCCCGAGATGGTGTTATAGTAGTCCTCACTATTCTATAAAATAGTGTGCCAATAAATGTAATGAGGACTCCATTTGAGTTTGGATATTGTCTAGAAGAAAATATTCGTGTAAAAACTCTCCGCTCATGTTGTATAATTAATTTTGTATTTGTATTTTGTACCATGTATTTGGCGACCCAAGATGGGTGATGTATACCTATTTTGGGGCGTCACAGTTGGTATCAAAGCTTAGGAATATGATCCCTGGCTGAGATGTGAGACAAGAACTAAAAGGGGAGAGACGGGGAATTCCTTCACTAGTATGACCTACCTAAGTTTATTTGGTATTTAAAGGGTCGGTCAGAGTATAGGGATAATATATGGCATGTCAATTAACCCTTGTTTTGTGGCAGTGTTTGAAAATGGCATCTAAAAATGTCGAGATAAGTAATGAAGCACATGAGACCGTTGAGTCACCAACGATCAATATCCAGGATAATGTGCAACAGGAAGACAATAATCCTCAGTTAAACAACAAAACCAATCAAATGATGAATGATGGGATATTCAGAGGCTTCATGCAATTCATGCAACATCAGGCGAGAGTGGCCCCTGTTCAAAATGCAGGTGGACACACTGGCAACTCACAGATGGTCACCGCTAAACAATTCAAGGAGCTGGGACGTGGATAAAGCAGATCACTTAAGGCGGAGACGTGGATAAAGCAGATCACCAAGATATTTGATGTCTTGGGATGCTCCGAGGAGCAAAAGGTTCCCTTTGCCACCTTCATGTTGAGAGGAGAAGCAGATTACTGGTGGGAATCAGTAAAACGTACCCAGCCTGCCGCACTCAAAATGTCTTGGGAGAAGTTCCAAGAGCTATTCAATGACAAGTACTTTCCCGAAAGTATTCGTCACATGAAGGAGGTGGAGTTTATCAAGTTGGAGCAAAACAATATGACCGTATCGCAGTACGAGGCTAAGTTTGTCGAGTTGTCCCTGTTCGCATCCCATTTGGTTGATAATGAGGAGAGAATGATGCGAATGTTTCTACGAGGTTTGAGACCCGAAATACGTCAATACCTCATTTCTCATAAACTGTGTTTGTATTCAGATGTTGTAAATAAGGCTCAATTATTGGAGCGCGATAATGAGTCAACCCAATCAAGAGAGAGCATCCAACAAGTTGATAATACCAGTGGTAGTAGTCATCGAAGCGGTGACAACAAACGTGGAAGGAATCAACATGCAAGAAATGGTAACCACTCTAGTGATAATCATGGCCAAGATAATAAAAGTGGAAATTTCAAGATGAGGATATTGAATAATGATGGAAAGATATCAGCACCAACACCTGTTGTTAAGGAAGGAGAATGACTGCCGGTCGTATGTTACAAATGTGGAGGGGAGGGACACATCAGTCCAAACTATACGCACCAGTCCAAAGCATGTTATAATTATGGAAGAGAAGGTCACCTAGCCCGATTTTGTCGTGCACCAAAGTCAAGTCCAGCTGGGATGAAGGCATCAAAGGCCATCCCAGACAAGACAAAACTAGTAGTTCAAGGGAGAGCGTTTATCGTAACCTCCCAAAAAGAGAGAAATCCGAACGAGGTGATCACAGGTAAGCTAATTATATAATCTTTTGAAGCTTATACCTTATTTGATACCGGCTCTACCCATTCTTTTATTTCTCCTACTTGCGCTCAACGTTTAAATTTGACTCTGAAGAAATTAGACTTTGATTTATTTGTTGAAACTCCATTGGGAGAAACGTTCATAACATCCACTGTTTATAAGTCTTGTTTGGTTCAAATCGGTAATCGCACGTTCCCTGTCGATCTTATTTCTTTAAAAATACTTGCATTCGATGTGATTTTAGGAATTGATTGGTTAACTACTCATCATGTTGAAATTGATTGTTTTCGTAAGGTTACTATCTTTCATATTCCTAACTAACCTATTATACGAATTCAAGCAACTAAGCCATTAGTCAATTACTGTCATCTCAATTCAGAAAGCTATTCGTTTATTGAAAAACGGATGTCAAGCTTTCTTAGCTCATGTCATAGATTTAAACAAAAATACGTCAGTCTTGAATGATATTGCTATTGTTAATAAATTTCCTGACGTGTTCCCTGAAGAACTTCTTGGTCTACCCCCAGAGCGTGAAATTAAATTTTGTATCGACCTTGAATCCGGTACAAAACCCATTTCCAAAGCCCCATATCGAATGGCTCCTATTGAACTTTAGGAGTTAAAAAAACCCAACTGAGGAATTGTTGAGACATCGATTTCATTTGTCCTAGTACGTCTCCTTGGGGTGCTCCTATTCTATTCGTGAAGAAGAAAGATGGAAGTATGCGACTTTGTATTGATTATCGGGAGTTGAATTATGTCACCATCAAAAATAGGTACCCGTTACCTCGTATTGATGACCTGTTTGACCAGTTGTAAGGCGCCAAATTCTTTTCAAAGATCAATCTTTGTTCTGGATATCATCAGTTAAAGATTAAAACCGATGACATCCCAAAAACTACTTTCAGAACTCGGTACGGGCATTATGAATTCCTAGTCATGTCTTTTGGAATGACTAATGCTCCTTCTGTCTTCATGGATATGATGAACCGAGTATTCAAGGAATATTTGGATCATTTTGCAGTCATCTTTATTGATGACATCCTCATATATTCTAAAAGCCGTGAAGATCATGAGCAACACTTGAGGCTGATATTCCAAAAGTTTCGTGAAAACAAGCTTTATGCCAAGTTGAAGAAGTGTGAGTTTTGGCTTGAGGAAGTAGCATTGTTTGGGCACGTGATATCAAATCATGGAATATCTGTTGACCTAGCAAAGATTGAAGCAATTCAAAACTGGGACCAACCCAAGTCAGTGACCAAAATACGTAGCTTTCTCGGCTTAGCTGGTTATTATCGGAGATTTATAAAAGGGTTTTCTCAAATCGCTACTCCATTAACTCAACTGTCTCGAAAAGATATAAAATTCAGTTGGAGCGAGGAATGTGAGAAGAGTTTTCAAGAACTCAAGAGGAGACTCATTTCAGCACCTGTTCTGACAATACCATCTGGTTCGGAGGGATTTATCATCTACAGTGATGCATCAGACAAAGGTTTAGGATGTGTTCTCATGCAACATGTGAAAGTTATAGCCTATGCCTCACGACAACTCAAAGAATATGAGAGAAATTATCCTACTCATGATCTAGAGTTAGCAGCTGTCGTTTTTGTGCTTAAGATTTGGAGGCATTACCTGTATGGAGAGAAGGTGGAAATTTATATGGATCATAAAAGCCTCAAATATTTCTTCACTCAAAAGGAACTCTATATGCGGCAAAGACGATGGCTTGAGCTGTTGAAAGACTATGATCATACCATTTAATACCATCCTTGAAAAGCGAACGTAGTAGCTGATGTATAGAAGATTATATGCGGGTACGAGTGCGATATTGTCAACGCAAAGGCCCATTTTGTATGACTTACAAAGGATGTGATAATGGCGAATATACGAGTAGAACCGACTTTAATCGATAAAGTTAAAGCTGCTCAAGCTACAGACCTGGAGCTAATGCATATGAAGAAGAAAGTACAAGAAGGTGCTATTCCTGAAGTAAGAATTGATGAAGAAGGAATACTTCGAGTCAACTCAAGACTTTGTGTTCCTAAAGATTCTGACTTGAAGTATAAAATTATGATGGAGGCGCACAACACACCGTTTGCAATCCATCCTAGGAGTACCAAAATATATCATGATCTTCGACATACATTTTGGTGGATCAATATGAAGAGAGAGACAGCGGGGTTTATCTCAAGGTGTCTAACTTGTCAACGAGTCAAGGCGGAGCATCAAGTGCCAAAAGGTCTATTGAAACCACTTGAAATTCCAGAATGAAAGTGGGAGCACATTACCATAGATTTCGTTACTAGTCTTCCCAAGGTTTCTCATGACATAGATGCAATTTGGGTCATTGTTGATAGATTGACCAAGTTTGCTCATTTCTTACCGATACAAGAAACTTATACACTTGAACGTCTTACTCGTATGTACATAAACGAGATTGTAAGATTGCATGGTATGCCAGTATCCATAGTTTCTGATCGAGACCCAAGATTCACTTCAAGATTTTGGATTAGTTTGCACAAAGCTATGGGCACGGATTTACGATTTAGTTCAGCGTATCATCCTCAAACGGAGGGACAATCAGAGAGGACTATTCAAACTCTTGAGGATTTATTAAGACTCTGTGTCCTTGACTTCAAAGGAAGTTGGGACAAGTTCTTACCATTGGTAGAGTTTTCCTACAACAACAGTTATCAAGCAAGTATTGGCATGGCTCCATTTGAAGCGTTGTATGGAAGAAAGTGTCATTCTCCAATATGCTGGGATGAGGTGGTTGAAGCAACGTTGTTGGGACCAGAGTTGGTACGTATGACTACCAAAAAGATTCAAACGATCTGACAACGTATAAAAACCTCACAAGATCGAAAAAAGATGTAACGCCCGAGAAAATTGGATTTTTATATTAATTAAATTTTTATTTGATTATGTGAATTAAATGAATTTAATTGATTTATTTTGTGAGTAAGCTATGTGAAGGTCGTTCTATGACCTAGAATGTGTTTATGTGGTTAGTAATCTAGCTATGTGCTAGAATTAATTGTTTAGAATTTCCGAGATGAAAAATAAATGTTTTCCGAGAAATTTCAGTAAAAACACTATTCATCCATTTATGTTCGGAGAATTATTTTAAAATTCCGAGAAACATGTAATGATAGAATATCGAGATGAGATGAAATTTCTGATAATATTTCATTTATGGCAAACGAAGTTTTCGCCTGCGGACTTAAAAGCTAAGGGTTGAGTATATTAATTTTCGAGAAGGAAATGAAACGCGTAGAAGTAATTGCATTATGGTTAAAGCATGTTATACAAGTATGATACTATCTAATATCTATGTTTAATACGACGAGTTAATACGAAGTACAATACGATTATTGTATGAGTATTATACGGAGAGAATACGTGAATTATACGTATAGAATACGATTCGTATTATGGAATTAAGTTAAGACTTAATGTTAATTCATTTGGGTTGGATTATGTTTAGTCCAATCAATTGAATGAGCAAGCCCAAGGGATTATTGTGTTAAGCCCAAATCAAGGCCCAATATTAGATTGGTTAAGCCCAATGCAAGAAAAACCGAACCGTGGATCGAACCGGTGGGTCACCGAATGGGTAAAACCCATGGGGCAACCCATGGGGATGACCCATGGGCAAGGTGGGCCGGCCCTTGGTGTGCAAGGCAAGCATAACACTTGGTCACCAAGTATTTTACTTGGTGACAAAGTGTTGAATAGTAAGGAGGTGTTGATGCATTGTCCAATTTGCCCTCCATTTCATTTTCTATAAATAGAAAGCTAGGATTGGTCTTTTGTGAGTTTTCCAAATTGCCAACCTAGATTTTGAGAGAGAGAGAGAGAGAGAGAGAGAGCTAGACTCAACCAAAAGTTCTACTTTGAAGCTTTGCTTGAGAGTTTTTCAAGATTACCTAAGAGTTCTTAAGGTAATATTCCTTAATTCTAATTCCATCTCTTTTGGTTTTCTTTTATCATGGAGAATCATAAATGGGCGGTGTATGGCTTGTATGGTGGAATAAGGATGACTTATTATAGATTCAATCTCTATAAGTTATGAAATCATAAAAATCATAAGGGTTATTATAGTTTAAAATCATGAAATTATTGATTGTTGAGATTGATTATTGATAAACAATTGAACTCCATCAATACGTTAATATTTGCATCTTGCTTAGTTAGGATGTAGATATGAAGTCCATGGAGTATTCCATGTGATTTGGCTTAGAGAACATTAGTAACGAAGTTATGACGAATTTCACGGAAATAGCCGTTAAACGTCGAAAACGTTGAAATTCCGGATTGGTAGTCGAAAGTTTCCGTGAGACTTGAAAACGTTGTTTTTCAATGTCAACACGTGAGATAGGGTATTTAAGAGTCGTGGGTTTGAGAATCTTTGGATTTTGACTTAAAACGAAGAAAATGAGCATTGAACACTCATTAACGTTTACGAACGCTTAAAAAAATGAACTTAATAGTGAATTTTGAGTTATCTGATTCAAAAGTGTCGAATTCTTATATGAACGCGTAGAGTATGTCATTTATGACGTGTAAGCTTTTGAACGGACCAAATCGGACTCATAACGAAGAAGTTATGGCTCCCAAAAATCTCACCAAATTTTTATACATTGGAAAAAATTGCATCGAGAGGTCGCGTTGCGGTGCGAGATAGTGCTTAAATTGTTGCCAGCGTCAAGCGCAAGCAAGCGATGTAATTACCTCTTAAAAAGTGGCGCCACAACGCCACTTGTATAGGGAAGTCTCGTCGCTTGTGAGACGGACCTAGGACACAAAATCTTTCGCAGCCTTGCAGCATATACGATCTTAGATACTAAGATGTCCATGTGCATGGTAGCAGTGCGAGGTAATTGTTGAATAACTTAGGTTTGAACTGTAATTGTTCAGAGACCTAGAAGAGTAAAGTTTATACACTTAATAATTGTACTAAAACTATTATTATTCTACCTATACTAAGGTATATGGTATTGAAACTTAGGAATTGAATGTATGTTAATAATGTATGAACATAGATCGCAACGTGTTGTCAATGAACCTTAATCGGTAAACAACGTTGGTACTTTGCCAACAATGTTAGTGTTTAGTTAATAACGTAAGTTGATTAATAAGTCGGGATGAAGGGTAATAAGTTGAGTTGACTTTATTAATGATTTTATGTTAACAAATGCATAGAAGAGAAAGAAGTTGGTAGGAACAATGTGAATAGTTGTTTGATAGCTAATTACAGTGTGCTATGTGAATATATCATGTAGATTTTATAAAGGCTGTGGTCAGTCAATTAAGTTATTTGAAGACGCTGAAAGGCAAGTTTTCTTAACGCTTGTCTAACTTTCAAGTTAGTCAAGTTTTATGTGATTCATTGTACTGAATTGCATGACTGGTTTTAAAGAAAGGGTCAATGCTAGATTTAACTCGGCTAGACTACTCGTAAGATATAGATTGATTTGTATACATATCTTTTTATATAAAAATGTGAACACTATCCTATGCCAAGTAATTGGTACGGATGTGAAGGTAAGGTTTGTCTATGAACAAACAAAAGTATTTTTCATCGATTATTCGATGGGTACATGAGTTTGCCAAATGTTAAACGTAAATACATTTAACGAATGAGTGTTGATCAACATAGAGTACTATAGGCTGATCTCCTAGAAGTGCTCGTAAGTAATGCGGATGTACAGCCTTAGTGTTGTGATATCCTTTTCAAGTATGAAAACAGAAAGCTACTGTTCATGGTCGAACCAGTTCAGAATTCCTAATCTACTCTATATTTTGGGAATTGATGTTATGAAATGTTAAAGTATTATTATTTCATAATACTTCATAACTATTTGTTCCGTTATGTATGAATTGTTATATAATTCACGAATGTGGTATTACGGTTATCCTTTGTTAAACTTGTTGAGCTTGTTATGCTCACTTCTTGCATGAATTATATGATTGCAGTTAAAGATGAACGTTCTAAGAATGCTAAGAGAGATAAGGGCAAGGCTATGATGGATACTTAACCATTGTGTAATAGATTAGTATGTTTGTATGTATTATACATTACAAACAACAAACGATGTAATCAGTTTATGAACCTGGGAAGGATTATACTTTGATTGTAATAAGAAGATAGCAATTACATTCATTATGTTGTATTTCAATGGAATGATTGTATAGTTATGAGTACCGTGTAGCACCAGATGTCGGGTTGGAAGATACCCGAATTTGGGGGCGTCACAGGTTGGTATCAAAGCATTAGGTTATAAAACTTAAGGGGGAAAGAACCTTAGGCTAATAACCTCGTAAGGAAGGTAAAGTCCGAAGAAAGAAATTCAAGTTGAATGAATTAATAAGGTATTGGGAAAACACAGTACCGAAAGAATTTAAAAGATGGAAATTAATCTTAAATAAATTAAATGTGATTTGTGCTTATACTATTGTGTATTATGTACTAATCAATGTGTTATGTGTTATGTAGATGTCGATTGATAGCATGATGTATAGAGACATTCACGTTGTGAGTGAAGAGTCAGTGAACCAAGTGGAGGTAGTACCGATGCCAGTGGCGGAGGTACCGTTAGTGGTTCTAGAAGACTCGGATATTGAGGAGTACATCTCTGAGGGGGAATACTCCGAGGAGACAATGGGGATATCGTCATATCTAAATATGATGATTGACGTGGAGGAGGAGATGAAGGTAACATCGATTAACACAGTGATATCTACTCAGGAGCCAACACCTCCGGATGCAATGAGATCATTGTATCTGGCAGTGTTGGATAGGAATGTGCATCTGCGCATGGTGGTACAGACACGGAATGAGGAGATAACTGCCCTTTATGAGGCAAAGGAATCTACAGAGGTGGATTTTGAGTCGGAGCACGATGAGAAAGTGCTGATGTCGGATAAGGCGAGAGACTATAAGGAAGAGGCCATAGAGCTTCGAAAGAAACTAGTTGAAAAAGACCAGAAGATAGCTAGGATGTCATACATCCACGAATGCGCACATGAAGATTTCAAGCTGAAAATTACTTGTTATTCCATTGAGTCCGGGCAGACTCGACATACCATAAGTCGAGATATTGTGTCGATACTTGCGAATCAGAAATATGAGAATGTCGTATGACAGTGTTAGTAGATCGTGAGATCTTTTTGTACATAAGTAGTGACGTAAAGCCCTCTTTTGTATAATTAAAGGGTAGTCTTTTTATAAATCCTAATTTCCATAGAAGTCAATCACGGGATTGTATGTAATAACTTTTTGGCTAAGGGAACATGATGTAAATAGTTTTGACTATGAAAGTATATTAATATAATGAAGTTTTTATTTAATGTGCTTGTTGTGGTATGAGTTGTTATTTAAGAATGATAACTAAGTAGTTAAATAAATAATAACAAAACTTTATTTATTTAATCAGAATTATGCCGCCAAGAAGGAGACAACGTAACCAAGAGGTCGAGTGTCATAATGAGAATCAGGGGGGGGGGTCCTAATAACCCTATGCAAGAGTTCATTAATTTATTAACGGTTGCATTTAACCAAGTTGGGGGAGGGATTCCTATAGCTCCTGGGGTAGTGAGAACAACTACCTTCAAGGAATTTAAGAGTGTGGGTCCTCCTGAGTTCCGAGGAACGACGGACGCACTAGAGGCCCAGACATGGGTAAAAGAGATCGAGAAGGCGTTAGTGATAACAAACATAGGTGAGGCGCAAAAGACTTCTTTTGCGACTTACATGATGAAGGGGGAAGCCAACTACTGGTGGGAGGCTCACCAGGGTGGGGCTAGGACTGAGGCTGTTATGTGGGAACAGTTTAAGAAGGTCTTCTTCGAGAACTACTTCCCTACTAGCATGCAAGGTGGGATGGAGATTAAGTTCTTAGAACTTAAGTAGGGGGATATGATAGTTCCCCAGTATGCTGCCAAATTCAATGAATTGGCAATGTTTACTCCATATCAGGTGGATACGGAAGAGAGAAAGGCGCGCAGGTTTAAGTAGGGCTTAAAACCCTGGCTCTACGGTAGGATATCGGTTTTTCAAAGTGCTTCCTACGGGACCATTCTAGAAAAGGCGATAATAGCTAAAGGTAGTGGTGAGGCATTGTCTCAGCACCACAAGGAGCGGAAGAACAAGAGTAAGTTAGAAGGAGGTAGTAAGGCTGAAGTTGCCAGCGGAAGCGGTAACTTGCCTAAAAGGAAGAGCTTCAACCCTGGGAATACTGGGGTAAAACAGGGAGATCCTAAGCGTAGGACAGAAGCATGCAAGACATGCGGAAAGACTCACATGGGAGTCTGTTTAAAGGGGAAATCGGTCTGCTACAACCGTGGGCAGGAGGAGCATTTGTCACCCAACTGTCCTAACCCTAAGAAGAACCAGTGGTGTTTTGTCTGTGGGTCATTGGACCACATGGCAAGAAATTGCCCGAAGAAGGGTTTAGAGGGAAATAAGGGTTCTAGTAGTGGTAAATTAGCCATTAAGGGACCAACACCATCAGTGGGTAGACCCTCAGCTTGTACGTTTAATATGACTGTCCAAGATGCGGTTGCATCAACGGATGTTGTAGCAGGTATCATTCTGGTCAATGAGATAAATGCTTATGTGCTATTTGACTCGGTTGCTACTTATTCTTTTATAGCATATGAATTTGCTAAAAGATTAGGTTTAATCCCTGAAAAGTTACCAATACCTTTAGACGTTAAGGTAGCCAATGAAGAGATAATCCCCATTGAATATATTCATAAGGATTGTTGCGTAGATATTAGAGGGAATAAGTTATCGGTAGATTTGGTACCGATAAGGTTAAAAGAATTAGATGTAATTCTTGGTATGGATTGGTTAATTAACCATAAGGTGATAATAGATTTCCATAGGAAAAGTGTAAACCTTCGGCTTTCTAAGAAAACTAAGGTAGTGTTCTTCAGTAGTAAATCACCGAGATGCTCTTGTTGTCTGTCGATGACACAAGCTAGGAAGATGTTGAGAAAAGGGTGTGTAGGTTATCTGTGCCATGTTGTGGATACCCAAAGAGTGGAAACATCCTTGGACCAGATACCTATAGTGCAAGAGTTCACGGATGTATTTCTGGAGGAGTTACCGGGTTTTCCACCGGATAGAGAGATTGAGTTTGTAATTGATCTGTTACTGGGTACGGCACCAGTTTCAAGGGCACCATATCGGATGGCGCCAGTTGAGATGAAGGAGTTAATGGTTCAATTGCAAGAACTATTAGATAGAAAGTACATTCAACCGAGTGTGTCTCCTTGGGGAGCACCGATATTGTTTGTAAAGAAAAAGGATGGGTCGTTAAAACTTTGTATCGACTATCGAAAGTTGAACAAAGTTAACGATTAAGAATAAATACCTGTTGCCCAGGATTAATGATCTATTTGATCAGTTGAAAGGGACAAAGTATTTTTCTAAGATAGATTTGCGCACGGGGTATCATCAGTTAAAGGTGAGAAAGGAGGATGTACCTAAGACGACGTTCAGAACTCGTTATGGTCATTACGAGTTTCTGGTGATGTCGTTTGGGTTGACTAATGCGCTAGCCGCATTTATGGATATGATGAACAGAGTGTTCAAACAGTATTTGGACAAGTTCGTCCTAGTGTTCATTGATGATATTCTAGTCTATTCAAAGACGTCAGAAGATCATGCTGAATATGTAAGGATAGTGTTGGAAACACTAAGGAAGGAAAGGTTGTATGCGAAATTCACAAAGTGTGAATTTTGGCTCGAGAGAGTGCAATTTCTAGGACATGTTATATATAAAGATGGCATTTTCGTGGATCCAGTAAAAGTAGAAGCAGTTAATGAGTGGGAGCAACCGAAAACGCCAACCGAGGTTCGGAGTTTTCTGGGTTAGCGGGATACTATAGAAGGTTAATTTTGGACTTTTCTAAAATAGATACTCTGTTGACAAATCTGACAAGAAAGTCGGTGAAGTATGTGTGGACTGAAAAATGTTAGAACAGTTTTCAGGAGTTGAAGAAGAGGTTAAGTGAGGCACCTGTATTATCCTTACCAGATGATACAGGGAACTTTGTAGTATATAGCGATGCTTCGCATAAAGGACTGGGTTGCGTGCTCATACAGCATGACAAGGTCATTGCGTATGCGTCACGTCAATTAAAGGATTATGAGAAGGCCTATCCTACTCATGATTTGGAATTGGCAGCTATAGTTTTTTCCTTGAAGATATGGAGGCATTATCTATATGGTGAGAAGTGTGAGATATACACGGACCACAAAAGTCTGAAATATATCTTCACACAGAAGGAGTTGAACATGAGATAGAGAAGGTGGTTAGAGTTAATAAAAGATTATGACTGTGATATTTTATATCATCCGGGAAAGGCAAATGTAGTAGTTGACGCGCTAAGTAGAAAGGGTAGAGAGAAACTGTCAATGTTAACAACTCAGAATGAGTTGATAACATCGATGACAAGAATGGAGTTAGAAGTTAAGTTACCAGGGGAAGCGGTGAAAATGTTATTTTCCATGGAAACCCAACCGACCATAGTGGAACGGGTTAGGGTAGTACAATTGAGTAACGAGGAATTCAAGCAGATGAAGAACATGATAGAAGATGAAGAAAAGACTATGTATAACCTCGATAAGGAGGGATTACTTCATTTTAAAGGAAGAATTTGGGTTCCAAATGATTCTGAATTAAAGGAGGAAATAATGATGGAGGCCCATAGTTCAAGGTACTCGATACATCCCGGTAGTACGAAGATGTATCAAGACCTTTGTCAGAACTTTTGGTGGCCGAACATGAAAAGGTAGATAGCAGAATATGTTAGTAGGAGCTTAACTTGTCAAAAAGTTAAGGCTGAACACCAATGACCTAGCGGGTTGTTGCAACCGTTAGAAATTCCAAAGTGGAAATGGGAGCACATCACAATGGACTTTGTGGTGGGACTTCCAACAACAAGAAAAGGATACGATATTATTTGGGTGGTAGTGGATCGATTGGCGAAATCGGCTAATTTTCTACCAATAGGAGTTAGGTATAACCTAGATCAGTTAGCTAAGCTGTAAGTCAAGGAAATTATTTCCAGACATGGAGTACCTGTTTCGATTGTCAGATCGTGATCCACGATTCACATCAAACTTTTGGAGGAGTTTGCAAGAGCAAATGGGAATGCAGTTAAGATTGAGTACGGCGTATCACCCTCAGACGGATGGTCAGAGTGAACGGACAATTCAAATGCTTGAAGATATGTTAAGATCTTACGTTATGGATTTCAAAAGGAGTTGGGACGAATATCTACCGTTGGTGGAATTCTCGTACAACAATAGTTTTCACGCTAGTATAGGCATGCCGCCTTACGAAGCGTTGTATGGAATGAAGTGCCTAACTCCATTGTGTTGGGATGAGGTGGGAGAACGTAGGATGTTGGGACCTGAAATGGTATAGCAAATGGCAGACATGGTGAAGATAATACATGCTCGATTAGTTGCGGCCCAAGATAGGCAGAGGAAGTATGCAGATCCTCACAGAGAAAAGAGAGAATTCGATGTAGGATCTTTTGTCTTTCTGAAAGTATCGCCTTGGAAGGGGAAGATACGTTTTGGGAAGAAAGGGAAGTTAAGTCCAAGGTTTGTAGGACCTTTTGAGATTTTAAGAAGGGTAGGAGAGGTAGCTTATGAAGTAGCCTTACCTCAAGAAATGGAACACATTCATAATGTGTTTTATGTATATGTGCTGCGTCCTTATAAACCGGACTATAAACACGTAATAGAGTATGAATCTATCCAGATAGAGAAAGATTTATCCTATGAGGAACTTCCAATTCAAATTATTGATAGGAAGGAACAAGTTTTAAGAAATAAGGTCATACCTTCAGTCAAGGTGTTATGGAGAAACCACAATGCTGAAAAAGCTACGTGGGAACTCGAAAGTAAAATGAAGGAAGATTTTCCTCATTTGTTTATGTAATTATAAGCTAGATTCTGGGGACAGAATCCTTATAAGGGGGAGAGAATGTAACGTCCGAGAAAATCGAATTTTTATGATAATTAAATTTTTATTTGATTATATGAATTAAATGAATTTAATTGATTTATTTTGTGAGTAAGCTATATGAAGGTTGTTCTATGACTTAGAATGTGTTTATGTGGTTAGTAATCTGGCTATGTGCTAGAATTAATTGTTTAGAATTTCCGAGATGAAAATAAATGTTTTCCGAGAAATTTTCATAAAACACTATTCATCCATTTCTGTTCGGGGAATTATTTTGAAATTCTGAGAGACGCATAATGATAGAATATCGAGATGAGATGAAATATCTGATAATATTTCATTTATGGCAAACAAAGTTTTAGCCTGCGGACTTAAAACCTAAGGGTTGAGTATATTGATTTCTGAGAAGGAAATGAAACGCGTAGAAGTAATTGCGTTATGGTTAAAGCGTGTTATACAAGTATGATACTATCTAATATCTATGTTTAATACGACGAGTGAATACGAAGTACAAAACGATTATTGTACGAGTATTATACGGAGAGAATACATGAATTATACGTATAGAATACGATTCATATTATGGAATTAAGTTAAGACTTAATGTTAATTCATTTGGGTTGGATTATGTTTAGTCCAATCAATTGAATGAGCAAGCCCAAGGGATTATTGTGTTAAGCCCAAGTCAAGGCCCAATATTAGATTAGTTAAGCCCAATGCAAGAAAAACCGAACCATGGATCGAACCGGTGGGTCATCGAATGGGTAAAACCCATAGGGCAACCCATGGGGATGACCCATGGGCAAGGTGGTCCGGCTCTTGGTGTGAAAAGCAAGCATAACATTTGGTCACCAAGTATTTTACTCGGTGACAAAGTGTTGAATAGTAAGGAGGTGGTGGTGTATTGTCCAATTTGCCCTCCATTTCATTTTCTATAAATAGAAAACTAGGATTGGTCTTTTGTGAGTTTTCCAAATTGCCAACCTAGATTTTGAGAGAGAGAGACAGAAGAGCTAGACTCAACCAAAAGTTCTACTTTGAAGCTTTGCTTGAGAGTTTTTCAAGATTACCTAAGAGTTCTTAAGGTAATATTCCTTCATTCTAATTCCATCTCTTTTGGTTTTCTTTTATCATGGAGAATCATAAATGGGTGGTGTATGGCTTGTATTGTGGAATAAGGATGACTTATTATAGATTCAATCTCTATAAGTCATGAAATCATAAAAATCATAAGGGTTGTTATAGTTTAAAATCAAGAAATTATTGATTGTTGAGATTGATTATTGATAAATAATTGAACTCCATCAATACGTTAATATGTGCATCTTGCTTGGTTAGGATGTAGATATGAAGTCCATGGAGTATTCCATGTGATTTGGCTTAGGGAACGTTAGTAACGAAGTTATGGCGAATTTCACGGAAATAGACGTTAAACATCGAAAACGTCCGGATTGGTAGTCGAAAGTTGCCGTGAGACTTGAAAATATTGTTTTTCAATGTCAACATGTGAGATAGGGTATTTAAGAGTCATGGGTTTGAGAATCATTGGATTTTGACTTGAAACGAAGAAAATGAGCAGTGAATGCTCATTAACTTTTACGAACGCTTAAAAAATGAACTTAATAGTGAATTTTGAGTTACCGGATTCGAAAGTGTCAAATTCTTATATGAACGCGTAGAGTATGTCATTTATGACGTGTAGGCTTTTGAATAGACCAAATCGGACTCATAACGAAGAAGTTATGGCTCCCAGAAATCTCACCAAATTTTTATACATTAGAGAAAAAATCGCATTTGAGGTCTGGCGCCATGCGGTGCGAACGATTAGCTTAAATTGTCAGCCATAATACGCCAAAGATGATGTAGTTACTTTTTGGAAAGGATAAATGGCAGTACTTCTTGTATAGGGAAGTCTCTCATGTGACACAAGACCGGGACCTGAAGTCTTGCTAAGCGTATGCAATACGCCAGTCTTGTACTAAGATGTCATGCATGGCCATGCAAGTGTGGTAATTGTTGAATGACTTAGGTTTGAACTGCAATTGTTCAATGACCTAAAAGAGTAAATTTTATACACTTAATAAGTGTACTAAAACTATTCCTATACTACCTATACTAAGGTATATGGTATTGAAACTTAGGAATTGAATGCATGTTAATAATGTATGAACAAAGATCGCAACGTGTTGTCAATGAACCTTAATCGGTAAACAACATTGGTACTTTGCCAACAATGTTAGAGTCCGGTTAATAACGTAAGTTGATTAATAAGTCGGGATGAAGGGTAATAAGTCGAGTTAACTTTATTAATAATATTAAGTTAACAAAGACATAGAAAAGAAAGAAGTTGGTAGGAACAATGTGAATAATTATTTGATAGCTAATTACAGTGTACTATGTGAATATATCATGTAGATTCTGTAAAGGCTGTGGTCAGTCGATTAAGTTATTTGAAGACGCTGAAAGGCAAGTTTTCTTAACGCTTGTCTAAATTTTAAGTTAGTCAAGTTTTACGTGATTCATTGTACTGAATTGCATGACTGGTTTTAAAGAAAGGGTCAATGCCAGATTTAACTCGGCTAGACTACTCGTAAGATATAGATTTATTTGTATACATATCTTTCTATATAGAAATGTTAACGCTATCCTATGCTAAGTAATTGGTACGGATGTGAAGGTAAGGTTTGTCTATGGGCACGCGAGTTTGCCAAATGTTAAACGTAAATACGTTTAACGAATGAGTGTTGATCAATATAGAGTACTATAGGCTGATCACCTAGAAGTGCTCGTAAGTAATGCGGATGTACAGCCTTAGTGCTGTGATATCCTTTTCAAGTATAAAAACAAAAAGCTACTTTTTATGGTCTATCGACCGGTTCAGAATTCCTAATCTACTCTATATTTTGGGAATTGATGTTGTGAAATGTTAAAGTATTATTGTTTAATAATACTTCATAACTATTTGTTCAGTAATGTATGAATTGTTATATAATTCACAAATGTGGTATTACGGTTATCCTTTGTTAAACTTGTTGAGCTTGTTATGCTCACTTCTTGCGTGAATTATATGATTGCAGTTAAAGATGAACGTTCTGAGAATGCTAAGAGAGATAAGGGCAAGGCTAAGATGGATACTTAACCATCGTGTAATAGATTAGTATGCTTGTATGTATTATACATTACGAACAACAAACGATGTAATCGGTTTATGAACCTGGGAAGGATTATACTTTTATTGTAATAAGAAGATAGTAATTACATTCATTATGTTGTATTTCAATGGAATGATTGTATAGTTATGAGTACCGTGTAGCACCAGATGTCGGGTTGGAAGATACCGGAATTTGGGGGCGTCACAAAAGAGTTATGCTGATCTTTATCGAAAGGACGTGGAATTCAATATTGGAGATCATGTGTTGTTACGTGTTGGTCTATGAGTGACACCCCCAAACCCAGGTACTTCATTCCCACAGGATTTGGTGTCACTTAATCAAACATTCATATCTAACTACCCAATCACAATAAAACTAGATAAATAAAACCTTCCCCATTAATGGGTTACATAATAAAATCTCCCAGGTTGTCTAACCTTTAAATACAATCATTCAAATGCGGAAAAAAAAATTTAAACTTCATTATAACCATTCATTTAAAAACTGATAATAAAATATCAAATTACAAGTCTTCAAAACTTGTTCATGTTTCCTTTTCCCTTACTAGTGCTAGGTACATCAGCCTTCTCATCCTTAACTGTAATAGTTATATAAGCAAGAGTGAGCAAACAAAGCTCACTTGAAATAATAATGAATGACAAACTTTTACAACAAATGATAGATAAGAGACTCAATAGGATTTTAAACAATATGATTTGTCAACATTCTGAAGTATATAACTGAGGGTCCTAAGACCACGAACTATGTCCATAGTTATAAGTAATGTTTCAACATACACTTTAACAGTCATAAGACTATAGGGACTCCTCGTACTTAGGGGGATCAACCCTTCGTACAATGTTTGTGCACAAACATTTCAACGCTAAGCGTAAGTTACCCCTAATAATAGGGTTGTTCATCTCAGTATTTAGAGTACAAGTCCACACCAAAGTGAGTTTGGTTTAGATACATTTCAGGGTAATTTAGAATTCAACGAACATCAACTAAGGATTAGTTGAATAAAACCAATAACATCATACTATAGAATAATCGTAATTGAATCAACATGGTAATCCAAAATCATGCTTTAGGAATAATCTAATAGCATATACTTTGAATAACTATAACATGCCTTGCTTAAACAATATTAAGTCAAGGTTAATTAGAATTGAGTACTAAGCATGCATAATAGTTTGAACGATAAAATTGTTCGACATTAGTATAAATAGTTGTGCATGCTAAACAACAAGTTAAATACAAGAATAACTTGTCAACATCAAACCAAATTTTAGAAAGCTTGCATCATTTATAAGGTAATCGAATTGAAATAATAAATAGTTCAACAAGATAAAGAATTAGAAAACTTGCCTTGCTCGTAGGCTAAACCGAATCAATTCGGATCACAATACCCTATATATATATATGTCATCATTATATAGTTAGTCACTACTACTTTACAAATTTAACTAACTACATACATCATATAGGTTTGATTATTTAATCATATAATCAAATTATAACACAAGTTAATTGTTAATAACATACTTATTCATAGTATAGAAATACTAATATCAACATTTTACAGTCCTACTATCATTACATAACAATTTCTTAACATTTGAGTACAAAAAAAATACCTTTGAAGACCATTACGCTAACTCACTTCATGACGCATACAGTTTATATTTGTAGTGTGCCGTTGGTATGAGGAGATGTATTTATGGTATGAGAATAAAACTAAAAAGGTCGCGTTGGCGTGGCCCCGTATAGGTGAGATTGAGATTAATGCCGTATTCACATTACAAGCTAAATCATAGTCGATTTCATTGTGAGTTCGTAACAAGATAAGAAAAAGCCAATTTTAGCCTAAAAGTTCCTTTTTAATAGCCTAATTCACATGCAAATCATATAAAGACTTCATGTAAACGTAATTCAAGAATTCCTAACATGTTTCTATCCATACAACAACATAAACAACAAGTTTAAAACATCCAATTTCACTATTTTTGATAAAAATTCACTTTTTGATGTTTTTGATGAAAATCAATACTGTGATTTTGTTTTTCAACCAAAACAGTTAATTTAAAGCATTTTATCAAAGTATATACATACTCTAACAAATTAAATAGCCAATTTATCAATAAAACAACTAAACAACCCATAATTTCTATTTTAACTAAACAATATATAATCACAAAACTCTCTCAGAAAAAATACTTTTCTTCACAAACATATACATAATATAAATTCATGGACTATTCTCAATCATAGCTTAAGAAAATAGTTTAACTCACTAGATTATCATATAAAATCACATACATAACAACTAATTTACCCTTACACAAGGATTCTACAGAGAATTTGGGAAGAGAGAATCTAAATTTTTAAAAGTAAAAGAATAGGTTAATACCTTGAAGAAGATGATGATGATGATGATGGCTATATCTTTAATTCTCAAGCTTTTTTCTCCAATCTCCTAGCCTATCTTCCTTTCTTCTTCTTCTTCTTCTTCTTCTTCCTCTGAGTTTTTCTCTTTTCTTCCTAACTCTAACTACGTACTAACAATCTAACGTATATAGGATATAATATATATTAATTATATAATATAACTCTAATTTAACTGACATCAGTTATTTTATTTTGAAAACCAAAAGCTATAAGGCTTGTTTGGCTAACCACTAACAAAAATAATCAATTAATCCTTACGCCTTGTTTGATAAAACATAATTAGATTAAAGACTTAATAGGCATTAGGCCTTGTTTGGCAAAATTGAATTAAAACTCCTTTAAGTTATTTTAATAACTCCTTTATAAAAGGTTATTTGTCACACATTTACTAAATTAAATTAATCTTAATAACAATTTATTAAATTACTACATCACATAAATCAATACCACAAAATTATAATGTTCTATATAATTATAACTTTATTTAATCAACTAACACATCCTTTTTAATTACAAATTCCAATAAAAAGAATAGTAATTCAATTAATCAAAACTCTCTAAAAATTCTGGAATGTTACATTATTCTCTCTTTACAAGGATTCTGTCCCCAGAATCACAATTCAAACAATTCATTCGTCACATTCTCCCCTACTTACAAAGATTCTGTCCCCAGAATCGAAGACATAGATTAAATAAATAACTCAGGGTAATTCTTCATCATGTCAGCTTCGAGTTCCTATGTAGCCTCTTTGACATTGTGGTTCCTCCATATTACCTTCACAGAAGGTTTCACTTTATTTCTGAGCACTTGTTCTTTCCTATCAACAATCTGGATAGGAATCTCTTCATAGGGCAAGTCTTTCTCAAACTGCAATGGTTCGTACTCGATCACGTGCTTGTAATCAGATTTATATGGTCGTAACACCGAAACGTGAAAAACATTATGAATGCTTTGCAATTCTGGAGGTAGAGCTACCTCGTAAGCAACCTCTCCAACTTTTCGTAGCACTTCAAAGGGTCCAATAAACCTCGGGCTTAGCTTTCCCTTTTTACCAAATCGAATTTTTCCCTTCCAAGGTGAAACTTTTAGGAAAACGTAATTTTCTACGTCGAATGCATGATCTTGTCTGTGTTGATCAACATATTTTTTCTGTCTGTCTTGAGCAGCTATCAATCTTGTTCTGATGAGTTTGACAACCTCAGCAGTTTGTTATACCAGTTCTGGTCCTAACAGTTGACGTTCACCGACTTCATCCCAACACAGTGGAGTTCTGCACCTCTTGCCGTACAATGCTTTGTAAGACGGCATGCCGATGCTAGCGTGATAACTGTTATTGTAGGCAAATTCCACCAATGGTAATTGTTCATCCCAGCTTCCTTTGAAATCCATGACTCATGCTCTCAGCATATCTTCCAATGTCTGAATCGTTCGTTCGCTTTGGCCATCTGTTTGCGGATGATATGCCGTACTCATTCGCAACTGTGTTCCTATACATTCCTGTAGTCTCTTCCAGAAGTTTGATGTGAACCTCAGATCTCTATCTGACACAATTGACACTGGAACTCCATGTCTTGCAACGATCTCTTTAACATATAACCTTGCCAGCTAATCAAGATTGAATCTAATCTTTATTGGAAAAAAGTGTGCAGATTTTGTCAATCTGTCCATTATCACCCAAATTGCATCGTATCCTTTCTGAGTCGTTGGGTGACCTACCACAAAATCCATTATGATATGTTCCCATTTTCGTTCCGGTATCTCTAACGGTTGAAGTAACCCGCTTGGTCTTTGATGCTCGGCCTTGACGCTCTGACATGTCAAGCACTTTGCAACGCATTCTGCAACGTCTCTCTTCATATTTGGCCACCAAAAATGTCGTCGCAAATCTTGATACATCTTCGTACTTCCCGGATGAATCGAATATCTTGAGTTATGAGCTTCTGTCAAGATGTCCTCTTTAATATCTGGTACTGCTGGAACCCAGATTCGTCTCTTGAATCTCAACATTCCATCAGTATCAACCTTGTATTTTACTTCTTTTCCCTCGACCACACTTTCTCTTATTTTTTTGCATTCCTCATCTTGCAGTTGAGCGTTCTTCACTTTGTCCACCAAAGTTAGATCGGCTTCCATCTGGTATAATTTTCCATCGGATTCTTTTGGAAATTTGATTTCCAACTCTAACCTTGACATTGTTGTAATAAGCTCCTCTTTATCAGTTAACAGCATCAACTTTTCTCTGCCTTTCCTACTCAAGGCATCTGCAACCACATTTGCCTTGCCTGGATTATAAAAGATCTCACAATCGTAATCCTTTATCAATTCCATCCATCTCCTTTGACGCATGTTCAGGTCCTTCTGAGTGAAAATGTACTTCAGACTTTTATGGTCTGTGTAGATCTCACATTTTTCTCCATAGAGATAGTGTCTCCATATTTTTAAAGCAAACACAACCGCCGCCAACTCTAAATCATGAGAGGATACACTTTTTTCGTAGTCTTTCAATTGCCTTGATGCATATGCGATAACTTTTCCGATTCTGCATAAGGACACATCCTAATCCCTTATGTGAAGCATCACTGTACACCACAAAATTTCCCGTACTATCTGGTAATGACAACAACACAGTGCCATACTTAGCTTCTTTTTCAATTCTCGAAAACTTCCTTCACATTTTCTCCGTCCCAAACAAATTTTCTGATTTCCTCGTAAAATTTGTCAACTCGGAGTGGCAATCTTGGAGAAATCCTGGATAAACCTTCTGTAATACCCTGCCAATCCTAAGAAACTTCTTACTTTTGACGGAGTTCTTGGTTGTTCCCAATTTATCACAACTTTGACCTTTGATGGATCCACTGAGATTCCATCCTTGTCAATTACGTGCCTAAGAAATTGTACACGTTCTAACCAGAATTCACATTTAGAGAATTTCGCGAACAACTTTTCTTTTCTTAGCGTCTCCAGCGTTAGACGTAAGTGTTCCACGTTTCTTCTTGAGTTCTAGAGTACACCAGAATATCGTCAATAAACACCACCACAAACTTGTCTAAAAATGGTTTAAACACCCTATTCATCAAATCCATGAACGCTGCAGGGGCGTTTGTCAAATCAAAAGACATCACCAAAAACTCGTAATGTCTATACCGAGTTTGAAATGCCGTCTTCGGTACATCCTCCTTCCTTACTTTCTGTTGGTGATACCCACTTCTCAAATCTATTTTTGAGAAATATCTAGCACCCTTCAATTGATCAAACAAGTCATCTATTCTTGGCAATGGATATTTATTCTTAATAGTGACTTTGTTTAACTCCTTATAATCAATGCAAAGATGCATTGACCCATCCTTTTTCTTTACGAATAACACCGGTGCTCCCCATGGTGACACACTTGGTCGAATGTATTTCTTGTCAAACGGCTCTCCGCAGATTGTACCATCGGTTCCTTCATCTCTCTAGGAGCCATTTCATGACGGGCTTTTTGATATTGGTGCGGTTCACGGCGCTAAGTCGATCACTTAACTCATTTCTCTCGTCAGGTGAAAAAGTCCCGCAAATCCTTCGGAAATACGTCCACAAATTCCCTAACTACTGGTATTTCTTCTAGTTTCGCACCCTTCCTCTGAGTATCAACTATGTAAGCTAAATAACCCACACAACCTTGACTCAACAACTTCCTGGCCTGCATAATCGTTAGACATCTCATTTGTCTAGGCGATTTGCTACCATTAAAAACAACCTTTGACGGAGTCATAAGGTTTACACATTTCTTTTGGCAGTCAATTATTGCTCCACAATTGAACAACCAATCCATTCCCAAAATAACATCAAACTCTCCAAGCCTAATCGTAATTAAATCTACCATCAAAATATTTCCTTAATGTTCACCCTACGGTTCTTGTATCTGAACCTAACATGAATTACTTCCTAATTCGTGATTTCTATGTTCAGAGGGAAATTCAATTCTTCACTAGGCAATCCTAATCTCATAGCAAATTCATCAGATATAAATGAGCAAGTAGCACCCGAATCAAATAATACATAAGCATCAATATCATTGATTGGGATAATACCTTACACCACATCCTTTGATTGCATAACATCTTGTACAGTCATGTTGAAGGTTCTGGCTGTGGGTTTGGTTGATGCCGTCGGTCCAGTAATGGCCCATGTACCTCCATTGCTACCTCCTTTGTTTTGCGTTGCTTCTCCAGCTTTCTTCTTGGGGCACTCACGAGCAAAGTGATCCTTGGACCCGCAAGTATAGCAAACATTCTTCTTGGGTTGATTGCAATTTGGGGCGATATGACCCTCCTGGCCACAGTTAAAGCATACTCATTTCCCCATTAAATATACACCCTTGTGAAACTTCTCGCATGTAGCACATGCTTCAAACTTCTTATTCTGATGGCTACCTTGTTGATTCCCAGTACCCACATTTCCATTCCACTTTCTTTTCAAGTTATTATTTCCATTTCCACTACCACCACCTCCATTCTTCACCTCCACTTCATTCTTCTTCTTTTTCTATTCCTGATTAAACTTGGTTACCGCCTCACCTCCACCATCAGCGAGAATGACCTTTTCCATTACGGCTGTAAAAGTCTTCAACTGGAACAAGGAAACCCTACTAAACAACCAGGGCTTCAGTCCCTGTTCAAACCTCTTCGCCTTGCGTTCATCTGTGCTGACTTGGTATAGCGCAAACCTACCAACTCGTTGAATTTTGCGGCATACTTCGACACCGTCATCGTTCCCTGCTTCAGTTCTAAAAACTATACTTCTAACTGGCTTTTCAAACTCTCTGGGAAATAGGTCTCGAAGAAAATCTCTTTAAACCTTTCCCAAGTCATAATTCCTGGTCCTTCCGGAGTTTTGTTGGCCTGCCACCAATAACTAGCCTCTGCTTTCAAAATGAATGTTGCAAAAGCAGTCTTCTGGTTATCCTCTACCCTAGCAACATCAAAAACCTTCTTAATTTCCATGATCCAGGTCTATGCTTCAACTGGGTTCATGGATCCACGGAATTCTGGTGGTCCAACCGCCTTGAAGTCCTTAAACGTAGCACCTTGGTTCTGAGGTTGATTCTATGATTGATTTTGCAGTGCACCTATCAGTAACGTCACTAGCTGCTGAACGAGGTTAGCTTCAGCATTATCGTTATTGGTTCCTTCGATGGTTCTCTGACGGGGTGGTTGACGTCTTGGAGGCATTTTCTGCTAAAAATACACTTATTAGATTATTACTCAACTCTTTCAAGTAATTTCTAATTAACTTGCCCCTATAAAAGTAATCACCACATAACATATAACACTTTGGATAAAAGAAGATAATAACTTTTATTCATACTTAATTCTTTGAAAACATCATATTAATAGCATCACTACTACTTACATTATTTTCCTGAACAACTAAAGTTTCAGGACATCATCATCATATCCCATAAGTTGCATAACACTTGGGATTTACATAATACTTATCATAACATAAATCATAAATCAAATACACTTCCTACGATGTCCTATTAAGATACTGCAAAGCCTTACGACGCTCTTCTTCTATAATTCAGAACATGGTTCGACGATCTAGTATGTACGAGGGTAGTATCTCGAACTGAATTGGATAACCCATGACCCGGTCTTGAGCTCGATTGATCGCGATGTTGAACACGTTATCCATCTCTTCCATCTTCCTTCTCTTTGCTTGTGCGTCTCCCTCTGCTATTTCGGCTTGTTGATAAGCTTCACTGTACGCGTCTTCGGCTCTTGCCCTTTTTACAGATTCTTCTCTCAACTTGCTCTTTAACTCTGCATTCTCTGCTCTCATTTGGTTGTTCTCTTCTTCAGTGTGAACCAGCTTCTCTTCAACATTGTTCAGTCATTCTTCTGGATCCTGGATCTCATCTTCCTTCTATGCCATCGAGGTCTGTTGCTCAGTTATTATCTCTTGCAATTCCTCGACAGTATCTTGAAGTTCCACGTTGCGGTCATGCACCTCATCGTATATACGACCACCAACTATCGAGTTAAGTGAAATACTTTCCTCTTCGTCCTCTTCATCAGTCTGTGGCAGCTCCACGGGATCTTCCTCATCGTCTGTCTCTATCTCATCATCCTCATCATGTACCCTCTCCTGCGCAACTACTGTGACCAACGGAACGGTTTCCCATGGCAATAATTGTTCCCAAACTACCTGAATATTTCGAGGCTCCTCCTCCCTAGCTTGACTGAATCCTCCTATATTAGACATCCTGTCAACCAAAGTTTAAGTTTTAATTACTATTCATTACTACTCGACTCTCACGAGCACACATAAGTTATAAACACATAAGCACATAAGTGTTTTATTACTTCTTCCTTAAAACTCGATAAGAGTTTATCATTACTATCTTTTCGAAGGTTACTTCCTAAGGCTTTTCCCCCACCTAAGGTTCATAACCTAAGGCTTTGATACCAACTTGTGACACCCCCAAACCCAGGTACTTCATTCCCACAAGATTTGGTGTTCACTTAATCAAACATTCATATCTAGCTACCCAATCACAATAAAACTGGATAAATAAAATCTTCCCCATTACATTCATTATGTTGTATTTCAATGGAATGATTGTATAGTTATGAGCACCGTGTAGCACCAGATGTCGGGTTGGAAGATACCAGAATTTGGGGGCGTCACAAAAGAGTTATGCTGATCTTCATCGAAAGGACGTGGAATTCAATATTGGAGATCATGTGTTGTTACGTGTTGGTCCATGAGTGACACCCCCAAACCCAGGTACTTCATTCCCACAGGATTTGGTGTCACTTAATCAAACATTCATATCAAACTACCCAATCACAATAAAACTAGATAAATAAAACCTTCCCCATTAATGGGTTACATAATAAAATCTCCCAGGTTGTCTAACCTTTAAATACAATCATTCAAATGCGGAAAAAAAAATTAAACTGCATTACAACCATTCATTTAAAAACTGATAATAAAATATCAAATTACAAGTCTTCAAAACTTGTTCATCTTTCCTTTTCCCTTACTGGTGCTAGGTACATCAGCCTTCTCATCCTTAACTGTAATAGTTATATAAGCAAGAGTGAGCAAACAAAGCTCACTTGAAATAATAATGAATGACAAACTTTTACAACAAATGATAGATAAGAGACTCAATAGGATTTTAAACAATAAGATTTGTCATCATTCTGAAGTATATAACTGAGGGTCCTAAGACCACGAACTATGTCCATAGTTATAAGTAATGTTTCAACTTAAACTTTAACAGTCATAAGACTATAGGGACTCCTCGTACTTAGGGGGGTCAGCCCTTCGTATAATGTATTGTGCACAAACATTTCAACACTAAGCTTAAGTTACCCCTAATAATAGGGTTGTTCATCTCAGTATTTAGAGTACAAGTCCTTTCAAAGTGAGTTTGGTTTGGATACATTTCGAGGTAATTTAGAATTCAACGAACATCAACTAAGGATTAGTTGAATAAAACCAATAACATCGTACTATAGAATAATCGTAATTGAATCAACATGGTAAACCAAAATCATGCTTTAGGAATAATCTAATAGCATATACTTTGAATAACTATAAAATGCCTTGCTTGAACAATATTAAGTCAAGGTTAATTAGAATTGAGTGCTAAGCATGCATAGTAGTTTGAACGATAAAATTGTTCAACATTAGTATAAATAGTTGTGCATGCTAAACAACAAGTTAAATACAAGAATAACTTGTCAACATTAAACCAAAGTTTAGAAAGCTTGCATCATTTATAAGGTAATCGAATTGAAACAATAAATAGTTCAACAAGATAAAGAATTAGAAAACTTGCCTTGCTCGTAGGCTAAACCGAATCAATTCGGATCACAATACCCTATATGTACATATATATATATATGTCATCATGACATAGTTAGTCACTACTACTTTACAAATTTAACTAACTACATACATCATATAGGTTTGATTATTTAATCATATAATCAAGTTATAACACAAGTTAATTGTTAATAACATACTTATTCATAGTATAGAAATACTAACATCAAAATTTTACAGTCCTACTATCATCACATAACAATTTCTTAACATTTGAGTACAAAAAAAATACTTTGTCAGAACTATTTCGCTAACTTTCATATTTGTGGCGCCACGGTTTATCTTGTGGTGCGGTACTATGACATGAGAGATGGCGTCATGGAACTAAAAACGCCGTATTACATGGGCGTAGTGCCGGCACAAGACACAAGATTAATACTACTAAGTTGCTAGCGTTGCGATGCAAAAGCTGCGAGCTTTAATTGATGACTTTTCAAGAACAATATAAGAAAAAGCCAATTTTGGCCTAAAAGTTCTTTCTAATGACCTAATTCACATGCAAATCATATAAAGACTTCATGTAAACCTAATTCAAGAATTCCTAACATGTTTCTATCCATACAACAACATAAACAACAAGTTTAAAACATCCAATTTCACTATTTTTGATAAAATTCACTTTTGATGTTTTTTATGAAAATCAATCTTGTGATTTTGTTTTTCAACCAAAGCAGTTAATTTAAAGCATTTTATCAAAGTATATACATACTCTAACAAATTAAATAGCCATTTTATCAATAAAACAACTAAACAACCCATAATTTCTATTTTAACTAAACAATATATAATCACAAAAACTCTCTGTAAAAAAATACTTTTCTTCACAAACATATACATAATATAAATTCATGGACTATTCTCAATCATAGCTTAAGAAAATAGTTTAACTCACTAGATTATCATATAAAATCACATACATAACAACTAATTTACCCTTACACAAGGATTCTATAGAGAATTTGGGAAGAGAGAAACTAAATTTTTAAAACTAAAAGAATAGGTTAATACCTTGAAGAAGATGATGATGATGGTGATGGCTATATCTTTAATTCTCAAGCTTCTTTCTCCAATCTCCTAACCTATCTTCCTTTCTTCTTTTCTTCTTCTTCTTCTTCTTCTTCTTCTTCTTCTTCTTCCTCTGAGTTTTTCTCTTTTCTTCCTAACTCTAACTACGTACTAACAATCTAACGTATATAGGATATAATATATATTAATTATATAATATAACTCTAATTTAACCGACATCAGTTATTTTATTTTGAAAACCAAAAGCCATAAGGCTTGTTTGGCTAACCACTAACAAAAATAATCAATTAATCCTTACACCTTGTTTGGTAAAACATAATTAGATTAAATACTTAATAGGCATTAGGCCTTGTTTGGCAAAACTGAATTAAAACTCCTTTAATTTATTTTAATAACTCCTTTATAAAAGGTTATTTGTCACACATTTACTAAATTAAATTAATCTTAATAACAATTTATTAAATTACTACATCACATAAATCAATACGACAAAATAATAATTTTCTATATAATTATAACTTTATTTAATTAACTAACACATCCTTTTTAATTATAAATTCCAATAAAAAGAATAGTAATTCAATTAATCAAAACTCTCTAAAAATTCTGGAATGTTACACCATGGAAAGGAGTTACGATATTTGGAAAGAGAGGAAAGCTCAATCCTCGATTCATTGGCCCATTTGTAATCCTTGATCAAGTAGGAACTGTGGCCTATAGACTCGCCTTACCTCCAAGTATGTCTCGTGTTCATAACGTTTTTCACATATCTATGTTACGTAAATATGTGAAAGACCTGAACCACATTATTGAATTAGAACCGGACAAGATAGTGGAAGATTTAACGTATGAAGAGGTAGCTGTTAAAATCTTGGATAAGAAGGATCATATTCTACGCTCCAAGGTTATACCTCAAGTCAAAGTTTTGTGGAGAAACCACGATGTGGAGGAAATGACCTAGGAGTTAGAATCTAAAATGAAATCAAGGTATCCTCACAATTTCGACATATCAGGTACGTACCCTAATGTTGAGGAGAGGTTTGGTCACCTAATTGCACGCCAATAGGGAGAAATCCTTATTAGAAAGCCCCCTCTTTCCTGGGAATGATTTAGTTGTTAAATTTTATGAGTTATAATATAAATGATGAATAATTGTTGAAGTATTAAGAATATGTTTATTGAAGATAAGTGAATTACAAAAGTTAGAGGGGAATAATGTAAACTTAGAAAACTTTAGGGGTACTAAAGTGTAATAAGTTAAATTAATCTAGACCATTGATGGTGGTTTTAATAGTAAATCAATCTGGACCATTGATGGTGGTTTTAATAGTAAATCAATCTGGACCATTGATGGTGGTTTTAATAGTAAATCAATCTAGACCATTGATGGTAGTTTTAAAAGTAAATCAATCTAGACCGTCGGTGGTGGTTTTAAAAGTAAATCAATCTGGACCGTCGGTTGTGGTTTTAATAGTAATCAATATGGACCGTCCATTCTAATAGTAAATCAATCTGGACCATTCGTGAATTAGTTATTATTTAGTCCATTTTCCTATAAATAGAAGCTTAATTCTTCTTTCATTCTCACCAATTCAATGAGATTCACAAGAGACGCTATAGAGAGAGAAACTATAGAGAGCAAGAAGAAGAGTATTCTACTACTTCACTTTTGCAGTATCCAGCTTTCTACTAAGGTAAGTGGTATTATTTCTTTCGTATTCATAAGGAATACTATTTTTTGTATTCATCCTTTAGTATGTCGGAATAACCTATCTACATGGATTACGTACCGTATGACAGGTGAAAATCCATTTGCAATTTTTGTATGTTAATTCTTTTCATATTCTTAAATCTAAACTTACTATGGTAAGTATTGCTTCTATAATCCTTGAAATTAGTGGAATATTCGTGAGTTTTGCGCTTCATCCAGTATCATTTTATTGGAATATTGATATGAACTTTCTTATTAAATATCAATATTTTCACCCGGAGTAATATTCAGGAGTTACTATTCATGGGTTACTCTTCACCCAGTTACTATATTTGGGGCACTTTTCATGCCGAGATACTATTCACGAGTTACTATTCATGGGTTACTATTCACCCGATTACTATTCACTCAAATATTATTCACTCGGGGTATTTGGGGCACTTTTCATGTCGGGGTACTATTCACAAGGTATTATTCTCGAAGTACTTTTCACAGGGTACTATTCAAGGGGTATAATTCACCGAAAAATTTATTTCTTTTCTGTCCAAATTATTTTTGATAGATGGATATTATTCTTGAATTTTACTCCACAAAGCAGTATCATGTTGAAAATTTGGACATTATAGAATTCTAGATAAATTAAATTATAAATCTTTAAAAATTCATCATTTACTTTCTTTTAATTGAATTCTTATATCATTGTCATCCTCATCACGCTTATATTGTGATGAAAGTCATCTTTGGCTTACGTGCATAGATGAAATATTAATTAGTATGATTATGACCAGGGATAATTCGGTATAGTCATGACCATTGATGATTACACGAATAATTCTTGGCCCGTAGTGCAAGAATAATTTGTGGACGTGATACTAATGAATATCCTTTGCCCGTAGTGTAGGGATAATTCGATGATGTGATCTATTTATTAAGTTGAGTCCCAGCAATAAAGTTAATGATAAACTTTTAAATCATAGAATGTGAGATCCCGAATTTTATGAAATAAAAGTATTCAATTTTTCTATTTTAGTAAATAGTTAAATTGATAAAAGGTTAAAGTTAAGGGTGATATTTGAAAATTTTTCAAAGTAATAAAGTTTTCATAAAATAATCGGTGATAAAAGTACAGTAATACGCTTGGTTGCATAGTAGCAGCTACGGTATTGATTATTGATGCTTACGTAAGAAGTCACTCGGTTATACTCAATTATTACTACTGATGAATTGTTGCATAATATCTCTCATATTATTGATTCAATTATTGTCACAGTATCATCTGCATAATATTTATTATTATTAAATCAATATTTGAGACGACAAAGTTATTCATATTATTATTTGTAATATTGACGATGTCTAGAAAGTTCTGTCGAGGAGAGGTTTGGTCACTTAATTGCACGCCAATAGGGAGAAATCCTTATCGGAAAGCCCCCTCTTTCTTGGGAATGATCTGGTTGTTAAATATTGTGAGTTATAATATTAATGATGAATAAGTTTATGTTGATTAAAGATGAAATTGATATTTTCATTGTGTTGGGATTATTAATGTTAGTGGAAATCGACATCTATTCCGATAATAATTGATGTCTGGAGGTTATATTGACTAATTGGGTAATTAATCGAATAAATGAGAAATTAATTGCTATTAATTCACATGCTTATAACTATTTATTCACATGTGTGTTCTATTGATTCACATGCATGTACTATTAGGAGAGGTGGTGCAAGATTGATAATACTTGCATGACTAAATTAAAAATGGAGGTATAGATGAATGTACTATAATGTAATTATTTTTTTCACATGATTTAACTATTGAGTCACGTGATTGTACTATTGATTCACATGATGTACTATTAGGGGAGGTGGTGCAAGTTTGATAGTACTTGCAGAACTAAATTAAAAATGAAGAAAAAGATGAAGGTATTATACTGTAATATTTCGAGCCCCAAAATGTGCAATTATCGAAACTATATTTTCCTATAAATAGAATCTCATTCTTCCTTCATTCTCACCAATTCACTAAGACTCACAAGAGCAATTATATAGAGATAAGCTATAGAGAGATAGAAGAAGAGTAGTCTGCTACTTCACTACTCCAGTATCTAATCTTCTTCTGAGGTAAGGGGTATTATTTATTTCATATTCTAAAGAGATATTATTTTTCGTATTCATATGAATATTATTTTCGTTCAATTTCGTAAGGAATATCATCTTCGTTCAATTTTCATAATGGATGTTATTTATTTCATATTCGTAAGAGGTATTATTTCTTACTATTCACTCTGGGTATTATTTACGGGGTACTATTCACTCGGGTACTATTTACTTGGAGTATTATTTATAGGGTACTATTCACTCGGGTATTATTTACTCGAGGGTACTATTCACAAAGTACTATTCATGAAGTACTATTCACGGGATACTATTCACGGTGTACTATTCACAAAGTACTATTCATGGGGTACTATTCACGACAAAAAAATGATTCTTTTCTGTCCAAATTAATTTTTGATACATGAATATTATTCTTGAATTTTACTCCACAATTGGTGATCATGTTGACAATTTAAATATTCTTGAACTCTGGATAAATTGTATTATAAATGTTTAATATTCACAAATATTATTTATTTTATATTCTGAAGAGATATTATTTTTCGTATTCATATGAATATTATTTTCATTCAATTTCGTAAGGAATATCATCTTCGTTCAATTTTTGTAAGGGATGTTATTTATTTCTTATTTGTAAGGGGTATTATTTCTTACTATTCACTCGGGTACTATTCACTCTAGGTATTATTTACGGGGTACTATTCACTCGAGTACTATTCACTTGAAGTATTATTTATGGGGTACTATTCACTCGGGTATTATTTACTCGGGGGTACTATTCACGAAGTACTATTCATGAAGTACTATTCATAAAATACTATTCACGGAGTACTATTCACGGGGTACTATTCACGATGAAAAATTGATTCTTTTCTGTCCAAATTAATTTTTGATACATGAATATTATTCTTGAATTTTACTCTACAATTGGTGATCATGTTGATAATTTAGATATTCTTGAACTATTGATAAATTGTATTATAAATGTTTAATATTTATCCTTTTTCTCATTTGATTGATTCTTTATATCATTGTCATGATCCTTATGCTTATATTGCGTTAAAAGTCATCTTTGGCCCGTAGTGCATAGATGGACTGTTGGTTATTGGTTTTACAGTTGTATGTCTTTGGCCTATAGTGCAAAGAAGAACTGTTGATTGATATCTTTGGTCGTAGTGCAAAGATGAGCTGTTGTTGAACAGTTAAGGACTTTTTTGAAAAATTTCCCCTTCTTCTATAGGGGCAAGCTTACATCGCCATGATTTCCTTCAGGAGTTCTCTTCTTTCTTTTGATGAGAAGCTTAATCTCGCCTTAAACTCCTTCCATTTCTTGGAATTGGAAAATGCCCCAGTCCTTTCGCATGTTGTTGTCGGATGGGAAATTCTCTTTGTTGACCAATTCGTGAGTGAGCAATATCCTGCACATCAAAAGAGCAAAATGTACGAAAAGCTTGATGACTTGGCCGTCAGGATTAGTATATTCTTGTGAATAAGTCATTTGAAGTACAAATTATGAAATGGAATGAGTTATGAAATCGTAAGGAAATTTATAAACATCCATGGTCATTATTCATGGGTAGGATTAGATTTTAAAAGACTTATCTCCCTTTATCAGAGAAACTTCATCTTCGCTCTAGACATTATTCTTCACAGAATTGACTTCATATGACACACGCACTATGAGTGACACAACTCTTAGCAGGGGCTTTACTTCTATGCCTTGGCAAATATTTCTTTTTTTTTTCTCGCCTAATCTTGTCTCGTTTTCTTAGGCTACTCAGAATTATCCATATAACGAGTTTTGGACCAATGACTCCCAAACCGGAGGGCTTTAGGGCACTAGGTGTTAAGACACCCCTTCAGGTTTACTGGCTTGAGTAATAAAGGCTACGCTTCGAGATAAGTCAGGCGATAATCTGCTTGTTTCTTTTCCCGAGTTCGTTAGGTCCATTTTCTTAGGCTCTAAATCACCCAATGTAACGAGCGTTAGGCCGATGACTCCCAAACCAGATGGCTTTAGGGCACCAGGTGTAAAGACACCCCTAAGGCTTAATAACTCGAGCAACCTAGGCCACGATTCAGATCTGCTTAGGTTTTGCCTTTTGCAATGCTCATTTTCTTAGGCGCTAAGTTACCCAATATAACGAGCGTTAAGCCGATGACTCCCAAACCAGATGGCTTTAGGGCACCAGGTGTAAAGACACCCCTCGAGCTTAATAACTCGAGTAACCTAGGCCACGATTCGAGACATTAGGCTGGCGACTTATCTTTTATCTTTTCATTAATTGCCACTATTTTTGCCATAGCTTCACACCCCACAACTAAGAGTCAGGGCAATCACAAAGCACGGACATGTATATAAGGTCAAGTCTGTTCTAAAACGCGCTTTAAACTAGGATGTCGTGACTAATCAAAAGGTTGAATAGTCTTAATTCTCTAAACATTCCCGTGATTCTCGTCGCATGGATGCTTATCAAAATCAATCCCATTCATAACAACTTAAGAAAAAACCTCTTTCTAAGAATACTTAACATGTATATTATCGCTAATGCATGTAAATGGAGACTAAAAGCTTATAAAGAGATGAAAGAGTCATACCTCACATTTGGATTATTAATTCTGAGAATAGTATGATTGGAAAAGACCAAATGATCATACCAAATCGCTAGTGAGACGATGTAAGGGAAGCTCTGATGATGATGTACCATGCTGATGGTGCTGACTGGTGCCTTTTCCTCTTTAGGATTGTTGATAAATGCCCCAGTGTTAAGTTATCGCTGTTTCTGAGATTGCTTTGGTCTGGTTGTAAGGATCGCAACATCGGGTTGTCGCCAATTTTGAAATTGCCCCAGCCTTGCTTGTTTTCTGGGATAGTTGCTTTGACGGATGGGCTGATAAGATGAAGAGATCGCAAGAGGCTTTTACCTCTGTACCGGATGGTGAACAAGAAGTGGATTTGGGCTTTGATGCCCTCAATCATTATTCATGACTTGTTTGCGCAATCAGCCTTAATGATTTTCTTCTGATTTGATGAACACTAGTGATTGAGGGTGTCAGTTCTTTGAAGGTCCTCGTTGCTGGTTGTCTTGGTGTATCGTTGTTTCTTCCTTTCTGGGACTTGTGTCAGATTTGATGGAATGACATTGAAGTGTTTGTTTAGGTTTTTTGGATTTTTGTTTGGTTTGACCGCACCATAAATGGCTGCCTACGTATTCCCATTGATGAGGGGAGATCAGGTCTTTCGTAGTTCTGGCTAGATGAGCTGAAACCTGACTGATTTGATTTTTTTGATTTTGATTTTTTTTTTGATTTTTTGATTTTTTCAATATTTACATGCATATAAAATAAAAGGTATACTGCGAAGAAAGTGATACCATCCCAACACCTTCTGGAACTCACAACTTTAACCTCTGGATCTACATCTTCTTGGCTAGTTGAAGCCTGATAGTCCTGTTGTCAGTGGTGATGTTGCCTTCAAGGCTCGCGATAGAGGTTACCTCTTGATTCTGAATATCTTCGCTTATGGCCATAACTTGATCTCCCCCTGATGCAGTACATTCCTCATGGACGCTTGAACTGGACCCATTGCAAAAAAGGATGAACTCTGGATTCTTCAATGGGTTGTCTTCCCCGAAAATCTCACCATCTTTTCTTTCATCTGTTCCTTCGCAATTTTCCCTAACTTGAGAGAATTCGACCATGAAATCTCCATTGAACTATGGTTGCATTTCTTGCAAGGTATTTTCCTTTTTGGCTTTTCCTTCCTTGGACAGGATTAGTATTTCCTTCTTATCATCTGAGGTGATACAATCAGGAACGTGGTTGCTATCTTTGGACCAGAAGATGTTTGATGTTGGCGGAGGAATATCCTTTAGGGATTCCCGTGTCTCCTCTGTCATTCGATGCAATAGGATCAGTCCATCTTGTGTTCTGGCAAGATTTGTGCTCATGGCCTTTACCTCCTTTGAACTACCTCTCACGAGTGGACATATTAAGCTTTTTATTTCCTTTTAACCTTTTCTAGTCATGAGGAATTCTATCTTCAGCTCTTCATTTTTAATGAGATCCTGGATTTTATGTCGCAAAGACCAACATTCCTCAGTCGTATGTCCAAGTAAGTTAGAATGGTAGAGACACATCTTGGTAGAATCATAACTCTTTATCTTGGGATTGATAGGAGGCAGCAACTCAGTAGTCCATCCTTCACTTATCAAAAAGTATAGCATTTCTTCATTTGATTTGCTCAAAAGGGTGAATTTTCGGGCTCTTGTGGAGGTTGTTTGATCTTTCTTCTTTGAGAATTTGCATTCCCCCGGGCGATTTTTTTGATGGCGAGATCTTCTAGTTAATTTATCAATCCCCTTTTTTTCTCCTTTTAGCCTGCTTTGATCTTCTTCATTTAGCTGGCTCATCATGGAGAGATATGGGTTTGCATTATGGTTGACCTCTTTTTTCTCTTGGCTTTCTGATAGTTGAGTGAAAAACTGCCTTGTATCCTGATGTTGTCTCACTATCAGCTTAACAAGCAGATTTACTTGATTCTGGATCGTCTCTAATTTTTGAATTACTATCATACACTCCTCCGAGTTTTCCCACTTTAGGACATTTGATCTGTGCCTTTGGGGGTATTCCTCTATCCTTCGTATGTACTTACGATTTGGATACATTTTAGCACTTCCAGGCCCGATCATGTTTACTTCCTCCGTATTATGCTGCAACGGAAGGTTGGTGTTGACATTTTGTTGGTCAGGTTGTTGGACCACAAAACTGCCACTTTCGATCAGATTCTGAATTTTATGCTTTAATGACCAACAATCTTGTTTATCGTGTCCTGGAGACCCATAGTGGTAAGCACATCTCTGGCTTGGATTGTATCTTTTTCTCCCTGGTTCCAAAAGTGGAGCCAGTTCGGTAATTTTCTTATAATCCATCAATATCGCCAATACATTTTCAAGAGAATCGCCTAGTGGAGTGAACACCTGATTTTCCGTTCTCTCAAATTTTCTTTTCCTGTCCTGGAATTGGTTAAATGCAGCCTGTTGTTGAAATGGCAAATTGTCTCGCTTTTTCCAAATGGGTGGACTGTAGGTTGGTCTACTAGCTTGCCCCTGTACAACAAGGGATACATCTTCAGTGCCTTTATAGGGTACCCCCTTGGGATCGCTCACATACTTTCTAGTCTATATATGATTGGTGACTGCCTCCAAGGCAGTGAAGTCTTTAATCTTGCCTGCCTTTAGACCCATCTCTGCCATTTCTCCGTGTTTGATCATCTCCGAGAATGGCTTTCCTATGCCTGCTAGGATTCTCTCATAGTAAGGAGCCTCTTGGATATTAATAAATGTCATTACCATCTTAGTTTCTATCATTGATGGAATAACTTGCGCTGCTAGATGTCTCCACCTTTAGGCATATTCTCGGAAAGATTCAGTACTTTGCTTTTTGACTTTAGTCACTTGGTATCGATCTGGTGCCATTTGGGACTGAAAACTATACTGATTTAGAAAGGCGTGGGCCGATTCTTCCCAGTTTTGGATTTTGGCATTGTCAAGTCGGGCATACCAGGCTTTAGCCTCTCCAGTGAGAGTCTTTTGGAAAAGTTGCATTCTGAGGCTTTCATCTTCAGTATAAGTGTGACACCCCCAAAATAGGTATACATCACCTATTCTGAGTCACCAAATACATGGTACAGAATACAAATACAATCTTAAATATACAACATGAGCTGTGAGTTTTAATACAAATATTATCTTCTAGACAGTATTCAAACTCAAAATAAGTCCTCAATACATTTATTATCACACTATTTCATAAAATAGTGAGGACTACTAATGCTATCATCTGGACCATCACTCCATTCTCCGACTAGTCCCTGCTACGTTCTCATTTCCTGAAGAGAACAATGAAAGCAAAAGGGTGAGCTCAACTAGCCCAGTAAGAAATATTATGGCTAAGATAATGTAAAATAAATTATCGTTAGCCTTCAACAGTGTTAAACAGATACAATATAACAAACATCAAATTTAACTGCAGCGGAACAAGTAATCCATTAGAAGAGTCAAGTAGAGAATGAAATCTGCTATCTTCCATGATTTAAAAAGGTTTTTCATCACTTTTATCGTTGAGACTCAGCTTATTAAATAAACTATGTCATCCCTGCACTACGGCCAATGATATTCATTAGTATCACGACCACAAATTATCCATGCACTACGGGCCAAGGATATTCGTGTTTTCATCAATGGTCATGATCATGCCAACAACTGTCCATCAATGCACTATAGGACAATGATGACTTTTACCACATCATTTGTAACATTACAGTCATGACTATACCGAACTCAATAAAACAAGTTCAAGAATTAAATTTTAAAGATTTATAAGTTAATTCATCATGAACTCAAAAACGTCCAAATTGTCAACATGATACTACTTTGTGGAGTAAAATTCAAGAATGCTCAGAAGAATATTTCCATGAAAAGATACTGGATGAAGCGCAAATATCCAGGATATTCTACTAATTTCATGGAGTATAGAAGCCAAAACTTTAACCAACTGAGTATAATAGAATATATGAACCTGCAAATGGATTTTCGCCCGCCATGCGGTAGTCCACGTAGACAGATCATTTTCACAATTTAATAAGGAATGAATAGAAAGGAACATTCACCATGCATGTGGTAATCCACATAGACATGTTATTCCAACAGAATAATAAAGAATGGAATAACAGAAGAATTCACCATGCATGCGATAGACCGCACGGACAGGTTATTCCCAACAGAATAATAAAGAATGGAACTAGGTCAAGCGAAATCCGTAAAGATAGGATATTCCAACAGAATAATAAAGAATGAAATAACAACAGAATTCACCAGACATGCGATAGACCACACAGACAGGTTATTCCAACAGAATAATAAATAATGGAACCAGGTCATGCGTAATACGCACAGACAGGATATTCCAACAGAATAATAAAGAACGGAATAACAGAAGAATTTCACCATGTATGTGGTACTTCGCATAGACAGGTTATTCCAACATAATAATAAGGAATGGAATAACAATAGCTCTCTTCATGAAAATGAAAGAAATAATACTCCTTACCTTAGAATAAAGTTGGATACTAGAATAGAGAGGTAGCAGACTTCTCTTTTTCTTTCTCTCTATAATAATTGCTCTATAGCTTTAGTGAATTGGTGAAAAATGAAGGAATAATGAGCTTCTATTTATAGAAAAATATAGTTTCGATAATTGCACGTTTTGGGGCTCGAAAAATTACTGTACAATACCTCCAACTTTTTTTTCATTTTTAATTTAGTCCTGCAAGTATTATCAAACTTGCACCACCTCCTCTTATAGTAAATAATGTGAATCAATAGTTCAATCATGTGAACAAATAGTTATAATAATGTGAAAATACGAATAACAGTATATTACCTCCATCTTTAACTTAGTCATGCAAGTATTATCAATCTTGCACCAACTCCCCTAATAGTACATGAATGTGAATCAATAGCACACACATGTGAACAAATAGTTATAATCATGTGAATTAATAGCAATTAATTCCTCATCTATCCGATTAATTACCCGATAACTTCCAGACATCAATTATTATCGAAATAAATGTCGATTTTCACTAACACTAATAATTCCAACCCAATGGAATTATCAATTTCATCTTTAATCAACACGAACTTATTCATTATTAATATTATAACTCACAATATTTAACAACCAGGTCATTCCCAAGAAAGAGGGGGCTTTCTGATAAGGATTTCTCCTTATTGGCGCGCAATTAAATGACCAAACCTCTCCTTGATAGAACTTCTAGACATTATAAATATTGCAATTTAATAATATGAATAACTTTGTCGTCTCAATTATTGATTTAATAATATATTATATTACATAGATGATACTGTGACACTAATCGAATCGATAATATGAGAGATATGATGTAGTAATTATTGTAGCAATAATTGAGTATAACTGAGTGACATCTCACGTAAGCATCAATAACAGATACCGTGTGCTACTATGCAACCACGTGTATTACTGTATTTTTACTACCAGGTAGTTCAACAGTTTTAACGGTAACACTTCCACCATTATTTTTATAAAAGATAATTCTGTCATTTTCTTACTACGACAATACTTTCGTTGTGGGGTCCACCAATGATTGTGCCATCGTACGAATATTCCCTGTTAAAACGAATATTCCCCGACCAATCGAATATTATATAACCACTTACTTACCTTATAAAATTTGTAAATATTACCCATAACTATAACATTATATTATATCCACACCATAATATTAAAAAATATATTTCGAGAGAAATTAATCTTTATTCATAAAAGTTGGGGTCTTACAACCTCCCCTTCTTATGAAATTTCGTCCTCGAAATTAGGGTGCGTACCTGGTATGTTGAAGAGGTGAGAATACCTTAATTTCATTTTAGATTCTAACTCCCAGGTCATTTCCTCAACATCATGGTTTCTCCACAAAACTTTGACTTGAGGTATAACTTTAGAGCATAGAATATGATCCTTCTTATTCAAGATTTTAATTCAATAATGTGGTTCGGGTCTTTTACATATTTACGTAACATAGATATGTGAAAAACGTTATGAACACGAGACATACTTGGCGGTAAGGCGAGTTTATAGGCCACAGTTCCTACTCGATCGAGGATTAAAAATGGGCCAATGAATAGAGGATTGAGCTTTCCTCTCTTTCCAAATCTTGTAGCTCCTTTCCATGGAGCAACACGTAACAACACATGATCTCCAATATCGAATTCCACGTCCTTTCGATGAAGATCAGCAATAACTCTTTTGTCGATCTTGTGAGGTTTTTATACGTTGTCGAATCGTTTGAATCTTTTCCGTAGTCATATGTACCAAATCCGGTCCCAACAACGTTGCTTCACCCACCTCATCCCAGCATACTGGAGAATGACACTTTCTTCCATACAACGCCTCAAATGAAGCCCTGCCAATACTTGCTTGATAACTATTGTTGTAGGAAAACTCCACCAATGGTAAGAACTTGTCCCAACTTCCCTTGAAGTCAAGGACACAGAGTCTTAATAAATCCTTCAGAGTTTGAATAGTCCTCTCTGATTGTCTATCCATTTGAGGATGATACGCCGAACTAAATCGTAAATCCGTGCCCATAGCTTTTTGCAAACTAACCCAAAATCTTGAAGTGAATCTTGGGTCTCGATCAGAAACTATGGATACTTGCATATTGATAAGTTGGTTTTATACCTACTTATCTGATATCTTTTACTTGAATTAGTTGCTTATATTCATGTTTCTTAGTTGCTTTTCATGCATTTTATGTTTATTTTGTAGATCTTATGCTTGGGAGCGGTGTGAGCGACTATTGGTAAGGAAAAGTAAGGAAAATGCAAAGAAAAGCAATCCGGATATCATTTGGGCTTTCATGTTTACTTCATGTTCTTGGTTTGAAACTAAGCTTATATTGTAGAGCGTCTTCGTAGATTTCTGAAACATCTTGAATCGTTCTAATCAGAGTTCGGATGCAAGAGTTATGATCTTTGTACCAACAGACGTCAAACTTCGCTGTTTTGGTTAGCCATTTTCATAGCAGTCCCTTCCAGCCCAATTTCATCCTTTGTCCGGCCAGAATTTCTCAATCATCAAAGAATAAAAGTTGTAGATCTCGTCGATATCTTCGATTTGATAGGTGGCAAGCTACGTAACTCTTCCCGGATCAAAAGTTATGATCATTTTACCAGAGGACACTGCCGCAGAAAATGGACCGCGCGGGGGCGCGAATTTGTAGTGCATTTCCCGCGCGGCCACGCGCGACCCTGGAGCCAAAAAACGTGAATTTTTGCTTGAGCGCGGCCGTGCCCAACTTCAGGCCAATTCCTGCGCGGCCGCGCGACTTCGGGTGTTGACCAAAGCTGACTTTTCATTAAACAGTGCAATTGAAGCATAATTTGGAGAGGGGTTCAATTAGGGCTTATATATTAGATGTATTTTCATTATGTAAGAGATATTCCACCCCTTGGGGGCTCAAGCTACTTCTATTTTCTTTCTTCAACTTGGAATAATTAGATTAGAGTAGATTAGAGTAGTGATTTCTAGAGTTGATTAGATTGAAGACTTGAAGCGATTGGAAAGCATTGGAGATTTAACCTTGGATCAAGAGAACAGATTTGCACCACCATTCTCTATTCTTACTCTCTCTTTGATTCCTAATTGTATCTTATGATGTTTATTCAATATGTGGATGATAGCTTTATTTCAGTTATGATTTAAACACTATTCTGAGATTGTAATGGATTCTATAGATTAATTATTTCTGATATGTTTCATTGATAGCCTTATTGGTTTCTATGGGTTTGTCTATTAAGATTCAAGCTTAATTTCTTAGTTGATTGGCCATCAATTATTATGATAATCCATATGAACTTGAAAGACGAAGTATGGGTTTATATCTGATCTTGATAGCTTATGATTGTATATTCTACATTGTGTTGGGATGTATGATTTGTGCTTAGGATAGACATATACCGAAGCGTCATTCGTAGTCCATTGAGAATTTGGGCTTAAACCCTAATTATTTGTAAATCACATAGACATATAGTGGTTTAGGTAATGTGGGTGTTCATGTGTATTCAATCAACTATGGATTACATGTGATATGTGTATGGTACATTGAGAGATGGGTATACTTTACTTTTGTGTTCTCGACTAACAAACTGGTACAATTAGTTTGGCTTAACATGGAGTGTATGGATTTGAATGAGTCAATAGATAAAATTATGATCTCAGGTCTTCGTTATCTAGTCTCACTCTAGGAATAGTTAGGTTTATTTAATTTCATAGTTTAAATATAAAATATAATATCATTCGTTTAAATAAGACTGAAATGGTTATGGGTTAGTGCTTGGTAAACTTTATTAGTTAATTCTCTATGGTAACGATACTTTAGTTACTCTTTATTACTTGTTGATCGTGTATACTTGCACGCATATATTGATCGGTAAAACGATCAACACATACCATGCAATCTTACAATCTCGTTTATGTACATTCTAGTAAGACGTTCAAGTGTATAAGTTTCTCGTATCGGTATGAAATGAGCAGACTTGGTCAATCTATCAACAATGACCCAAATCGCATTTATGCCTTGAGAAACCTTGGGAAGACCAGTAATGAAATCCATGGTAATGTGCTCCCACTTCTATTCTAGAATTTCAAGTGGTTGCAATGGACCTTTTGGCACTTGATGCTCCACCTTAACTCGTTGACAAGTTAGACACCTTGAGATAAACCCCTCTATCTCTCTCTTCATATTGCTCCACCAAAATGTATGTCGAAGATCATGATACACTTTGGTACTCCCAGGATGGATTTCAAACGGTGTGTTGTGCACCTCCATCATGATTTTATACTTCAAGTTAGAATCGTTCGGAACACAAAGTCTGGAGTTGACTCAAAGTATTCCTTCTTCATCGATTCTTGCTTCTGGAATAACACCTTCTTGTACTTTCTTCCTGATACGTATCGCCTCCGTGTCTCAGTAGCTTGAAAGCGACTTTAACTTTATCGATTAAAGTCGATTCCACTCGTATATTCGCCATCATCATATGGGTCCCTGGACTCTTTAACTCTATTTCCATCCTTTCCAAGTCATACACAATGGGCCTTTGCGTTGACAATAATGCACTTGTGCCCGCATATGATCTTCTACTCAATGCGTCAGCTACTACGTTCACTTTTCCAGGATGGTATTGGATGGTATGCTTATAATCTTTCAACAGCTCAAGCCAACGTCGTTGCCACATGTTGAGTTCCTCTTGAGTGAAGAAATAATTAAGGCTTTTATGATGCATATAGATCTCCACCTCCTCTCCATACAGGTAATGCCTCCAAATCTTAAGCGCAAAAACGACAGCGGCCAACTCTAAATCATGAGTAGGATAATTTCTCTCATATTCTTTGAGTTGCCGAGAGGCATAGGCTATGAATTTCCCATGTTGCATGAGAACACATCCTAACCCTTTTCCCAAAGCATCACTGTAGATGACAAATCCCTCCGAGCCAGATGGTATGTCGTAACAGTCTTTGAAATAAGTCTCCTCTTGAGTTCTTGAAAACTCTTCTCACATTCTTCGCTCCAACCGAACTTTATATATTTCCGAGTCAGCTGAGTTAATGGAGTAGCGATTCGAGAAAACCCTTCTACGAATCTCCGATAATAACCAGCTAAGCCGAGAAAGCTACGATTTCTATCATCGATTTAGGTTGCTCCCGGCTTTGAATAGCTTCAATCTTTCTTTGGGTCAACAGATATTCCATGACTTGATACTACGTGCCCAAGGAATGCTACTTCCTCAAGCCGTAACTCGTGATTTCTTCAACTAGGCATAAAGCTTGTTTTCACGAAGCTTTTGGAGTATCAGCCTCAAGTGTTGCTCATGATCTTCACGGCTTTTGGAATATATGAGGATGTCATCAATAAAGATGACCACAAAGTGATCTAAATATTCCTTGAATACTCGGTTCATCATGTCCATGAAGGCAGCAGGAGCATTAGTCAATCCAAAAGACATGACTAGGAATTCATAATGCCCGTACCGAGTTCTGAAAGCCGTCTTTGGAATGTCATCGGTTCTAATCTTTAATTGGTGATATCCGGAACGAAGATCAATCTTTGAAAAGAATTTGGCGCCTTGCAACTGGTCAAACAGGTCATCAATGTAAGGCAATGGATATCTATTTTTGATAGTGACATGGTTCAACTCCCGATAATCAATACAAAGTCGTATACTCCCATCTTTCTTCTTCACGAATAGAACAGGAGCACCCCAAGGAGACGTACTAGGACGAATGAAACCGATGTCTAACAATTCCTGCAGTTGGGTCTTTAACTACGGAAGTTCAATAGGAGCCATTCGATATGGGGCTTTGGAAATGGGTTTTGTACCAGGTTCAAGGTCGATACAAAATTCAATTTCACGCTCTAGGGGTAGGCCAGGAAGTCCTTCAGGGAATACGTCAGGAAATTTATTAACAATAGAATTATCATTCAAAACTGACGTATTTTTGTTTAAATCCGTGACATGAGCTAAGAAAGCTTGACATCCGATTTTTAATAAACAAATAGCTTTATGGCTTGAGATGACAGTGATTGATTTTAATGATTTGGTTGCTTGAATTCGCATAATAGGTTGGTTAGGAATATGAAAGCTAACAACCTTACGAAAATAATCAATTTTTACATGATGAGTAGTTAACCAATTAATTCCTAAAATCACATCAAATGCAAGTATTTTCAAAGAAATAAGATCAACAGGTAACGTGCGGTTGCCGATTTGAACTAAACAAGACTTATAAACAGTGGATGTAATGAAGGTTTCTCCCAACGGAGTTTCAACAAATAAGTCAAAGTCCAATTTCTCCGGAGTCAAATTTAAACGTTGAGCGCAAGTAGGAGAAATAAAAGAAAGGGTAGAACCGATATCAAATAAGGTATAAACTTCGCTAGAGTTTATGATAAGCTTACCCATGATGACCTCGTTCGGGTTCTTTGCTTTCTGGGAGGTCACAACAAACGCTCTCCCTTGAACTACCGGCTTTGACTTTTCTGGGACGGCCTTTGGTGCCTCCATCCCAGCTGAACTTGCCTTCCCTGAATGACAAAATTGAGCTAGGTGACCTTCTCTTCCACAATTGTAACAGGTTTTGGACTGCTGCGTACAGTTTGGACTGATATGTCCCTCCCCTCCGCATTTGAAGTGAAAGTAATATGCACACAAGCCAATCATATTTGATGATAAAGCATATACTTTGTAACAATCTTATTCATTTATTAATAAAAAGTATTAATTTATTAAAGGCTTTTAATTATCTACATGATGCTGTTTTATAATATGTGATAAACCCATAGTTTTAAGCAATGCTTTTAGAATAATGATGATGATCATTCTAATGAGATCTAAATTCTTAGAAAGCTTAAAACTAAAATAGTTCCCAATCATTGGATTACTAAATTGGGGATTAGTGAATCCGGGATAGATTGGTACATACGTTGCTTGCTCATTGGATGAGGATGATTGATCTCATGATCATTTGTGTGGAGACACTAAAGCAAGTATGTAGGTGCTTATTAGAGAATAAGTTCACCGAACGCGGCACGCGCGCTAAGGAATACCTAATGGAGTTTTACTTTTCGTCAATAGGAATTCATGTAGTGATAGTAGTAACACAAGTGATCCTTGGACTTGAGATCATCATAGTATCTTGTGTATGATGAGTTATACTTTGACTTATTCCTTAAGACCCTTAGGGTATATCAAAGGTATGCTTGGGTATAATATAAGTTGTACATGGAGATAATGTATGATCAATAAAGAATCTACCACTTTATTAAAAGAAGAGAAATGTCCTATGTGATTCGATAAATGACAAACCCAAGTAGTCCTTGGTTAAGGCGAGAATGAAATTAGAAAGGAGTTTCTAATTTGCATTATTTGGAGTTGTGCATTTAAGAGTCGAAATACATATAATTAAATAAAATAAGACTTGACAAAGAATTCCATGTCTTATATTTAATTGGGACATTGTATGGTGGAAGGATTGAATTGTACGGTAACTATTTACTCAAAGGTTCTTTTATGATTAATGTTGAAATCTATATTATCCGGAAAGTCGTTGATCGCTAGGGAGGCTTATCCCTATTGTAGAATAAATATTATTTATTTAAATAAATTAATTGTTTAATTTATTTATTTAAATAAGATTAGAATTGTTCTAATTGATTTATTCACAAACTGGGTTTAATATGGAGAACCTAAAGGGTCACACCATAAAAGGAAGAATAATTATTTAAGAAGTTAATGGCATAATCGTAATAATATGTTATGTATATTTAATTTAATCTAGGGTGATAGAATAAATTAAATAGCCTATATTTATTATTTAATATTTTAGAAATATTAAATATAAATTAATAAGAGGAGTCTTATTAATATTATTACAATTATTATTATTATTTTAATTTCTAAAAGAGTTTAGAAATTAATTTAATATAAGTACTCTCATTTATTCCTAATAGGATTAGAAGGAAAAATTAGTTAAAGGAGTTTAATTAATTATCCCTAATAAGATTAGGGAGCCCATTTAATTAAAAAGAGTTTAATTAAATAATACCTTATTTTATTAAATAAGGTTACCCGATATCTTTATAAGAGGAGTCTTATATCGATATCAAGAGATCTAATAATTCCAAATGTTGGAGAGTACGCTCCTTTTCTATAGAGATAGAAAAACTAGGGTTTAGCCAACCACCCATCTTCTTGAATCCTTCTTCTTCCTTGGTGGATCACCTCTAGAGGCCAAACACTTGGGTGGCTAACGTTGATCAAAGGAAGGAACCAAACCCGGTGGATTCAAGTTGAACGCGAAAAGAATTGGAGGTGAACTTGTACCTGAGGAAGCTCGGATCTTCAAGGGTATAATTCTTGTTCTTCAATTTTTCGTTTAATTAATAATTATGCATAAAGGGTGATCCGGGTATATGGTTTGTAAAATTTTAAACTCTGATTTTTACACGTTTTCGCTTATTTTTGCAATTTGATTGCGTTCTTGAATATTACAAACCTAACAGTGGCATCAGAGCCAAACCTTTATGCGAATTATTAATTGTTTTAATTTGATATGTATATTGATATGTGTTTAGAATAATTTAATTGGGCATAAATTGTTGTATAAAATTTATTTTATGAAAAAAAAAAATCCCGAAAGCCTGTTATTCGGAATTTGTTGAAAACCGCGAACTGTTTTTGGATTTGTTTTGTTCGCTGTTGATTGGCGAGGTGGTTGCTGATTCGCCGCAAGTGGATGGTTGCTTCATATGATTTCTACAGGATTACTTTGTTTTCTATATTTTATATATATTAAACAAGGGATGCCAAGATATGCCTTATATATATATATTTATATACTTTACAGGTAATAATTATCATATTTCCTTTCAAAAGTATCATGATGCTTGACATATTCTGGATTCACGTGGCCTTGCAGGATTCGTGAATTATAAATATTATATATTTATAATATATATAATAAATATATAATATTTTTAATTATTTTATAATTAAAATAAAAAGTTTATTTTAATCTTAAAATAAAAGGTTTATTTTAATATTAAAATAAAAGAGTTTATTTTAATTATAAAATTAAATTTCATGCTAACTAATTAGAGTTGGAATTTGATTCCATGCTAACTAATTAGAGTTGAAATTGGATTTCATATTTCCTTAAATAAAAGAGTTTATTTAGATATGAAATAAGATTTCATATTATTTAAAATAAAGGAGTTTATTAATAAATAGGAAAGAGAATCCTTGTTTCCTTAAATAAAGGAGTTTATTTAGATATGAAATAAAATTTCATATTATTCAAAATAAAAGAGATTATTTATGAATAGGAAAGAGAATCGTGTTTCCTTTAATAAAGGTGTTATGTTTTTTACATGGAATTGGATTCCATAATTAATTAAAATAAAGGAGTTTATTTTGATTAAAGATTTTGATTAAAATAAAATAGTTTATTTTATTCAAAATTGGATAAATTAAAATAAAATAGTTTTATTTTGATTTAAATTTGGATTAAAATAAAGGAGTTTATTTTTATTCAAAAATAGATTTTATACTAACTAAATTTGCTCATTAAATGATATCAATATATATATTGAATGTTTATTATTCATCAGATGAATGTTATGTATTGATGCATATGGTGATATGTATGATAATAAATGAGATTGATTATGGACAATTGACCAATGTGATTGGATTTTATTTTAGTTGGATGCATGAATGTATGGGTTTTATTAAATGGGGTCTGCAGACTGCCTTCTCTAATTTTTCTTAATGTAAATTCTATCTCTCTCCTATGCACTTCCCTCGATCACGATCAAGGTTTCTATTTATTTTAAATAGTTTTGTAATAAGAATAGTTAGAATTATTTTGAAGAATTGGAGATCAAGGGACAAGAAGCGCGTGAAGACCCGTTTGTAATGGAGCCCGAGTTTAAATGTAATAGTTATATATAAATATTATTTCTTGCACCCCTAGGATTTTGTTAGGTTTGTAATATTCAAGAACGCAATCAAATTGCATAAAAGTGCGAAAACGTGTAAAAAATCAGAGTTTAAAAATTTTACAAACCATATACCGGATCACCCTTTAAGCATAATTATTAATTAAACGAAAAGATAAAGAATAAAATCATACCCTTGAAGATCGAGCTTCCTCAGGTACAAGTTCACCTCCAAATCCTTTCGCGTTCAACTTGAATCCACCGGGTTTGGTTCCTTCCTTTGATCAATGTTAGCCACCCATAAGTTTGGCCTCTAGAGGTGATCCACCAAAGAAAATAAAGAAAAGAAGAAGGGTATTAGCTCAACCCTAGTTTTCTATCTCTATAAAAGGCGTACTCTCCCACAAATTGGAATTATTACATATATGAAAAGTCATCGATATCCGATATAAGACTCCTCTTATAAAGATATCGGGTAACCTTATTTAATAAAAATATGGTATTATTTAATTAAATGGGCTCCCTAATCTTATTAGGGATAATTAATTAAACTCCTTTAACTAATTTTCCCTCCTAATCCTATTAGGAATAAATGAGAGTACTTATATTAAATTAATTCCTAAACTCTTTTAGAAATTAAAATAATAATAATTGTAATAATATTAATAAGACTCCTCTTGTTAATTTATATTTAATATTTCTAAAATATTAAATAATAAATATTAAGCTATTTAATTTATTCTATCACCATAGATTAAATTAAATATACTTAACATATATTATTACGATTATGCCATTAACTTCTTAAATAATTATTCTTCCTTTTTATGGTGTGACCCTTTAGGTTCTCCATATTAAATAGGTTGTGAATAAATCAATTAGAACAATTCTAATCTTATTTAAATAAATAAATTAAACAATTAATTTATTTAAATAAATAATATTTATTCTACAATAGGGATAAGCCTCCTTAGCGATCAACGACTTTCCAGATAATATAGATTTCAACATTAATCATAATAGAACATTTGAGTAAATAGTTACCATACAATTCAATCCTTCCACAATACAATGTCCCAATTAAATATTAGACATGGAATTACTGTCAAGTCTTATTTTATTTAATTATATGTATTTCGATCCTTAAATGCACAACTCAAATAATGCAAATTAGAAACTCCTTTCTAATTTTATTACGCTTTGCCAAGGACTACTGAGTTGTCATTTATCGAATCACATAGGACATTTCTCTTCTTTTATTAGAAGTGGTAGATTCTTTATTGATCATACATTATCTCCATATACAACTTATTATACCCAAGCATACCCTTTGATATACCCTAAGGGTCTTAAGGAATAAGTCAAAGTATAACTCATCATACACAAGATACTATGATGATCTCAAGTCCAAGGATTACTTGTACTACTATCACACTGAGAATTCATATTGACAGTAAGTAAAACTCCATTAGGTATTCCATTCATGCGAGCCACGCTCGTTGAACTTATTCTCTAATAAGCACCTACATACTTGCTTTAGTGTCTCCACACAAATGATCATGAGATCAATCATCCTCATCCAATGAGCAAGTTAACGTATGTACCAATCTATCTGGATTCACTAATCCCCAATTTAGTAATCCAATGATTGGGAACTATTTTAGTTTTAAGCTTTCTAAGAATTTAGATCTCATTAGAATGATCATCATCATTATTCTAAAAGCATTGCTTAAAACTATGGGTTTATCACATATTATAAAAAGCAAGATCATGTAGATAATTAAAAGCCTTTAATAAATTAATACTTTTTATTAATAAATGAATAAGATTGTTACAAAGTATATGCTTTATCATCAAACATGATTGAACTTGTGTGCATACTACTTTCAATCTCCCACTTGCACTAAAGCCAATCGTCATTGTATCTTATACTCTTCTTCTCTAAGTGACGATTATCCTGTTGTTGGATAAGCTTTAGTTAATGGATATGTAATGTTGTTCTTGAGAGTCCACTATCTCTATAGTGATTTCCCATCTTTCAATGATTCTAATAATCAAATGAAAGTGCCACAACACATGTTTAGATCTAAGATGAGACTTAGGAACAATTCCTAGTTCTGTAATGAACTTTTAATCTAAACAATCAACTTGCAGCTTCATTTATAGCTATATACATTGTCATTTTCACTAAACCAGCAACTCTTTGCTGTTTGGAACCTTTCCAATTCACTGCACCACTGTTCAAGATAACGCTTTACCTTAAAGTGGATTTTTCTATCATCTTGGTCTGTCTGAAAAACTTGAGTCTATTAAGCCCTCTAGTTTTAATTTAGACCCACCATGAATATGATCACATCCTTAGTGCCGGTTAAGCACTTTAAGATGTTTTTCACTGACTCATAGTGAACTTCTCCATAATATGACTGATCAACAACAGTCTCTCAGACATTTCATTGCATGCATGATTGTCACTCATGCGACCTCTCTTTTCAGGAGTCTGTGGGGACTATTAAGAGAGATTCACTCCATGGCTCACAAACATGAAACATCTCTTGGAGCTTGCCATGCTAAACGACTTTAGCATCAAATGAATATACGTTCCTTGGGTTAAGTCGAGGATCCTTTTAAATCTATCTATATAGATTTGTATCCCCAATTATGATACTCTTCCCAAATCATTCATGGAGTAATGTTTAGATAACTTTATCTTTTACCGATCAGTAGCATTGGTATGTTATTCCTCATCCGTAGTATATCAACATATAATACTAGAAATTTCACGATGCTCCCTAATCGACTTTTTTGTACACACTATGTTCATTCTTATTTTTGATAAAATCAAACTCTTTTGATTGCCTCATCAAAACGAATGTTCCATATTTGAGAAACTTGCTTCAATCCATTTCTCCGAAAGTGTCACAACACTTACCTCATCGTATGTAATGGATCATCATCTTCTATGATGTGTACCTCATCATCATCATCCATGATGAATCCATACCTCCTAGGTATCTTTGGTACTATTCCATTTACGATTTAGGTTGCCAGGTACAATAGGTCTATCTATAGGTTCCTCTTATTTGACTTATAGTATTTTGTGGTTCTTGAACTCTTCAAGATCTATTATCCTCCCACTAGCCCTTTTAATGATAAACACCTTTATCTTAGAAAGCGTGTTTCGTAACAAACACCTTTTGCTAAGTAAAATTATAGAACATATACCCTAAACTTACTTTAGGATGTCCCACAAATCATACATGTCAAATCTTGTCCCAAGCTTATCCTTTGAAACCTTTTCACATAAGTTAGACAACCCTTATCTCAACATACTTAAGATTAGGAATCCTCTATGTCCATAACTTTTATGGAGTCTTGGGGTAAATGGATTTTGAGGTTACTTTTCGTAGATATGCAGACCATTTCTAGGACATGATCCTGAAGGATCTTTGGAATGTCGGTAAAATCATTTTGGACCGCACCATCTTCAACAAGGTATCATTTTTCTTTCGGATACATCAATCAATTATTACGTATCATGAGTCATGTCCATTATGACAAAACCATTTGAGATGATCTAAAACTTATTTCACAAGTATTTATTTCTTGATCTAATCAAAGAATCTTAATACATTGTCAATTTGTTTCATACACGAATTCTTTGAACCTTTCAAATAATTCATACTTGTATTTCAAGCAAATACACACATTCAATTCTTTGAATGATCATCTCCTTTTCTTATACTAATTTGTTCAATATGCAAAATTATTTTCATGTAAGTCAAGTATACAAAATTTATTAAGTAATATTCCAGTTCTATATAAAACATTATTATTATAAATAGAACAACAATTGTTTTTAATTATAATATCAAAGATTTCATTGTCCAACAATAAAATGGAAATAATATTTTTAACAAGAACTGGAATACAATAACAACTTATTGACTTAATAGATTTGCCCGTAGGCATTGCTAAACTATAAGTTTCTATGGCTAATGTAGCAACCTTTGTTACATTTCCCGCACATAGGATTACTTATATTTGTTTAGCTTTCTACTTCTGCTTGGTCCCTTCATAAATCTATATTTATGATAACCAAAGTCGGTATCCAATACCCAAGTAGAACCTTGACTTAAAGAAAAATTTATTTCAATCATGAACAAAAACTGTATTGTAACCAAAACTTCACTAAGCTTCTTTGGTTAGCCTCTGCAAGATGCTTCTCGCAATTTCTTTCCAGTGTCCAGGCTTATTGCAATGGAAGCAAACTCCTTTGCTATTCGTATCAGTTTTGTTCTTATTATCCTTTGTTTACGCCTTTCTGTTTACCTTCTTTGAATCGTTCTTCTTTTCAGAAGATCCTTTGGTCCCTACCAGTAAGACATGGTCTTTCTTGGTTGAAAGTGACTCTCAACATTTTTCAACATGTTAAGCAAATCAAAGCCAAAGTCGATATCTAGCTTGTTCATATGAAAATTCACAACAATTGTGAAAGGAGTTAGGGAGTGAGGGCAAGATCAAATCTTGGCTCAACTCTCCATCCATGATAAAAAACCTGTTGTCCTAATTGATCAATCAAATTGATTATGTTAAGAACTTTTTATCTGCACTATAGTGCCATTGGCCATTCTAGATCGGAAGAGCTCCTTAGATGTCGATATCTATCATCCCCTACTTTCCTCACCATCAACTACTTGATGTGCGGTGAATATAGTAGAGCATCCATAGTTTTATGTCGACGTCAAGCTCGTTATTTCATAGATGCGAGCATGATGCATCGAGCTAAGCATGCATCATCTTGCCACTTTCTAAAAGTAGCAATGTCTTCCTCAGAGGCATTATCTCGCAACCATTGCGAGGATAGGCGATTAAGGACATAAGATAGCTTTTCAGCTATGAGAACTATTCTCAAATTCCTTAACCAATCCGTTTAATACGGTCCGGTTAAATAGCATCTAATATGCTTCGCAGTGATAGTAATTTAGACATTGTAAAATTCTGTAAACGAATTTGTAATTAACAATATTTTAACATACATTCTTTTATTAATTACCAAAATAATTTAGGTCTTGTTTTAAATTGGTATCTCCCACTATTTTCTTCAAACAATATTACCCTCACTTATATAGTTCGGCAAAATCTAATTAAAGATTTGCTAGTGAGAATAAGGATCCCATTTCAAATGTATATAGCCTTGTGGTGACACAATAAACTATATATAAATAAATAGGTAGACAACTTTTGTCAATTACATCAACTATGCAACTCTTTTTCTTTTGCCTCTTAGATTATTTTGATCAAGTGGTGGCACATCCGAATCAAAATTATCCAAGTTAAGTCCGACCTAGCACTCCATATATTCAAAAACGAAAAATAGTATCCTTGTGGTGACACAACAAAACAATATTGTTTTATTTTCTTTATAAGCATCAAATGTGATAAATTAACATCTTAAATACTTAATACTTGCCTTGTGGTGACACAACAAACTCATATTAAATATTTAATACTCTATTAATTTTATCATGCTAGAAGCTTACGCTCGATATTCCAAATATCTTTGAACGCTTAGGACTTAATATAAAAATTGAGGGGTTTGTTATTAATTTGTCTCATCTTGTTTTTAGCGCATGCACATATATATATATATATATATATATATATATATATATATATATATAAAATACGCTATCATATTAATGAACATGCGAAGCATGTTTACATAATATATAATATATATAGTATAAGCATGCACATATAGAATACTATATTCTACTCGGATTGATTATGGACTTTTATTCTAGTTTGGTTCATTAGAGCCACCAAGTGAACCAAAAGGTCAAACCCTAGGGGTGCAAGAAATAATATTTAAATATAACTATTACATTTAAACTCGGGCTCCATTACAAACGGGTCTTCACGCGCTCCTTGCTTCTTGATCTCTAATTCTTCAAAATTAATTCTAACTATTCCTATTACATAATTATTTAAAATAAATAGTCCCCTTGATCAGCAGTCAAGGGGAAGTACATAGGAGGGAGATAGAATTTACATTCAGAAAAATTAGAGAAGACGAGGTACGCAGACCCCATTTAATAAAACCCATACATTCATGCATCCAACTAAAATAAAATCCAATCATATTGGTCAATAGTCCATAATCAATCCCATTTATTATCATACACATCATTATATGCATCAATAAATAACATTCATCTTATGAATAATAAATATTTAATATATATATTGATATCATTTAATGGGAAAATTTAGTTAGTATAAAATCTAATTTTGAATTAAAATAAACTCCTTTATTTCAATCCAAATTTAAATCAAAATAAAACTATTTTATTTTAATTTATCCAATTTTGAATAAAATAAACTATTTTATTTTAATCAAAATCTTTAATCAAAATAAACTCCTTTATTTTAATTAATTATGGAATCCAATTCCATGTAATAAAAAAATTTATTAAAGGAAACACTAATTTTCTTTTCTATTCACAAATAAACTCCTTTATTTTGAATAATATAAAATCTTATTTTATATCTAAATAAACTCCTTTATTTAAGGAAATATGAAATCCAATTTCAACTCCAACTAGTTATCATGGAATCCAATTCCAACTCTAATTAGTTAGCATGAAATCTAATTTTAAAATTAAAATAAACCTTTTTATTTTAAGATTAAAATAAACTTTTTTTTAATATTAAAATAAACTTTATTTTAATTATAAAATAATTAAGGATAATATATATATATATATATATATATATATATATATATATATATAATATAATATATATATATATATATCATATATATATAAATATCTCTACCTAATTATAAGATTTCTTTCAAATTCAATTAGTTAGCAAATTATTTGTAACTTTAAATCATGAAGCACGTGGGCTACCATTATTGATTTCCGTGAATTATTGCCTTGATTTCCGTGCGCTGGGTGGCTGGTGGCTACTGATTTCTTTATATTCTTGCACGGAATTAGTTATAATATATATAATATATCAATTGCAAAAATACCACGGAATTGACACCATGATGTGATTTACCATTATACCAATCCATGCGAAGAAAAAAAAACGTGTATCCCTTGAAAGTGGTTAGCTTACGTGATCGGTATGATGAAAAAAATAATTCTTTTTAGATTTTTTTTTTTTATATTTATACAATAAAATTATGCCCAATTAAATTGTTCTAAACACATATCAATATACATATCAAATTAAAACAATTAATAATTTACATAAAGGTTTGGCTCTGATGCCACTGTTAGGTTTGTAATATTCAAGAACGCAATCAAATTGCATAAAAGTGCGGAAACGTGTAAAAAATTAGAGTTTAAAAATTTTACAAACCATATACCCGGATCACCCTTTATGCATAATTATTAATTAAACGAAAAGATAAAGAATAAAATCATACCCTTGAAGATCGAAGCTTCCTCGTGTACAAGTTCACCTCCAAATCCTTTCGCGTTCAACTTGAATCCACCGGGTTTGGTTCCTTCCTTTGATCAACGTTAGTCACCCATATGTTTGGCCTCTAGAGGTGATCCACCAAAGAAAAATAAAGATTCAAGAAGAAGGGGTATTGGCTCAACCCTAGTTTTCTATCTCTATAGAAAAGGTGCACTCTCCCACAAATTGGAATTATGATACGATATATCGATATCCGATATAAGACTCCTCTTATAAAGATATCGGTAACCTTATTTAATAAAAATAAGGTATTATTTAATTAAATGGGCTCCCCTAATCTTATTAGGGATAATTAATTAAACTCCTTTAACTAATTTTTCCTCCTAATCCTATTAGGAATAAATGAGAGTACTTATATTAAATTAATTACTAAACTCTTTTAGAAATTAAAATAATAATAATTGTAATAATATTAATAAGACTCCTCTTATTAATTTATATTTAATATTTCTAAAATATTAAATAATAAATATTAAGCTATTTAATTTATTCTATCACCATAGATTAAATTAAATATACTTAATATATTATTACGATTATGCCATTAACTTCTTAAATAATTATTCTTCCTTTTATGGTGTGACCCTTTAGGTTCTCCATATTAAACGGTTATTGAATAAATCAATTAGAACAATTCTAATCTTATTTAAATAAATAAATTAAACAATTAATTTATTTAAATAAATAATATTTATTCTACAATAGGGATAAGCCTCCTAGCGATCAACGACTTTCCAAATAATATAGATTTCAACATTAATCATAAAAGAACCTTTGAGTAAATAGTTACCATACAATTCAATCCTTCCACCATACAATGTCCCAATTAAATATAAGACATGGAATTACTTGTCAAGTCTTATTTTATTTAATTATATGTATTTCGATCCTTAAATGCACAACTCAAATAATGCAAATTAGAAACTCCTTTCTAATTTTATTCGCCGCCAAGGACTACTTGGGTTGTCATTTATCGAATCACATAGACATTCTCTTCTTTTATTAGAAGTGGTAGATTCTTTATTGATCATACATTATCTCCATGTACAACTTATTATACCCAAGCATACCCTTTGATATACCCTAAGGGTCTTAAGGAATAAGTCAAAGTATAACTCATCATACACAAGATACTATGATGATCTCAAGTCCAAGGATTACTTGTACTACTATAACTACAGAATTCCTATCGACAGCAAGTAAAACTCCATTAGGTATTCCTTTGCGAGCCAACGTCAAAGTGAACTTATTCTCTAATAAGCACCTACATACTTGCTTTAGTGTCTCCACACAAATGATCATGAGATCAATCATCCTCATCCAATGAGCAAAGAACGATGTACCAATCTATCCGGATTCACTAATCCCCAATTTAGTAATCCAATGATTGGGAACTATTTTAGTTTTAAGCTTTCTAAGAATTTAGATCTCATTAGAATGATCATCATCATTATTCTAAAAGCATTGCTTAAAAAACTATGGGTTTATCACATATTATAAAAACAAGATCATATAGATAATTAAAAGCCTTTAATAAATTAATACTTTTTATTAATAAATGAATAAGATTGGTACAAAGTATATGCTTTATCATCAAACATGATTGTCTTGTGTGCATACTACTTTCAGATTTGACCTTTTGGTTCACTTGGTGGCTCTAGTGAACCAAACTAGAATAAAAGTCCATAATCAATCGGGTAGAATATAGTATTCTATATGCATCTTGGTGCATGCTTATACTATATATATTATATATTATGCAAACATGCTATCAGCATGTTAATTAATATGACGCATGTATTTATATATATATATATATGCATGCATGCTTAAATAAGATGAGACAAATTAATAACAAACCCCTCAATTTTTATATTAAGTCCTAAGCGTTCAAAGATATTTGGAATATCGAACGTCGCCTTCTAGCATGATAAAACTAATAGAGTATTAAATATTTAATATGAGTTTGTTGTGTCACCACAAGGCAAGTATTAAGTATTTAAGATGTTAATTTATCACATTTGATGCTTATAAGGAAAATTGAACAATATTGTTTTGTTGTGTCACCACAAGTATGATATTTTTCTTTTTTGAATATATGGAGTGCTAGGTCGGACTTAACTTGGATAATTTTGATTCGGATGTGCCACCACTTGATCAAAATAATCTAAGAGGCAAAAGAAAAGGAGTTGCATAGTTGATGTAATTGACAAAAAGTTATCTACCTATTTATTTATATATAGTTTGTTGTGTCACCACAAGGCTATATACATTTGAAATGGGATCCTTATTCTCACTAGCAAATCTTTAATTAGATTTTGCCGAACTATATAAGTGAGGGTAATATAGTTTGAAGAAAATAGTGGGAGATACCAATTTAAAACAAGACCTAATTTATTTTGGTAATTAATAAAAGAATGTATGTTAAAATGTTGTTAATTACAAATTCATTTACGTAATTTTACAATGTCTAAAATTACTATCATTCTGAAGCATATTAGATGCTAAATTAACGTAATCGAATTAAATCGGATTGGTTAAGGAATTTGAGAATAGTTCTCATAGTCGAAAAGCTATCTTATGTCCTTAATACGCCTATCCCGCAGAATGGTTGCGCATAATGCCTCCGAGGAAGACATTGCTACTTTTAGAAAGTGGCAAGATGATGCATGATTGGCTCAATGCATCATGCTCGCATCCATGAGTAACGAGCTTCAACACAAGATGAAACTATGGATGCTCCTACTATATTCCTGCACATCAAGTAGTTGATGGTGAGGAAAGTAGGACTGATAGATATCAGATATCTAAAGAGCTCTTCCGATCTATAATGGCCAATGGCACTATAGTACAGACAAAAAGTTCTTAACATAATCAATTTGATTGATCAATTAGGACAATTGGTTTTGTCATGGATGGAGAGTTGAGCCAAGATTTGATCTTGCACTCACTCCCGGACTCCTTTCACAATTGTTGTGAATTTTTCATATGAACAAGCTAGATATCAGCTTCACTGATTTGCTTAACATGTTGAAAAATGTTGAGAGTCACTTTCCAACCAAGAAAGACCATGTCTTACTGGTAGGGGCCAAAGGATCTTTTGAAAAGAAGAACGATTCAAAGAAGGTAAATAGAAAGGCGTAAACAAAGGATAATAAGAACAAAACTGATACGGATAGCAAAGGAGTTTGCTTCCACTGCAATAAGCCTGGACACTGGAAAGAAACTGCAAGAAGCATCTTGCAGAGGCTAACCAAAGAAGCTTAGTGAAGTTTTTTTTTACAAATACAAATTTGTTCATTATTTAAAATAATTTTTTCTTTAAGTCAAGGTTCTACTTGGGTATTGGATACCGACTTTGGTTATCATAAATATAGATTTATGAAGGGACCAAGCAGAAGTAGAAAGTTAAACAAAGATAAGTAATCCTATGTGTGGAAAATGAAGCAAAGGTTGCTGCATTAGCAATAGAAACTTATTGTTTAGCACTGCCTACGGGCAAATCTATTAAGTCAATAAGTTGTTATTGTATTCTAGTTCTCGTTGAAAACATTATTTCCATTTTATTGTTGGACAATGAAATCTTTGGTATTATATTTAAGAACAATTGTTGTTCTATTTATAATAATAATGTTTTGTATAGAACTGAAATATTACTTAATAGATTTTGTATACTTGACTTACGTGGAAAATTATTTTATAAATTGAACAAAATAATATAAGAAAAGGAGATGATCATTCAAAGAGTTGAATATATGTATTTGTTGAAATACAAGTGTGAATTATTTGAAAGGTTCAAAGAATTCAGAAGTGAAACAAATTGGCAAAGTATTAAGATTCTTTGATTAGATCAAGGAATAAATACTTGTGCAATAAGTTTCTAGATCATCTCAAATGGTTTTCTCATAATGGACACATCCTCGACATGCAATAATTGATTGATGTATCCGAATGAAAAATCGTACCTTGTTGGACATGGTGCGGTCCATAATGATTTTACCGACATTCCAAAGATCCTTCAGGATAATGTCCTAGAAATGGTGCATATCTCACGAAAATGATAACCTCAAAATCCAGCCCCAAGACTCCATAAAAGTTATGGAAGGGGGAGGATTCCTAATCTTAAGTATGTTAAGATAAGGGTTGTCCAACTTATGTGAAAAGGTTTCAAAGGATAAGCTTGGGACAAGATTTGACATGTACAAATTTGTGGGACATCCTAAAGTAAGTTTAGGGTATATGTTCTATAATTCTACTTAGCAAAAGGTGTTTGTTACGAAACACGCGCTTTCTAAGATAAAGGTGTTTATCATTAAAAGGGCTAATGGGAGGATAATAGATCTTGAAGAGTTCAAGAACCACAAAATACTATAAGTCAAATAAGAGGAACACGTAGATAGACCTATTATACCACAACCCAGAATCATAAATTTGGAATAGAAATCAAGATACTGGAGGTATGGATTCATCATAGATGATGATGATGAGGTACACATCATAGAAGATGATGATCCGATTACATACGATGAGGTAAGTGTTGTAGAACACTCAGAGAAATGGATGAAGCAAGTTTCTCAAATATGGAACATTCGTTTTGATGAGGCAATCAAAAGAGTTTGATTTTATCAAAAATAAGAATGAACCTAGTGTGTACAAAAGGGTCGGTGGGAGCATCGTGACATTCCTAGTATTATATGTTGATATACTACGGATAAGGAATGACATACCAATGCTACAATCAAGAAAGATAAAGTTGTCTAAACATTCCTCCATGAATGATTTGGAAGAGTATCTTAATTGGGGATATAAATCTATATAGATAGATTTAAGAGGATGCTCGACTTAACCCAAGGAACGTATATTCATTTGATGCTAAAGTCGTTTAGCATGACAAACGCAAGAGATGTCTCATGTAGATGAGCTATGGAGTATATCTCTTAATAGTCCCCACAGACTCTCGAAAAAGAGAGGTCGCATGAGTGACTATCATGTATGCAATGAAATATACGAGACACGATGTTGATCGGTCATATTATGGAGAAGTTCACTATGAGTCGGTGAAAAACATCTTAAAGTGCTTAACCCGGCACTAAGGATGTGATCATATTCATGGTGGGTCTAAATTAAAACTAGAGGGCTTAATGAGACTCAAGTTTTTTCAGATGCAGACAAGATGACGTAAAAAATCTACTTTAAGGTAAAGCGTTATCTTGAGCAGTGGTGCGAGTGAATTGGAAAGGTTCCAAACAAAGAAAGAGTTCTTTGGTTTAGTGATAAAGACAAAGTAATATAGCTATAAATGAAGTCGCAAGTTGATTGTTTGGATTAAAAGTTCATTACGTAACTAGGAATAGTTCCTAAGTCTCATCTTGGATCTAAACATGTGTTGTGGCACTTTCATTTGATTATAAGAATCATTGAAAGATGGGAAATCACTATAGAGATGGTGGACTCTCAAGAACAACATTACATATCCATTAACTAAAGCTTATCCAACAGTAGGATAATCGTCACTTAGAGAAGAAGAGTATAAGATACAATGGCGATTGGCTTTAGTGCAAGTGGGAGATTGAAAGTAATATGCACACAAGCCAATCATGTTTGATGATAAAGCATTTACTTTGTAACAATCTTATTCATTTATTAATAAAAAGTATTAATTTATTAAAAGCTTTTAATTATCTACATGATGCTGTTTTATAATATGTGATAAACCCATAGTTTTAAGCAATGCTTTTAGAATAATGATGATGATCATTCTAATGAGATCTAAATTCTTAGAAAGCTTAAAACTAAAATAGTTCCCAATCATTGGATTACTAAATTGGGGATAAGTGAATCCGAATAGATTGGTACATACGTTGCTTGCTCATTGGATGAGGATGATTGATCTTATGATCATTTGTTTGGAGACACTAAAGCAAGTATGTAGGTGCTTATTAGAGAATAAGTTCACTGAACGTGACACGCTAAGGAATACATAATGGAGTTTTACTTGCCTGTCAATAGGAATTCCTGTAGTGATAGTAGTACAAGTGATCCTTGGACTTGAGATCATCATAGTATCTTGTGTATGATGAGTTATACTTTGACTTATTCCTTAAGACCCTTAGGGTATATCAAAGGGTATGCTTGGGTATAATAAGTTATACATGGAGATAATGTATGATCAATAAAGAATCTACCACTTCTATTAAAAGAAGAGAAATGTCCTATGTGATTCGATAAATGACAACCTAGTAGTCCTTGGCAAGAAGCGTAATGAAATTAGAAAGGAGTTTCTAATTTGCATTATTTGGAGTTGTGCATTTAAGAGTCGAAATACATATAATTAAATAAAATAAGACTTGACAGTAATTCCATGTCTTATATTTAATTGGGACATTGTATGGTGGAAGGATTGAATTGTACGGTAACTATTTACTCAAAGGTTCTTTTATGATTAATGTTGAAATCTATATTATCCGGAAAGTCGTTGATCGCTAGGAGGCTTATCCCTATTGTAGAATAAATATTATTTATTTAAATAAATTAATTGTTTAATTTATTTATTTAAATAAGATTAGAATTATTCTAATTGATTTATTCACAATAGGTTTAATATGGAGAACCTAAAGGGTCACACCATAAAAGGAAGAATAATTATTTAAGAAGTTAATGGCATAATCGTAATAATATGTTATGTATATTTAATTTAATCTAGGGTGATAGAATAAATTAAATAGCTTAATATTTATTATTTAATATTTTAGAAATATTAAATATAAATTAATAAGAGGAGTCTTATTAATATTATTACAATTATTATTATTATTTTAATTTCTAAAAGAGTTTAGAAATTAATTTAATATAAGTACTCTCATTTATTCCTAATAGGATTAGGAGGAAAATTAGTTAAAGGAGTTTAATTAATTATCCCTAATAAGATTAGGGAGCCCATTTAATTAAAAGAGTTTAATTAAATAATACCTTATTTTATTAAATAAGGTTACCTGATATCTTTATAAGAGGAGTCTTATATCAGATATCAAGAGATACGCAATTCCAAATGTTGGAGAGTACGCTCATTTTCTATAGAGATAGAAAAACTAGGGTTTAGCCAACCACCCATCTTCTTGAATCCTTCTTCTTCCTTGGTGGATCACCTCTAGAGGCCAAACACTTGGGTGGCTAACGTTGATCAAAGGAAAGAACCAAACCCGGTGGATTCAAGTTGAACGCGAAAAGAATTGGAGGTGAACTTGTACCTGAGGAAGCTCGGATCTTCAAGGGTATAATTCTTGTTCTTCAATTTTTCGTTTAATTAATAATTGTGCATAAAGGGTGATCCGGGTATATGGTTTGTAAAAATTTTAAACTCTGATTTTTACACGTTTCCGCTTATTTTTGCAATTTGATTGCGTTCTTGAATATTACAAACCTATTTGAAGTATATGATAGGTGGTCGTTCTCCTTCCTTAACAACGGGTGCTGATACTGACGTCTTTCCATCATTGTTGAATCTCCTCTTCTTGAAATGTCCATTCTTATTGTTTTGACCATGATTACAACCAAAGTGGTTACCATTTCTGGCGTGTTGATTCCCTCCACACTTATTGTCACCACTTCAATGACTGCTATCACTGGTATTATCATTTTGCCGGTTGCTCTCTTTTGGTTGGGTTGACTCATTATCGCGCTCCAATAACTGAGCACTATTAATAACATCTAAAAAATACAAAACACAGTTTATGAGAGATAAGATATTGACGTATCTCGGGTTTCAAACCTCTTAGAAACATTTGTGTCATTCTCTCCTCATTATCAACCAAATGGGACGCAAACCGAGATAACTCGGCAAACTTAGCTTCGTACTGCGACACGGTCATGTTGTTTTGCTCCAATTTGATGAACTCTACCTCTTTCATGTGACGAATACTTTCGAGAAAATACTTGTCACTGAACAGTTCTTGGAACTTCTCGCAAGACATCTTCAGTACGGCAGGTTGAGTACGCTTTACAGATTCCCACCAGTAATCTGCCTCTACCCGCAACATGAAGGTGGCAAAGGGAACCTTTTGCTCCTCAGAGCATCCCAAGACATAAAATATCTTGTTGATAGTGTTTCCACCTACATTTTGGACAGGAGCCGCTCTCGCCTGATGTTGCATGAATTGCATAAAGCATCTGAACATTCCATCATTCATCATTTGGTCAGTGTTATCGTTTGCATGAGGATTGTCGCCTTCCTGATGCACATTATCTTGATTATTGATCTGTGGAGACTCAACGGTCTCCTGTGCTCCATTGTTATTTTCAACATTCTCAGATGTCATTTTTAAATACTACCACAAAACAAGGGTTAATTAACATATCACATATTATCCCAATACTCTAACTGACCAATTAAATACCAAATAAACTTAGGTAGGTCATACTAGCGAAGGAATTCCCCGTCTCTCCCCTCCTAGTTCTTGTCTCACATCTCAGCCAGGGATCATATCCCTAAGTTTTGATACTCAATCATGACGCCCCAAAATAGGTATACATCACCTATTCTCGAAGTCGCCAAATACATGGTACGTAATACAAATACAATCTTAAATATACAACATGAGCTGTGAGTTTTAATACAAATATTGTCTTCTAGACAGTATTCAAATTCAAAATAAGTCCTCAATACATTTATTATCACACTATTTCATAGAATAGTGAGGACTACTAATGCTATCATCTGGACCGTCACTCCGTTCCCCGACTAGTCCCTGTTATGTTCTCATTTCCTGAAGAGAACAATCAAAGCAAAAGGGTGAGCTCAACTAGCCCAGTAAGAAATATTATGGCTAAGATAATATAGAATAAATTATCGTTAGCTTTCAACAGTGTTAAACTGATACAATATAACAAACATCAAGTTTAAGCGCAATGTAACGTTTACCGTCATCCTCGCACTACTACCAAGAATATTCATTAGTATCACAACCATAAATTATCCATGCACTACGGGCCAAGGATATTCGTGTTTTCATCAATGGTCATGATCATGCCAACAACTGTCCATCAATGCACTAAGGGCCAATGAGGACTTTTACCACATCATTTGTAACATTACGGTCATGACTATACCGAAAAATCCCTGGTATTAATCATACCAAGTCCATCTATGCACTACAGGCCACTGATGACTTTCAACATAATATAAACATGAGGATGATGACAATGATATAATAATTCAATAAAACAAGTTCAAGAATTAAATTTTAAAGATTTATAAGTTAATTCATCCTGAACTCAAAAACATCTAAATTGTCAACCTGATACTGCTTTGTGGAGTAAAATTCAAGAATACTCAGAAGAATATTTTCATGAAAAGATACTGGATGAAGCGCAAATATCTAGGATATTCTACTAATTTCATGGAGTATAGAAGCAAAAAATTTAACCAACTGAGTATAATAGAATATATGAACCTGCAAATGGATTTTCGCCCGCCATGCGGTAATCCACGTAGACAGATCATTTCCACAATTTAATAAGGAATGCATACAAAGGATCATTCACCATGCATGTGGTAATCCACATAGACAGGTTATTCCAACCGAATAATAAAGAATGGAATAACAGAAGAATTCACCATTCATGCGATAGATCGCATGCAGCAATGTGTTATTCCCAAATGTAATAATAAAGAATGGAACCGTGTCATTCGAAATCCATGCATGCATGGATATTCCAATGTAATAATAAAGAATGAAATAACAATGTAATTCACCGTGCATGCGATAGACCACACGTGCAAAAGTTATTCCAATGTAATAATAAATAATGGAACTGTGTCATGCGTAATACGCATTGCATGTGATATTCCAAATGTAATAATAAAGAATGGAATAACAGAAGAATTTCACCATATATGCGGTACTTCGCATAGATAAGTTATTCCAACATAATAATAAGGATTGGAATAACAATAACTCTCTTCACGAAAATGAAAGAAATAATACCCCTTACCTTAGAATAAAGCTGGATACTGGAATAGAGAGGTAGCAGACTTCTCTTCTTCTTTCTCTTTATAATTTTTCTCTATAATAATTGCTCTATAGCTTTAGTGAATTGGTGAGAAATGAAGAAAGAATGAGCTTCTATTTATAGAAAAATATAGTTTCGATAATTGCACATTTTGGGGCTCGAAAAATTATTGTACAATACCTCCAACTTTTCTTTTATTTTTAATTTAGTCCTGCAAGTATTATCAAACTTGCACCACCTCCCCTAATAGTAAATAATGTGAATCAATAGTTTAATCATGTGAATAAATAGTTATAATCATGTGAAAATACGAATAACAGTATAGTACCTCCATCTATACCTTCATCTTTAACTTAGTCATGCAAGTATTATCAATCTTGCACCAACTCCCCTAATAGTACATGAATGTGAATCAATAGTACACACATGTGAACAAATAGTTATAATCATGTGAATTAATAACAATTAATTCCTCATCTATCCGATTAATTACCCGATAACTTCCACACATCAATTATTATCGAAATAAATGTCGATTTTCAATAACACTAATAATTCCAACCCAATGGAATTATCAATTTCATCTTTAATCAACACGAACTTATTCATCATTAATATTATAACTCACAATATTTAACAATTAGGTCGTTCCCAGGAAAGAGGGGGCTTTCCGATATGGATTTCTCCTTATTGAAGCGCAATTAGATGACCAAACCTCTCCTCGACAGAACTTCTAGACATTGTAAATATTGCAATTTAATAATATGAATAACTTTGTCGTCTCAATTATTGATTTAATAATATATCATATTATACAGATGATACTGTGACAATAATCGAATCAATAATATGAGAGATAAGATGCAGCAATTACTGTAGCAATAATTGAGTATAACTGAGTGACTTCTCACGTAAGCATCAATAACCAATACCATGTGCTACTATGCAACCACGCGTATACATCGCATTTTTTTACTCTTTGGATAGTTCAACAGCTTTTAACCAGTAATACTTCACCAAGTTATTTTTATAAAAGATAATTTCGCTGTTTTCTTTACTACGACAATACTTCCGCTAGGGTCCACCAATGATTGTGCTGCCGCATCTAATATTCCCTCGTTAAAACGAATATTCCCCGACCAATCGAATATTATATAACCACTTGCTTTGTGACGCCCCCAAAATAGGTATACAACACCCATTCTGAGTCGCCAAATACATGGTACAGAAAGCAAACTACAACTTTAATAATACAATTGTCGTGCAAAATACTACAACACATACTGTGAGTTTAAATACAAATATTGTCTTCTAGACAATATCCACACTCAAATAAGTCCTCATTACAATTATTCATACACTATTTTACAGAAATAGTGAGGACTGCTAAAACATCTTTCTAGAACCATCACTCCATACGCCGACTAGATCCTGCTATGTTCTCACCTCCTGAGAAGAAAAATGGAACAAAAGGAAAAGGGTGAGCTCTACTAGCCCAGTAAAGAATATTATGACTAAGATAATATACAACAAATTATCATTAGTCTTCAACAGGGAAAAATCTAATAGAATATAATTGACAACAAGTTTTAGATCAATATTCTGCAGCGAAAATAGCAATCCATTAGAAGAGTCACGTAGAGAATGAATTCTACTATCTTCTAAGATTTAAAAGTCCATCATCAATATTTTATCCATGTAACATCAATCAATATACATCTTTAATCAAATATTCATCTTTGCACTACAAGCCAAAGATATTCATTTATATCACTAGTTGGTTAGGATCATCTCAACACATGTTCATCTTTGCACTACGGGCCAAAGATATTCATCAGTTAATTATTCATCTTTGCACTACAGGCCAAAGATATTCAGTAATATCATCATTTAGGACTGAGGATGATGAAAAATATTTTAAAGAAAACGAATCCAGAAGGATAAATATTAGGGATTCGTATAACAGTTTATTCAAGATCAATAATACTTCATAATAACCAATTGTGAAGCAGAATTCAAAATAAAGATCAAAACATGGATACATCAAAGATAATAACCATAATAGACATCTTGGACAAAAAGAAGAAAATTTCATTTTTTGAATGAATAATGTCGACACGTGAATAGTAACCCGATACACAAAAAGTTCCAAATTTGATTAAAAAGTTCACCAATATTTCGGAATAATGATATTGAAGAAAATAATATCATTTAAGAAGAAAATAACATCCCTTATCTCAAAATAACGGTACTTCTGATCGGAATATCGGATAGAAAGCCGAAGGAAACTTGTACCGAACATCAACTCTCAAAGTATCAAAATACTCACAAAAATACTCTCGATAATCTAGAGAAAAAGAAAACTTGTTTTTGGTGTGATTTTCAATTCTAAGCTAAGCGTCTATTTATAGGAAAATGCTAGAACGCCATAGGAGACTAAAATAATTAAATAACAATTTAATCATCCTTTTTTCCTACACATGCTTTGTTGAATAAGCTAGCAACCATCTTTGACAAAAAAATAAGTAGCCCACACGTGTATTCAACACCAACCAAAAAGTGGGTCCCACCCAATTTTAATAAAAATTATTTTATTTTCTGAAACTTCAATAATTCATAGAAAATAGCCTGTTTATCAGAAAAATACTAATTTTATGTCCATTCCACACGAAATTGAATTCTCTATAACTTTTTAGCTTTGAGTTTTTCCAAATTCCAAACAGAAAATATCCAAAATCCACAAACGGATGATTTTTAATACCTCCATTCCGATAAAATATTGATAAAACACATCAGCATTAATTCCTTCATTTGTAACCACATAAAATAAATAAATTAATCATTTATATCCACATCAAATAAATATTTCCTTATCATATAAATCAATAACTAATTATTCACAAATAATATTACAGAATCACAATTATAACAACTAGGGCGTTCCCAGGAACGAGGGGCTTTCCAATAAGGATTTCTCCTTACTGGCGCGCAATTAGGTGACCAAACCTCTCCTTGACAGAACTTTCTAGACATTGCCAATAATGCTTATCTAATAATATTATTCAAATAATATGAATTATTGATCCGATAATGGGAATATCGTAAGCGTTGACAATTATTAAAACAACAATAATATAAACTATCAACGCAACAATTATTAAATCAATAAAATAAAATATTGAACAGTAACTACTGTAACAATTATTGAGTAGTGCCTTCTTACGTAAGAATCAATAATTTAACAATACTATGCAATACCGTGTTCAACCACGCCAGACATCGTATTTTAACCACCGTGTATTCCAACAAAGTTGTTAATAAAGAATAATTACGATGTTATTCATAAAAACTCATACTTTGTCGTTTTCCTTCATCCAACCGTTTTTCATTATGGAGCCCACAAATGGTTGCGCTGTCGTACGAATATTCCCCGACAATAAGAATATTCCACGACCAAACGAATATTCCCCGACAAAAATGAATATTTTATAATCACTTGCTTATTTTGCAAAATTTGCACATTTCACCCATAACCAAAGCATTATATCAAATTCACACTTTATTAATTTAGAATAATGAATAGAGGAAAAATTCAATTTTATTTATAATAAATTGGGGTCTTACAACCTCCCCTCCTTATAAAATTTTGTCCTCGAAATTGACGTACGTACCTGGTGTTTCGAATAGGTGAGGGTATCTCGCTTTCATTTCCGATTCCAACTCCCAGGTCTGGTTCCTCCACAAAACCTTAACTTGTGGTATAACCTTGGTATGTAGAACATGCTCTTTCCAATCCAAGATCTTAACAGGTACCTCCTCCTACGTTAAATCTTCGGCTATCTCGTCTGGTTCTAACGCAATAACGTGGTTTGGGTCTTTCACATATTTACGAAGCATAGATATATAAAAAACATTATGAACACGAGACATGCTTGGAGGTAATGCGAGTCTATAGGCCACATTTCCCATTCGGTCAAGAATCTCAAATGGACCAACAAATCGTGGATTGAGCTTTCCTCTCTTCCCAAATCTTGTAACTCCCTTCCATGGAGAAATACGTAAAAGTACATGATCTCCAATATTAAATTCTACATCTTTTCGATGAAGATCATCATAACTCTTTTGTCGATCCTGTGAGGTTTGAATACGTTGTCGAATCATTTGGATCTTTTTTGTAGTCATGCGTACCAATTCTGGTCCCATCAAAGTTGCTTCACCCACCTCGTCCCAACATACTGAAGAACGACACTTTGGTCCATACAACGCCTCAAATGGATCCATGCCTATACTTGCTTGATAACTGTTGTTGTAGGAGAATTCCACCAGTGGCAAGTACATATCCCAACTTCCTTTGAAATCTTGGACACAAAGTCTTAATAGATCTTCAAGAGTTTGAATAGTCCTCTCTGATTGTCCGTCCGTTTGAGGATGGTGTGCCGAACGGAATCATAAATCCATGCCCATAGCTTTCTGTAAGCTAACCCAAAATCGTGAAGTGAATCTTGGGTCACGATCTGAAACTATGGATACTGGCATGTCATGCAATCTCACAATCTCATTCAAGTACATACGAGAAAGACGTTCAAGGGAATAAGTCTCATGTATAGGCAAGAAATGAGCAGACTTGGTTAATCTATCAATAATAACCCAAATCGCATCTATGCCTTGAGAAACTTTGGTGCAATGGACCCTTTGGCACTTGATGCTCCACCTTTACACGTTGACAGGTTAAACATCTCGAGATAAACTCCGCGATCTCTCTCATCATATTGTTCCACCAAAATGTATGTCGAATATCAGGATACATTTTGGTACTCCCAGAATGGATTGCAAACGGGGTGTTGTGTGCCTCCATCATGATTTTATGCTTCAAGTCAGAATCGTTAGGAACTCAAAGTCTAGAGTTGACTCTAAGTATTCCTTCTTCATCAATTCTTGCATCTGGTATAGCACCTTCTTGCAATTTCTTCTTCATACACATCAGCCCCAGGTCCGTAGCTTGAGCAGCTTTATCTTTATCGATTAAAGTCGGTTCTACTCGTATATTTGCCATCATCACGTGGGTCCCTAGAGTCTTTAACTCAATCTCCATCCTTTGCAAATCGTAAAAAATAGGTCTTTACGTTAACAACATCGCACTCGTACCCGTATACGATCTTCTACTCAATGCGTCAGCTACTACGTTTGCTTTTCCAGGATGGTATTGAATGGTCTGATCATAATTTTTCAACAGCTCGAGCCAACGTCGTTGCCGCATGTTGAGTTCCATTTGGGTGAAGAAGTATTTGAGGCTTTTATGATCCGTATAGATCTCCACTTTCTCCCCATACAGGTAGTGTCTCCAGATTTTCAACGCGAAAATGACTGCTGCCAACTCCAGATCATGAGTAGGATAATTCCTCTCATATTTTTTGAGTTATCGTGAGGCATAGGCTATGAATTTCCCATGTTGCATGAGAACACATCCTAACCCTTTTCCTGAAGCATCGTTGTAGATAACAAATCCATCCGAACCAGATGGTATTGCCAAAACAGGTGCCGAAATCAGTCTCCTCTTGAGCACTTGGAAACTCTTCTCGCATTCCTCCCTCCATACGAATTTTGTATCTTTCCGAGTCAGCTGAGTTAACGGAGTAGCGATTCGAGAAAATCCTTCCACGAATCTCCGATAATAACCAGCTAAGCCCGTAAAGTCTGCAGATTTGGCCATCGACTTCGTTGTTCCCAACTTTGTATTGCTTCAATCTTCGCCGGGTCAACAGATACTCCATGTTTTGACACCACGTGCCCAAGGAATGCTACTTCCTCAAGCCAGAACTCGCATTTCTTCAACTTGGCATATAGCTTGTTTTCACGAAGCCTTTCAAGTATCAGCTTCAAATGGTGTTCATGATCTTCACGACTTTTGGAATAGATGAGGATGTCATCAATAAAGACAACAACGAACTGATCCAAATATTGTTTGAATACTCGGTTCATTGTGACGTCCCCAAAAATAGGTATACATCACCTATTCTGAGTCGCCAAATACATGGTACAGAATACAAATACAATCTTTAATATACAACAAGAGAGCTGTGAGTTTTAATACAAATATTGTCTTCTAGAAAATATCCACTCTCAGAATAAGTCCTCATTACATTTGTTGTCACACTATTTAACAGAATAGTGAGGACTAATAATGCTATCATCTGGACTGTCAATCCATTCCCCGACTCGTCCCAGCTATATTCTCATTTCCTGAAGAGAACAGTGAAGGAAAGGGTGAGCTCAACTAGCCCAGTAAGAAATATTATAACTAAGATAATGCAGAATAAATTATCATTAGTCTTCAACAATGTTAAACCGATAAAATATAATAGACATCAAGTTTTTAGCTGCGGAAGAATAAAGCAATCCATTAAAAGAGTCAAGTAGAGAATAAAATCTACTATCTTTTATGATTTAAAAAGTTTTTCATCACTTTTATCACGAGACTCAAATTTTAATAAATAATCCACATCATCAAATCATCCCTACATTACAGGCCAAGGGTATTAGTTAGTATATCACGACCACGAATTATCCATGCACTACGGGCCAAAGATAATCGTGTTTTCATCAACTATCATCCGATCATGCCATAAAACAATTCATTGCTTTCCCTTGGTCAAGAGAATTCATAGCCATAATTATACCAAAAATCGCCCATCAATGCACTACGGGCCAATGAGGACTTTTTCCACATCATTTGTAAAATTACGATCATGATTATATCGAGTAATCCCTGGTCATAATCATACCAAGTCCATCTATGCACTACAGGCCACAGATGACTTTCAACAAAATATAAACATGAGGATGATGACAATGATATAAGAATTTAATAAAACAAGTTCAAGAATTAAATTATTCAGAACTAATAACGTCCAAATTGTTAACATGATACTTCTTTTAGAGAGTAAAATTCAAGAATTCTCGTAAGAATATTTCCATGAAAAGATATGGATGAAGCCTTAAATATCAAGGATATTCCACTAATTTCATGGAGTATAGAAGTCAAAACTTTAATCAACTAAGTATAATAAAGAATGAAATAACAAAAGAAATCACCATGCATGCGGTACTTGCATGATAAAAGTTATTCCAACATAATAATAAATAACGGAACCGTGTCAAAGCGTAATACCACCGAGCGGGATATTCAATGTAATAATAAAGAATGGAATAACAAATGAAATCACCATGCATGCGGTACTTCACAGATGTAGCGAAAGTTATTCCAATTGAATAATAAATAACGGAACCAAGTCGTGAAATTGCATGACTAACACAAGATGTTCCAATGTAATAATAAAGAATGGAATAATGAAATCACCATGCATGCGGACTTGCAGATGTGATTGTGTTATTCCAATGAGAATAATAAATAACGGAACCAGTCCGGCGAAAAACGCATGCATGTGAGGATATTCCAAATGTAATAATTAAGAGGGTAATCGAGTCCCACAGTACGTATTGCATAGATGTGATATTCCAATGTAATAATAAAGAATAGAATAATGAAAGAATTTCACCAAGTATAGGGTAGATCATGGCGTATCTGAGTTATTCCAATAGAATAATAAATAATGGAATAATGAAGTTCTCTTCATGAATAGGAAAGAAAGAAATAATACCCTTACCTTATATAAGAAAGCGGATATAGAAGTAGTGAAGTAGCGTAATACTTTTCTTCTTTTCTCTCTATAGTTTCTCTCTCAGAGTTTCAAATGAATTCGTAAGAAATAATGAAGGAATGAGCTTTATTTATAGAAGAATGGACTGCATAGTAACTAATTCATGAACGGTCCAAATTGATTTACTTTTAATCGGACGGTCCAGATTTAAAGCAAAATCTTTTAAATATAATATAATATATTCTATTTATAATCTAATAAAACGAATAACTTTATAAAAGTATTTTGTTTTATATAAAAAGATTTTACTATGCAAAACATTATGCAAGCACTATGCAACACTATGCATAATAAAATATAATATATTCTATTTATAGAATAACTTTATAAAAGTATTACTGCTTTTTTATATAAAAGATTTTACTATGCAAAATACTATGCATAATAGAATATAATATATTCTATTTATAGAATAACTTTATAAAAGTATTTCTGCTTTTATAAAAAGCTTTTTTCGCTTTTATTACATTAATAATAATAATAAAACAAACCTTATATATATATATATATATATATATATATATATATATATAACAATCAACAATAATTGAATCAAATAACGCGAGATACTATGCAACAACTACTGTAGCAATAATTGAACAAAACTGATTGACTTCTCACGTAAGCATCAATAATCAATACCGTGTGCTACTATGCAACCACACGTATTACTGTACTTTTACTACCGAGTAGTTCAACAGTATTGACGGTAAAACTTCCGTCGTTATTTTCATAAAAATATTTTTGTCATTTTCTCAATCCGACAATAATTCCGTTGTGGGGTCCACCAATGATAGTACCATCTTATGGATATTCCCTGACAAAAAGAATATTTCCCGACCAATCGAATATAATATGACAACTTGCATACTTTGCAAAATTTATAAATACTACCCACAACTATAACATTATATCAATTCCACACCATAAAAAAAAATTATTTTGAGAAAATTAAATATTTATTCATAAAATCTGGGGTCTCACAATCTCCCCTCCTTATGAAATTTCGCCCTCAAAATTTACGTACGTACTTGGTATGCCGAACAGATGAGGACACTTCATCCGATTCTAACTCTTGAGGTATAACCTTTGAGTGTTGAATACATTCCAGGATTTTAACAGGTACATCTTCATACTTTAAATTATCCGCTATCTCGTCCGGTTCTAAATCAATAATGTGGTTCGGGTCGTCCACATATTTACGTAACATCGATACGTGAAAAATTTTATGAACACACGACATACTTGGCGGTAAAACGAGTCTATAAGTCACAGTTCCTACTTGATCAAGGATTTCAAAATGGGCCAATTAAATCGAGGGTTGAGATTTCCTCTCTTCATCGATTCTTGCTTCTAGAATAACGCCCTCTTGAACCTTCTTTTTCACATTCATCAGCTCTGAGTATTTAGCTTGAGCGGCTTTAACTTTATCGATTAAATTTGATTCTACTTGTATATTCGTTATCTTCACGTAGGTTCGTATATTCACACTAATAAAAACTTACGATCTTCTACTCAACGCGTCAGCTACCATGTTCGTTTTTCCCACGATGGTATTGAATGGTACGATCGTAATCTTCAACAACTCGAGTCAACGTCTTTGGCGCATGTTACGTTCGTTTTAGTTGAAGAAATATTTAAGGGTTTTAAAAATGGGGTTTTGTACTGGGGTCAGTACAAAATATGATTTCACGCTCTGGGGTAGGCCAAGAAGTCTTCAGAAATACGTCAAAAAATTTATTAACAATAAAAATATCATTCACAACTATGACTCTCATCCAAGACTTGGATAACACATCACATTGATACCTATGAACTTGCCATCGTTATTCATAACGTCCCCTATAGAAAGTCTGGCTTCGGTGCATTCCGCACAAGGAAGTCAACAACGAAAGGACCGGGGCTCTTTATTTATGGCTTGATATGACAATGATTGACTTTAGTGGTTTGGTTGCTTGAATTCGCATAACAGGTTGGTTAGGAATATGAAAGCTAACAACCTTATTAATAGCATGATGAGTGGTTAACCAATCATTTCAAAAAATCACATCAAAGGCAAGTATTTTCAAAGAGATAAGATCGACAGGTAATGTGAAAGTGTTGATTTGAATCAACAAGATTTATAAATAGTGGAGGTAACGAAGGTTTCTACTAACGAAGTTTCAACCAATAAGTCAAAGTCTAACTTCTCCGGAGTAAAATTTAAACATTGAACGCAAGAAAGAGAGATAAAAGAATGGGTAGAACCAGTATCTAATAAGGTATAGACTTCGCAAGAGTTTATGATTAACTTACCCGTGATAATTTTATTCAGGTTCCCTGTCACAAAAAAAAACGCTCTCTCTTAAACTACCGGCTTTATCTTGTCTGGGACATCCTTTGGCATCACCATCCCAGCTGGACTTGACTTCACCATATGTCAAAATCGAGCTAGGTGACCTTCTCTTCCGTAATTAAAACACGCTTTGGATTGCTGCGTACAGATTGGACGGATTTGTCCCTCCTGTCCGCATTTGAAACATACGACTGATGGTCGTTCTTCTTCCTTTGAAACGGGTGCTGGTGCTGCTGTCTTTCCATCATTATTGAACCTTCTCTTCTTGAAATTTCCACTTCTATTATCTTGGCCATGATTACCACCGAAGTGGTTACCATTCATGGCATTATAATTTCCCCCATGATGGTTATCATTGTTCCGATGACCGTTGCCACCGGTACGATTATTATCGTGTTGTTGGTCGTTGCCTTTTGGTTGTGCTGACTCATTATCACGCTCCAATAACTGAGCCTTATTCACAACATCTGAATATATATAAAGTTTGTGAGAAATGAGGTATTGACGTATATTGGGTTTCAATCCTCTTAGAAACATTCGCGTCATTCGCTCCTCATTATCGACCAAATGCGATGCAAACCGAGACAACTCGGCAAACTTAGCCTCGTACTGCGACACGGTCATATTTTTTTGCTCTAGCTTGATGAACTCCACCTCCTTCAACTACTTGTCGTTGAACAGCTCTTGGAACTTCTCCCAAGACATCTTGAGTGCGTCAGTCTGGATACATTTTACAGATTCCCATCAGTAATTTACCTCTTCATGCAACATAAAGGTGGCAAATGGAACCTTTTGCTCCTCTGAGCATCCCAAGACATCAAATATCTTGGTGATCTACTTTAACCATGTCTCGGCCTTTAGTGGTTCTAGCTTTCCCAAAAACTTTGGTGGTCCCAGCTCCTTGAACTGCTTAGCGGTGACCGATCGTGGGTTGCCATTATTTCCACCTATATTTTGAACATGAGTCTCTCTTACCTATTGTTGCATGACTTGCATAAAGCCTCTGAACATTCCATCGTTAATCATTTGGTCAGTGTTGTTGTTTACAGGAGGATTATCGCCTTCCTGATGCACATTATCCTGATTATTGATATGTGGAGACTCAACGGTCTCCTGTGCTCCATTGCTATTTTCAACATTCTCAGATGTCATTTTTAAATACTACCACAAAACAAGGGTTAATTAACATATCACATATTATCCCAATACTCTAACTGACCAATTAAATACCAAATAAACTTAGGTAGGTCATACTAGCGAAGGAATTCCCCGTCTCTCCCCTCCTAGTTCTTGTCTCACATCTCAGCCAGGGATCATATCCCTAAGCTTTGATACCAACTGTGACGCCCCCAAAAATAGGTATACATCACCTATTCTGAGTCGCCAAATACATAGTACAGAATACAAATACAATCTTTAATATACAACAAGAGAGCTGTGAGTTTTAATACAAATATTGTCTTCTAGACAATATCCACTCTCAGAATAAGTCCTCATTACATTTGTTGTCACGCTATTTAACAGAATAGTAAGGACTACAAATGCTATAATCTGGACTGTCAATCCGTTCCCCGACTCATCCTAGCTATATTCTCATTTCCTGAAGAGAACAGTGAAGGAAAGGGTGAGCTCAACTAGCCCAGTAAGAAATATTATGACTAAAATAATGCAGAATAAATTATCATTAGTCTTCAACAATGTTAAACTGATAAAATACAATAGACATCAAGTTTAACTGCAGCGGAACAAGCAATCCATTAAAAGAGTCAAGTAGAGAATAAAATCTACTATCTTTTATGATTTAAAAAGTTTTTCATCACTTTTATCGCTGAGACTCAGCTTAATAAATAATCTACATCATAAATCATCCCTGCATTACAGGCCAAGGATATTATTTAGTATCACGACCATGAATTATCCATGCACTACAGGCCAAAGATAATCGTGTTTTCATCAACGGTCCTGATCATGCCATAAGACAATTCATCTTTGCTCCCTTGGCCAAAGAGAATTCATAGCCATAATCATACCAAAAATTGTCCATCAATGCACCATGGGCCAATGAGGACTTTTTCCACATCATTTGTAAAATTACGGTCATGATTATACCGAATAATCCCTGGTCATAATCATACCAAGTCCATCTATGCACTACAGGCCACATATGACTTTCAACAAAATATAAACATGAGGATGATGACAATGATATAAGAATTTAATAAAACAAGTTCAAGAATTAAATTATTCAGGAACTAATAACATCCAAATTGTCAACATGATACTTCTTTGTAGAGTAAAATTCAAGAATGCTCAGAAGAATATTTCCATGAAAAGATACTGGATGAAGCGCAAATATCAAGGATATTCCACTAATTTCATGGAGTATAGAAGTCAAAACTTTAATCAACTGAGTATAATAAAGAATGGAATAACAAAAAGAAATCACCATGCATGCGGTACTTGGCATGACAAAAGTTATTCTAACATAATAATAAATAACGAGAACCGTGTCAAAGCGTAATACGACCGGCTGAGGATATTCCAATGTAATAATAAATAATGGAATAACAATAGAAATCACCATGCATGCGGTACTTCGCATAGACAGGTTATTCCAACTGAATAATAAATAACAGAACCAGGTTAGGCGAAATTCGCACCAATAAGATGTTCCAACAAAATAATAAAGAATGGAATAACAACAGAAATCACCATGCATGCAATACTTCTCATAGACAGGTTATTCCAACAGAATAATAAATAACGGAACTAGGTCCTACGTAAAATGCGCAGACAGGATATTCCAATAGAATAATAAAGACGGAACCAGGTCCGGCGTAAATGCACAGACAGGATATTCCAACAGAATAATAAAGAATGGGATAACAGAAGAATTTCACCAAGTATAGGGTGAGATCATGATACTGAGTTATTCAAAGTAATAATAAATAATGGGATAACAGAAGTTCTCTTCATGAATACGAAAGAAAGAAATAATACCCTTTACCTTATAGAAGAAACTGGATATATAAGTAGTGAAGTAGCAGAATACTTTTCTTCTTTCTCTCTGTAGTTTCTCTCTCTAGAGTTTCAGTGAATTCGTAAGAAATAATGAAGGAATGAGCTTCTATTTATAGAAGAATGGACTGCATAGTAACTAATTCATGAACGGTCCAGATTGATTTACTTTTAATCGGATGGTCCAGATTTAAAGCAAAATCTTTTAAATAAAATATAATATATTCTATTTATAATCTAATAAAATGAATAACTTTATAAAAGTATTTTGTTTATATAAAAAGATTTTACTATGCAGAACACTACGCGAGCATTTATGCAACACTATGCATAATAAAATATAATATATTCTATTTATAGAATAACTTTATAAAAGTATTCTATTTTATATAAAAAGATTTTACTATGCAAAACACTATGCATAATAGAATATAATATATTCTATTTATAGAATAACTTTATAAAAGTATTCTGTTTTATATAAAAAGCTTTTCTATTTTATTACATTAATAATACTAATAAAACAAAACTTATATATATAAAATATATATATAACAATCAACAATAATTGAATCAAATAACGTGAGATACTATACAGCAGCTACTGTAGCAATAATTGAATATCGTGTGCAATAATTGAATATAACTGAGTGACTTCTCACGTAAGCATCAATAATTGAGAGATACTATGCAGCAGCTACTGTATCAATAATATGAGAGATATGATGCAGTAATTATTGTAGCAATAATTGAGTAAAACTGAGTGACTTCTCACGTAAGCATCAATATATTACTGTACTTTTACTACCGAGTAGTTCAACAGTATTAACGGTAAAACTTCTGCCGTTATTTTCATAAAAATATTTTTGTCATTTTCTTAATCCGACAATAATTCTTTTGTGGGGTCCACCAATGATTGTACCATCGTACGGATATTTTCTGACAAAAAGAATATTTCCCGACCAATCGAATATAATATGACATCTTGCATACTTTGCAAAATTTATAAATACTACCCACAACTATAACATTATATCAATTCCACACCATAAAAAAAATTATTTCGAGAAAATTAAATATTTATTCATAAAATCTAGGGTCTCACATTCATCATATCCATGAAAGCAGCAAGAGCATTAGTCAATCCAAAAGACATGACTAAGAATTCATAATGTCTGTACCGGGTTCTGAAGGCAGTCTTTGGAATATCCTCAGTTTTAATCTTCAGATGATGATATCCGGAACGAAGGTCGATCTTTGAAAAGAATTGTGCTCCTTGTAACTGGTCAAACAGGTCATCAATGCGAGGTAGCGATTACCTATTCTTGATGGTGACATGGTTTAATTCTCTGTAGTCAATACAAAGTCGCATACTCTCGTCTTTCTTCTTTACGAATAAAACAGGAGCACCCCAAGGAGATGTACTAGAACGAATAAAATCGATGTCTAATAACTCCTATAGTTGGAATTTTAACTCCTGAAGTTCAATAGGAGCCATTCGATATGGGTTTTTAGAAATGGGTTTTATACCCGGTTCAAGGTCAATAAAGAATTCAACTTCACGTTCCGGGGGTAGACCGGGAAGTTCTTCAGGAAATTCTTTAACAACAGAAATATTATTCAAATCTGACTTGTCTCTGTTTAAATCCATAACATGGGCTAAGAAAGCTTGACATCCGTTTTTCAATAAACGAATAGCTTTGTGGCTTGATATGACAGTGACTGATTTTAGTGGTTTAGTTGCTTGAATTCGCATAATAGGTTGGTTAGGAATATGAAAACTAACAACCTTATGAAAACAATCAATTTTGGCATGATGAGTGGTTAACCAATCAATTCTTAAAATCACATCAAAAGCAAGTATCTTTAAAGAGATAAGATCAACAGGTAATGTGATAGTGCCAACTTGGATCAAGCAAGATTTATAAACTGTAGATGTAACGAAGGTTTCACCCAATGGAGTTTCAACAGATAAGTTAAAGTCCAATTTCTCCGGAGTCAAGTTTAAACGTTGAGCACAAGCAGGAGAGATAAAAGAATGTGTAGAACCGGTATCTAGTAATGTATAAACTTCGCAAGAGTTTATGATAAGCTTACCCGTGATCACCTCGTTCGGGTTCCTTACGTTTTGGCCAGTCACGACAAATGCTCTTCCAGGAACCGCTGATTTTGACTTATCCAGGACAGCCTTTGGAGTCACCATCCCCGCTGAACTTGGTTTTGCTACAGAACACTCTCGAGCTATATGGCCCTCCTTTCCACAGTTATAACATACCTTGAATTGTTGTGGGCAGTTTGGGCTGATATGTCCCTCTTTCCTGCATTTATAACACACGACCGGTGGTCATTCTCTTCCCCTAGCAACAGTTGATGCTGGTGTTGCTGCTGATGTCTTCCGGTCATTGTTGAATCTCCTCTTTTTGAAATTCTCACTAGACTCACTTCTTCTATTATCATGGCCACGATTACCACCCGAGTGGTTACCGCTTTTGTCCGTATTCTTCCCTCCTCGCTGGTTATCATCGCTCCGATGACTACTGTCAACGGTATGACCATGGTTTTGATCCCTCGGTTGAGTATACTCATTATCTCGCTCTAATAATTAAACCTTGTTGACAACATCTGAGTACAGAGAAAATTTATGAGAGATAAAGAATTGACGAATCTCGGGTTTTAGACCTCTCAGAAACATCCGCGTCATACATTCCTCATTCTCTACCAAATGAGGTGCAAACCTGGATAACTCTGCGAACTTCGCCTCGTACTTAGACATCGTCATGTTGTTCTGTTCCAGTCTAATAAACTCTACCTCCTTCATATGATGAATACTTTCAGGAAAGTACTTATCATTGAACAGTTTCTAAAATCTTTCCCAAGACATGTTGAGTGCGGCTGGCTGGGTACACTTCACGGATTCCCACCAGTAATCTGCCTCTCCACGGAACATAAAGGTGGCGAATGGAACCTTCTGTTCCTCTGTGCATCCTAAGTCATCGAATATCTTGGTAATTTTCTTGACCTATGTTTTCGCCTTAATCGGATCGGGCTTTCCCCAGAAATTTGGTGTTCCCAACTCCTTGAACTGCTTTGCTATGACAGACCACGCGTTGCTATCACTTCCACCCGTATTTTGTACACGAGTCTCCCTCGTCTGATTTTGCATGAACTGCAAAAAAATCCTAAACATTCCATCATTTATCGTTTGCTCGGTAATGTTGTTTACAGGAGGAATATTGTCTTCCTGTTGCACGTTCTCCTGGTTTGTGACTAAAGGTTTTTCTACAGTCTCATACACTTCATTGTTAACGTTCTCAGCAGCCATTCTTAAATACTGCCATAAAACAAGGGTTAATTAAACAAATTAACATATCACATAATATCCCTATACTATGACCGACTAATAAATAAGCTTAGATAGGACACACTAGCGAAGGATTTATTCATCTCTCCCCTCCTAGTTCTATTCCCCGATCTCTGCCAAAGACCATATCCCTAAGCTTTGATACAAACTGTGACGCCCCCAAAATAGGTATACAACACCCATTCTGAGTCACCAAATACATGGTACAGAAAGAAAACTACAACTTCAATAATACAATTGTAAATGCAAAATCTGACAATACATACATACTGTGAGTTTAAATACAAATATTGTCTTCTAGACAATATCCACACTCAAATAAGTCCTCATTACAATTATTCATACACTATTTTACAGAAATAGTGAGGACTGCTAAAACATCTTTCTAGAACCATCACTCCATACCCCGACTAGATCCTGCTATGTTCTCACCTCCTGAGAAGAAAAATGGAACAAAAAGGAAAAGGATGAGCTCAACTAGCCCAGTAAAGAATATTATGACTAAGATAATATAAAACAAATTATCATTAGTTTTCAACAGGGAAAAATATGATAGAATATAATAGACAACAAGTTTTAGATCAATATTCTGCAGCGGAAACAGCAATCCATTAGGAGAGTCACGTAGAGAATGAATTCTACTATCTTCTAATATTTAAAAGTCCATCATCAATATTTTATCCCTGTAACATCAATGAATATACATCTTTAATCAAATATTCATCTTTGCACTACAGGCCAAAGATATTCATTTATATCACCAGTTGGTCAGGTTCATCTCAACACCTGTTCATCTTTGCAATACGGGCCAAAGATATTCATCAGTTAATTATTCATCTTTGCAATACAGGCCAAAGATATTCAGTAATATCATCATTTAGGACTGAGGATGATGAAAAATATTTTAAAGATAACGAATCAAGAAGGACAAATATTAGGGATTCGTATAATAGTTTATTCAAGATCAATAATACTTCATAATAACCAATTGTGAAGCAGAATTCAAAATAAAGATCAAAACATGGATACATCAAAGATAATAACCATAATAGACATCTTGGACAAAAAGAAGAAAATTTCATTTTTTGGTGAATAGTGTCGTATACGTGAATAGTAACCCCGACACAAAAAGTTCCAAATTTGATTAAAAAGTTTACCAATATTTCGGCATAATGATATTGAAGAAAATAATATCATTTAAGAAGAAAATAACATCCCTTACCTCAAAATAACGGTACTTCTGATCGGAATATCGGATAGAAAGCCGAAGGAAACTTGTACCGAACAACAACTCTCAAAGTATCAAAATACTCACAAAAATACGATCGATAATCTAGAGAGAAAGAAAACTTGTTTCTGGTGTGATTTTTAATTCTAACCTAAACGTCTATCTATAGAAAAAATGCTAGAACGCCATAGGAGACTAAAATAATTAAATAACAATTTAATCATCCTTTTTTCCTACGCATGCTTTGTTGAATAAGCTAGCAACCATCTTTGACAAAAAAAAATAAGCAGCCCACACGTGTATTCAACACCAACCAAAAAGTGGGTCCCACCCAATTTTAATAAAAATTATTTTATTTTCAGAAACTTCAATAATTCATAGAAAATAGCCCGTTTATCAGAAAAATACGAATTTTATCTCCATTCCACACGAAATCGAATTCTCTATAACTTTGTAGCTTTGAGTTTTTCCAAATTCTAAACAGAAAATATCCAAAATCGATAAACGGATGATTTTTAATACCTCCATTCCTATAAAATACTGATAAAACACCTCAGCATTAATTCCTTCATTTATAACCACATAAATTAAATAAATCCATCATTTATATCCACATCAAATAAATATTTCCTTATCATATAAATCAATAACTAATTATTCACAAATAATATTACAGAATCATAATTATGACAACCGGACCATCCCCAGAAAGAGGGCTTTCCAATAAGGATTTCTCCTCATTGGCGCGCAATTAGGTGACCAAACCTCTCCTTGTGTAACTTTCTAGACATTGCCAATAATGCTTATCTAATAATATTATTCAAATAATATGAATTATTGATCGATAATGGGAAATCTTGTGCGGTGACAATTATTGAAACAACAATAATATAAACTATCAACGCAGCAATTATTGAATCAATAAAATAAAATATTGAACAGTAACTACTGTAACAATTATTGAGTAGTGCCTTCTTATGTAAGAATCAATAATTTAACAATACTATGCAATACCGTGTGCAACCACGCGTATTACTGTATTTTAACTACTATGTATTCCAACAGTGTTAACGGTAACAATTACGCCGTTATTCATAAAAGCTTATACTTTGTCGTTTTCCTTCATCCAACTGTTTTCCGTTATGGGGCCCACAAATGGATGCGTCGTCGTACGAATATTCCCCGACAACAAGAATATTCCACGACCAAACGAATATTCCCCGACAGAAATGAATATTTTATAACCACTTGCTTTTTTTGCAAAATTTGTACATTTCACCCATAACCAAAGCATTATATCAAATTAACACCTTATTAATTTAGAATAATGAATAGAGGAAAATTTCAATTTTATTTATAATAAGTTGGGGTCTTACATGCTTACTTTGCAAAATTTGTAAATATTACCCATAACTATAACATTATATTATATCCACACCATAATATTAAAAAATATATTTCGAGAGAAATTAATCTTTATTCTTAAAAGTTGGAGTCTTACAATAAGACCCCACCTCGCCAATATATACTTTTAGGTGCGTATAGGGATCGCCTGCCCCATTGTTCTTTTCAAACTCTGGGACTTTGAATTTATCAGGATATCGAGCCCCTGGGAATATGCAGAGATCTGAATAGGTGACACTACCATAATTTCCAATCCCTTTGATTGATTGGATGGTTTACTCCATTTGTTGGACTTTCTTTCTTATATCCCCAGTTTCTCGATCATCCCTGAGTTTTGTGATTTCAGGGGTTTTGTTGGTTCCTTTATTGGAATGAGGTTCAGGTATCTAGATTTCCATCTTTTTTCCAACAACCTGACTGCCCCCTGTTATGAATGACTCTGATTGAGTAGGCATTGTTTGGCCCTAGGTTCCTCCATGTGTAGAGGATTCTATGTGAATGGGTATTTGTGGACCCTGAGTAGATTGGTGTAATTCTTTGAGAATAACAGCCAACTCTGTAATTTGATAGCTTAATCTTTCGAACTCCTCGCGAGAGATAGGAGTAGGATCAGGCTAGGCACTTTTAGCCATGTTTGGCTATGGGCTTAATGCCTCTTTGGACTTTTAACGGGAAACGGGACCAATTGCTTCCCTACAAAAAAGACTTATGAAGTTTAGTCTTAGGGAATAAATAAAATTTTTACATGATATCATAATGTGTCCATTTTAGAAATATTATTCAGCAAAACGGGTGTCATTTGATAGCATGTCAAGCCTTAATATGCATGTACACATATTCTTCATATTTTCCATTACATAGAGATTAACATGGAATGAAATTACAAGTAATTATCTTTACAAGTAATTGAAAATGGAAAGCATGAAAAGACTTTCCTCCGCGTTTGGTTTATCCGAGGCTGGCCTATCTTAGGGTACTCTCGCGGCTTTTTGGCATGAAGGTTTCCAGATCATCGCAATTTACTTGACGGGAAGTTAATCCGGTCTTTCAACTGGAGCGAATCTGGGTGGTGCCTTTCCTGAGCCTTATTGGAATTAGTCTCCCTACGAGTCCAGTAATCAAACACCGACAGGATAGCCTCCTAGTGGAGGAACCACACAACATACATTCACATACAACGTGTCTCACCGTTATGGGAATGATGACATGTGCGAAGCACTAATATCACAGATAGATATATTGCAGTGCAGTAAGTAAAATGCATTCGTACACATTCATAAAAGATATAAATGCAACATCCACACACAAGCAAATAACAGTTTTAAAAAGATTGTAGTAGCGGCTTAAGCCCTCTTACTGGAGTCCGCAGCAGAGTCGCCACCTGTCGACGTCGGGATTTTTATTGTTCCCTTTTTTGTTCTTGTTCTTTGGTGTTCTCATGTTAAGTGAGATTTATTTGAAAAAACAAGTGAAAAAGGTCCTACATGTATATGTCGACGATTTGACTGTAAGAGGCGCCAGTTGGTATTTTTAACTGGTTGCACTAACGCAACCGAGAAAAGGTTTCATATTGACCAAGTGATGTAACATTGCTAAACGAGTCTGTGAAACCGAGATTCATTTGGGATCGGGGGCTTGATTATGCGGAGGGAAGGTGTTAGGCACCCCCCGACATCCATGTTACCACAGTAACTGCCACTTTTCAAGAAACTGTTATATGAATATGTGTGTGTGTGTGTGTGTGTGGGTCAATGTGCTATTATTTGGAAGTAGTGCGTGGCCTCATTCACACCTATATACAAAGGGTTTGAATTTGTATAAAAATTCAATTTTAAACAAGATATGGCAATGATGTTTTGTAAAAGAGGTTTCTCAAACCCTGTGCTCAATAGTAATTGAGGCCTTTGATACTTCCATTTTATTAAATGTTTGGCTTGGTTGATTTTATTTTCGAGATGCAAAGCATCTTCGAGAAAATAATATATAGTAGTGCCGAACTCCTCATGGGCATGAAAGCCATCTAAGAAAATTCAAACACCGTGAATAATTTACAAGCTTCTTAAAGCTGAAAATGTCCATCATGGGAACCGAATCTAGATTCAGTAGACTAAATCTGTGATCACATGATTCCTAGGCTCACATGATGCCGCAATTTATATAAAAGCAGTAAGCAGTAAGTAGTAAGTAGTTATATATATAAAAGCTGTAAATATATATATAGACCTGATCAACCACCACGAAGCACCTCCATGGGTGATCGAAAATGTAAATATATAAAAGTGGTTAATATATATATAAAGACATGATCAACCACCACGGAGCACCTCCATGGGGGATCAAAAATGTAAATATATAAAAGCGATAAATATATATAAAGACATGATCAATCACTGCGAAGCACCTCCATGGGGGATCAGAAATGTAAATAAAGTAATAAATATGATCAACTACCACGAAGTAAACTCCAAGCGGGACTAAATGTAAATAAAGAAGTAAAAACGATCAACCGCCACGAAGTAAACTCCAGGCGGGGCGGAATGTAAATAAAGCAGTAAAAGGCCACGAAGTAAACTCTAAGCCTGACAGAAATGTAAATATATATATATATATATATATAACAAAGTTCTACAACAGTTCATATATATAAGTATATATATATAAGCAAATAAACGTTCCGGATGTGAGTCCAGGCTCAATCGAGGCATAACTCGATAATGTTGTTATATATATATATATATATATATATATATATATATATATATATATATATATATATATATATACACAAATAGAAATGAAAACAACGGACTGAAGTCTGAGCCTACACACACAACACGACTTTCAACGTGAAGAAGAGTGTGTGCAAAGATGAAGAGAAAGGCTTTAAAGTGTGCAAGAAGGCTTATAGTGGACTGCCAAAGAAGACTTCTATAGCTTTAAGTGGATGAACACTCAGCTCTTGCCGGTAAAAATATGACAATATATGAGCTCACAAGTGTTTAAAATGAGAAAGCACTCAGTTTATAATGTGTACAGAGCAAATTGGACAGGGCTTCCTCGCCTTTTTTCTTGCAAATATGGCCACCCCAAGCCCTCTATTAATAGAGGGGGGGAGCCGCAGGTGTACCTACAGCAGTAGTAGGTCTACCTGCGGCTGCTCGGGTTGCCCCGGGCAATGTGGGTCCTTCCATTTTGAAGTACGTGCACTCGTACAACGCGTTGTTCGCTAGAACCTTCATAACTTTCAATCCGGGAGTCCGATGGAAGCGTGCCATACCATTCCGGAAAGATCTTTTCGAGAGCTATGCAATGACATAGGATTTGTGCTTTTTTGATTCCAGGAAGATGGGTCCATGATCGAAATGACATTTCCGAGTTTTCGTCAAGCAGTCCGTTGAGCCGTTTTGCGTAGTTTGCGTTCAAAAGTTAAGATATGGTTCTTGTGGGACTTATTTTGAAGAAGTTTAAGTTAAAATGAGTTGATGTGATTTGAGTTAAAGTTAAGTTGTCAAAATGACCATTTTGCCCCTCCCGGGGTTATCTCCAGTTTTGGTGCAGTTGTAGCAGTCTTTTCTCAGGGTTATCTCTAAGATTGGCCTACTGTTGACTCTGAATGTCCTTAGGGTTATCTCTGAGGTTGGCTTTACCTCCCGGGGTTGACTTCGGGCTTTGCACTTGATCTCCCGGGGTTATTTCCGGGGTTAGAACTGACTTTTTCGGGGTTATTTCTGGGGTTGGCAACTGATTTCTTGGGGTTATCTCTGGGGATAAAAAATTGATTTCTAGGGCTATCTCCAGGGTTGGAAAATTGATTTCCCGGTGTCGACGTCGGGATTTTTATTTTTCCCTTTTCTGTTCTTGTTCTTTGGTGTTCTCATGTTATGTGAGATTTATTTGAAAAAATAAGTGGAAAAGGTCCAACATGTATATGTCGACGATTTGACTGTAAGAGTCATCAGTTGGTGTTTTTAACTCGTTGCACCAACACAACCAAGAAAAAGTTTTCACATTGACCCAGTGATGTGACACTGCTAAACGGGTTTGTGAAACCGAGATTCATTTAGGTTCGGAGGCTTGATTATGCGAAAGGGAAGGTGTTAGGCACCCCCCAACATCCGTATTACCATGGTGACCACCACTTTTCAAGAAACTGTTATATGAATGTGTGTGTGTGGGTCAATGTGCTATTATTTGGAACTAGTGCGAGGCCTCGTTCGCACCTATATATAAAGGGTTTGAATTTGTATGAAAAAATTAGTTTTAAACAAGATATAGCAGTGAGGTTTTGTAAAAGAGGTTTTTCAAACCTTGTGCTCAATAGTAATTGAAACATTTTCATACTTCCATTTTATTATTAAATGTTCGGCTTAATTGCTTTTATTTTTGAGATGCGAACCATCTTCAAGAAAATAATATATAACAGTGTCGAATGACTCATGGGCATGAAATCCATCTAAAGAAATTCAAACACCATGAATAATTTTAAGTAACGCCACGAGTTGAAAAAATGTCCATCACGGAATAGAATCTAGATTGAAGGATTTGAATCTATGATCACATGATTCCTAGGCTCATATGATGTCGCAGTTTATATGTAAAGCAGTAAGCAGTTATATATAAAAACTGTAAATATATATATATATATATATATATATATATATATATATATATATATGAACATGATCAACCACCACGAAGCACCATAGCTCCATGGGGGATCGGAAATGTAAATATATAAAAGCAGTAAATATATATATATATATATATATATATATATATACATGATCAACCACCACGAAGCACCTCCATGGGGGATCAAAAATGTAAATAAAATAGTAAATGCGATCAACTTCCACGAAGTAAACTCAAAGCGGGATTAAAAAAGAAAGCAAAAAGCGATCAACCGCCATACGAATTAAACTCAAAGGGACGGAATGTAAATAAAAAGAAAAGGCCATGAAGTAAACTCCATTATGACAGCGAAATGTAATATATATATATATATATATATATATATATATATATTAAGCGAGAAGCATACATGATGTTTCTCAATCTCAGCTCGGTTTATCATTTCAAATGATTTATCTATATATATATATATAAAAGTAGTAAGAATGTGGTATAAAACCCGGGCTCATCGAATAGAAGTTCGATAATAGTTCATATATATATATATATATATATATATATAGCGATAAATGCTCTGGATGTAAAATCCAAAGCTCATCGAACATAATAAAACAACGAGTCCATATATATAGTATATATATATATAAAAGTAAATGCTCAGACATATAAGTTCAGGCTCAATCGAGGCATAACTCGATAATGTTAGTCCATATATATAAATATATACATATATAAGTATATATATACAGACAAAAATGAAAATCACGGACCAAAGTACGGGCATACACACACAACACGAATCTCAATGTGAAGAATAATATGTCCAAAGATGAAGAGAAAGGCTTTATAGTGTGTAAGAAGGTTTATAGTGGGCTACCAAAGAAGACTTCTATGGCTCTAAGTGGATGAATACTCGGCTCCCGCTGGTAAAAATATAGCTATATGTGAGCTAACAGGTGTTTAAAATGAGAAAGCACTCAATATGGGGTGTGTACAGAGCGAATTTGACATGGCTTCCTCGCCTTTTTCTTTTTTAAAATGGCCACCCCAAGCACTATATTTATAGAGCTGGTGACCCGGGCTCTGTGGGTCCCGCTGTCTTGAAGTACGTGCACTCGTGCACTCTGATGTCTGTTCGAACTTGCAGAACTTCAATCCGAGCATTAGATTGAGGTGCACAAGACCTTTTTTTGGACCGCCGTTGTCGAGAGTTACGCAATGACATGGGATTAGAGGTTGTACGAAGTCAGGAAGAGGGGACCATGCCCATTGTCTTTAAGCTTCAAATTCTATCCGATGTGTTGCCCCGCGTAATAGTCACTCGGGATTGGAACTCCTTAGCTCTTGTGGGACATTGTTGAGTAGAAATGTATGTATGAGATGTTGAGACAGCGCAATGTGTGGTTGAGGTGGCAAGATAATGATTTTTCCCCTCACCGGGGTTATCTTCGATTTGGGCTGATAAAGCAGACGTTGCTCAGGGTTATCTCTGAGATTGGACTGCTGCAAGTGTTTGAATTCCTCAAGGTCATCTTTAAGTGTGCTTGTCTTCCCGGTGTTATCTCCGGGTCTTTGGAATGATTACCTCGGTGGGATTTCCGAGGTTGAAGCTGATTGCATGCATTTGAAACAAGCATTTTCGGGGTTATCGCCAGAACTGCAATGGCATTCCTTGGGGTTATCTCCAAGGATGAAACTCGGAGTTATCTCTGAGGTTAGAACTGATACTCCTGGTGTGTGTTTCGGGGTTGAGACTGAACTTCCAGTGGTATCCGGAATGGATATGAGTTGTCTTCCAGGGTTATCTTTGAAAGACGAATCTGCCCTCCTGTAATGTTAGTAACAAGTGTGCAGAAAATTTTGAGTGTCTACAGATGCCCCTCTTTATCTTATTCATGCGAAGTAAGGCATGGAAAGGATAAAGAATCCTAAACACTTGAAATGCAATAAGATAAACATGATGTCATTTGCAGCAACATGATGAAAATGTATGATGCATGTGTTTTGTTGGATTATTTTCCAACATGATGGGATGATTGCCGGTTCCCTGTTAATCCTGTCGGGGATGACAATCAGTGATATCTTGGACGTGTAATCCAATTCTTCCAGGATATTGACGTTGGGGTTATCACCAAAATCCTGAATCCTTGATACAGAATTTACTTTTAAGATGTGCCTCTCGTGTGCAAGAGATTTATGGGGATAAAGCTTTAACTGTTTGAGGATGTGTATAACATATTCCATCATCGGTCCTCTCCGATGAGGATGGTCTTCTCTGGTTTGTGTCACCAGCATTACCACGGTCCTGTCAGAGTTACTGCCAACAGTATGTATTGTCAGGGCTGCCTGACCTTCGCTGTTGTGTGTATCACCGGATAGATCCCTGTTGGGCAAACTGTTAAGGCTTCTTGACCTTCATTGATGTGTGTATCAATGGATATATACCTATTCTAAATGGTCAAGGTTGTTTGACCTTCGTTGATGTGTGTATCAATGGATAGATACGCGTTGTAACCCCCGCCAGGGATACGTCGATATGGGTACCAATCATCGTATAGTTTCTGATGCTTCGATGGGTTTACTTGCCATCGGCTGAGATGATGTCAAGGCTGCTTGACCTTCATTGACACATACATCAATGGTTGAAAATGCGTTGTAACCCCTGCCGAGGATTCGTTCATGGACGAAGAATGCGTTGTAACCCCCGTCGAGGATACGTGGATGATCGAAGAATGCATTGTAACCCCCGCCAGGGAACTTTATCAATGAATGAAATCTGCGTTGTAACCCCCGTCGGGGAACCTTTTAGGGTTACAACCCTGTATTTGGTGGCATATAACCCGTGTGAGGCATTGCCGAGTATGATTTGCAAAAGCTGAGATCATCGGTATAGTGTACCTTGTATTTAGGCGAATACTAATGAGTGATATGTAAAGCCATAATTTGACTTGTGACAACCAGGGTTCCAGGCTATTCCGCTTAGTCGCGTAGCGTTTTTATTCCTGATTTAGCCTTTTCAGCTTATGAGACCTCCTTTGCAACTCATCGGGTCGAGTAGGAGGGGTGGGACCCATGTAGGGTCTTTGCGGTACACTATAATGACCGCAGTGGACCTACGACCAACCGTGAGTATGAAAAGCATGTAGGTTGCTTTCATAAGATATTTTCAAGTTACGTTGCGAAGGAAATTCGAGAGCTCTTCTTCAGATCTGCTGAGTTTGGGTGACTTTCTGCAAATTTTGTCACCGCACAAGTGTTATACACTGTCCTAGTAATGTATGCATGTATTCTTTTCTAGTTTTTATCCATTGGAAAATGACTTATCACATGAAATGCATCTAAACACATAGTAGTGAATATGCATGCTGATATGACTATATAAAAAATATTCAACATAGTAAATGTTAGTATTAAACCATGCTGAACATAATGATGTGAAAAAAATTTGACTTTTGAAATAGTCAAATTGGCACCTTTTACTGTCATTTCTTATCCTATTTGAGGACAAATGAGTAAAGGTGGAAAAGCAAAATTATCTTGATAATTAGATTACACTTACGGATTTCTTACTATAATGTATTAATGCATGTAGGATATATATGACTGTGGGTAGGTGTACTACTGAATGGCTACCTAGTCATGCCTATGTGAATGCGGATAGTCCTGTTTGCAAAGGGGACTACGGCAAAATTTTTCCAAAATGTAGGCATTGGGTAGTCATGCACTTTTAACTTTACTGTAGATGTATGTTAAAATAATTCATGCATGCATGTAGTCATAAAACTGCATTTTGTAAAGCTCCAGATTAGAATTTACCACACCCTTTCTGAGGTGATTTGGAGACTTGTTGTCTAGATATTATAGATTCGGATCAGTCGAGTAGTTCCTGGAGGACTACTTCTGGTGTACAGAGGAGGGCTTCTGAAGTGCCTCGACCCCGTTCTTTTAGACAGCCTCATCGTTTGGTGGAGGTGGTGATACGTCCAGTCCAGGTTGATGTGCCGGACGTCGAGGACGAGGAGGGGGATGTACCATTTTGAGGCTCCCACTCCTGCTGCACATGTTCCTCGTAGGGATTTGTCAGGCATTCAGGTTACGAACCCAGAGCTTCTGGGTGATTTAAGTCAACACCCTTCAGTTTACCTGCAAGCAAATGAGGTATAAAGTTAGATCTTAATCTTCCTTCTTTCCTATTAATGAGGAGTAAAGGATTCTGATGTTGATCTGTATTTGATGTAGGTTCCCGGCTTTACACAGTCTCGAGGGAACTGATTCAGCATCCACTCTATGTATCAGGCTCTGCATGATGACTATAGAGCGATGGTACATGACTGGGGATTCGGGACGTTCTTTTCCATCCTTCCTCGACGTTGTCCCTGGGGTTACCTCAGGGCATTGTCGGAGCGCTAGTTTCACCAGACTCAGTCACTCCATTTGCTGGATTGTAAGGTGATGATGACGCCGATGGATTAGCAGTTTATCACAGGTATGGAGTTTGGAGGGGCACCAGTGCCTTGTACAGTGGATATTACCCCTACTGCCGTCAAATCCTTGCTAGGAGTTCTAGATGGGGTGCTCAAAGGCAGGACTATACGTGTGGGTCCTTTGAGTGTAGATGTTATGAGCGGACTTTTGAGTGAGTCCATACCCGATGATGTAAGAGTTAGGGATCGCATTCTGCGGTGATTGTTCCTAATGATCATTAGGGGCTGCTTCATAGCAGATAACTCTTCTACAGTGTCTTTTTCTTTGATCAATGCCACTCGACACGTGGACTGTATTGGAGAGTATGATTGGGGCTCCTATACCTTCGCCTATTTCCTCAGGGGAATGCGCATGCGCTCGCAGGGCTTGACCGAGGCTTGGCTAGGATTCTACCTGTTTCTGCTGGTGAGTATTTCTCTTGTCTTTTCCCATGTACAGGTTAAGCGTGTTAACTGACAGCAGATGTTTGTCTTTATATTGACAGTTCTGGGCCTATGAGAGGCTCCCATGTTTGCATCCTGTGAGTGTGTTAGGCTTAGATACCTATCCATGAGGACGGAGATGGCATTATTCCATACTAGCGGAGGTCCCTTTTGTAGAGGGTTTCACTCATTGCCGCCTACAGCTGGAGTTGTTGACAACGGATGTCATCACGTGGGTTCCCTACTCTGGGGAGCATTTGACCATTGGTTTTGAGGATGGGTATCCGACTGGAGTCGAGTACGTGATTTCCACCCGTAAGATTCCTCTCTTCACAGATAGAGGATGGGAGCTCTACTTAGGAGAACGTGCTATCAGGAGCACCATAGGAGAGATTCGTATGCCAATCTTGCCTCCTGTCAGGCGTTACTGGCCTATTTTGCAATCGCCCGTCATTGATATCCCATTGTTGGGTGTTGATGGTTTTGCACTGTTAGAGGGTCCCTGCACTCAAGAGATATTCCAGCATTTGGTAGTCCCCTCGTACCATTGGAACCCAGACCCGCGCCACTCAGTTCATGGGGGATATGGTTCCAGGATCCGTGATGATGATGATTGATTGTTAGATGTCCAAGATCGACTCATTTGGCGCAGATTAACGATTTGACCCGGCAGGTTGGACGGACACATTTCTTTATATCAAGCATGGTAGTAGATCCTTCAAAGGCAGATACTTTTGATCCTTCCAACTCTGGCGCTGGCCCCTCAGGTGACCCATATGGTTTGGCCGGTGCAGATCCTCCCTTGTATAGGCCTGACATCCCTGTGGATAGAGATCCAGTGACTCAGGAGGAGTTACATCAGGTGGACAGGATTGATGATATAGATATTGACACCATTGTCTTTTTCTGATGTGCATTGATTTCTTTTAATAGGCCTCTCTTAGACATTGGGTATCTCTGCCCCATTCTCGATATCTCTTTTAGTAGGCCGTTGTTAGTTGTTGGGCATCAGGGCCCCATTTCCTTGTATTTTTAGCTGTAAAGAGATGATGTATTAGATGATGATATACTTAGGAATGTATGTACAGTTTTCCATTCCCTATATCATATTGTCATCTATTGTATCATGCATGTTATTATGTTATGCATATGTATGTATATCCAGATATATTCAGCATTGACCCCTGGATGGTCTTATGACATGGCCCGTACAGATGTCTTCTTGGACAGTTAGCCGTATTGATCATACCCTACCAATATTGGTGGCATCTGGTATGCGATTTTTATGACACCCCCAAATTTGGGTTACCTGACCCCCGAGTTTGGTGCTCACGATCCACAATATAATAATCATCTAACTACCCATTCATTTATGAATAGAATATTACACCACATTAACTGATAAAGCTAATACATTAGTCCTAGGTTCTCTAACCTTCACATTACAAACATACTCTTTAGATATACAAAAAGGGTTTACAAACATAACATAATAATAATATTATTATTCATAACTAATTTATAACTATGCCTTTTCCTTTGTCCTTCACAACACCTCCTGCCACTTCATCCCTAGCTGAAAATTTTTATTTAGAAAGGGTGAGCAACAAATTTGCCCCGTAAGTTAAGATATACAATAAATGTATAAGAATCAAGAATAACAAACTATCTATTTTGATAGAATAACAACAAAGTTCGGGGAACTTTGAAATAGCTGAACAATTTGTTCTTCTCTAACCAATCTTCTTGCAACCTATGTAACACAATAGTTTAATAATTAAAGGGTACAACACTTTCAAAGTTTCTACGTTATTCGATTGAATAATAATTTGTAAGGATTCTCCAAAGTTTAAGCTGAATGATCTCAAATGATCTTGAAGTTTATCTTCTCGGGTAACTATCAAAGATTTACTTTGATATACCAAAATAATAGGATGGAAATATTTTCCAGAGTTATGTCGAGTGATCACAAAGGATCAAGAACTTCTCTTCTCGAGTAGCTATCAAAGATTTACTTTGATATACCCAGGTGTATCAGATAACCATAAAGATTAAATCATACCCCTCAGCAAGTATATAAAGTGATCAACTTCATTATACCCTATATTATGCATAATATTCAAACGCGCGCAAAGGCCGAATATATGACCAAATATGTTCCCTTTATATAAATAGTTGTTCTTCTCAGTCTTTGAATCAGAATTTGATTTAACAACAAAATACAATGATTTCAATTTCTAATCTCTTCTCTTCTCTTCTCTTCTCGAACCTATCAAGTTTTAACAAATGTTCGTCTTGCCAGAACAATTGGCTAAGACATTTCTCAACACGATTTAACAATTGACAGAATTTGACTGTACTATTTGCAATCACTAATAGCTTGTACGGATGTGAACATCCAATAACAATTATTCTCCAATTATATATTCTCAGAGTCACTAATTCAATTTGAATTAATAAACATGCACTAACTACGAATAATCAACAATAAATTCTCAGACGTGGTCTAATCAACAATTATTAACCACCATAATATTTGAAAAGATATAACTCAAGGTTGAGTTAGGAAACTTGCCTTCTCCGTTGATTACTGCTACAAAAATATACTTATCTGCATTCACCAGACCTATAATCACATTATCGGTCTTACAATTAGCACAATAATTCACAACACACAATACTGTAATTTACAGTCAATACTTCTCCTAGACACATTACTACATAGTCACATCAGTGTTTATAACCTATATAAACACTTATCAAGTCTAACTATATCGGTCTGGTTGGACTTCGGTCTATTCTCGGTGTTCTGGTCACCCTATCCGACAATTAACATATTTAATGTCAATTAAACTTGGTCTCTAAGCTTCAATATTATTTAGATAAGTCAAATATTATTTATAATATTTTTCGAAAGCTTTTAATAATTTTCAAACAATTATTATATTTTATAATAATTTTTCAAACATCGAAATCATTTTAAATGATTTAATTATCAAATAATCTTATCATCATTAATATTTAATAATATAAAAATATTAATGGCATACTTGTCAAAATATTAGAGTTATTATTAATAATTTAAAATATTTTTAAATCATCAATATTCTACTTAAATGATTTTAAAAGTAATTAAAATCATTTTAAATCATCACCTTTAATATTTAAATATTAATGAATTTATCATCAAAATATTAAAAGTCATTAATTATAACTTAAAATATTTTTATATCACTTTTCTCATTTTTGAAATGATTTTAAATCAATAAAATTATTTTATCATCATTTATTTAATTTAATAATTAAATAAAATTAATATCATTAATAATAATTTATTAATGAGAATTCTCCAAAAATATTGAAAATTATATTTTATAATTCAAAATATTTTTAAACACTTTATTCTTATTTAAAATAATTTTATAATATTAAAATCATTTTTAAATCATTTATTTAATATAATAATTAAATAAATCTAATATAATTAATATTAAATTATTAATGAAAATTCTCTAAAAATATTAAAAGTTATATTTTATAACTCAAAATATTTTAAATACCTTAACCTTATTAAAAATGATTTTTATAATATTAAAATCATTTTTTCTAATTTATTTAATATACTAATTAAATAAATTAAATATCATTTTTATTCCAATAATTATAATTATTATTGAAAAATATTCTAAATTCTCAAAAATTATTTTTCATAATTTAAAATAATTTTAAAACCATTTTTCGTAATTTTTATAATTTATTTTCTATTTTTAATTATTTTCTGAAAAAATAGAAATTAAAAATATTAACAACCGTCGCTATAGCCTATAGCGACACTAAGCGTCACAGTTGGTGTTCTTGAGCTTCAAGAACACTGACAGTCAATGCTCAAGGGGTCACGTTTGACCAGCCTTAATTCTCACTCAAATCATGTTCTGGGCTTTCTTATGCAACAATTCTGTAGTAGGTATGTAATACTACCATTAACAACCAATACCTTGGTCATACAACATCATAACAAGGAGATCCAGTCTCTCAAAGTCACTGTCAGACAACTACTGGGTTTTCTGGGTAACCCAGAAACCCAGCCAGCTTCGAGGGTCAATTTTGGGGCTCGATTATCTCCATGATCTGGCCATCAATTTGATGTTATTTAGGTCTATACCTCTAGTACACATAACAGGGAACAATAACTTATTCTCATCTCAGTCCAAATATAACAAAATCATAAACTATGATTTGGTCAAAGCTTGTCAGACGGCCTATTCTTATGGTTTCTGGAAATCCCAGAAATGTGATCCGTGTTCGACTGGCCTATTTTGACAACTTAATACACTCGATATGTTGATGTTTTAAAGAATCGTAAGGCATGGGTCTATAGTCCGGACATCAGGCTATAAACATGTTACAACAACATCAACCAAACACATAATAACTGTCTGATCAAGGTATTAGAAAAAGTTGTCAGACTCGGTTTTAGGATTTCTGGGTTACCCAGAAATCACTCGGTTAATCTCGGTCAACGGGTTTTGACCGTTAATAACTTACGATCTAGACATGTAATGGCTGTAATTCCACTTCCAGTTCAAAGACAACATGACAAGCTACAGATTACAACTTTAAAACAACAAAAATCATAAATGCGGAAAGATCTATAGCGACTGATATATGCTTGTCAGACCACTTTTTGTTCTTGGACAATTTTTGAAAAACTTCAATTTAAGGCCTCTTGATGCTATAGATCTATGATGTATCATCATTGATCATCATAAAACATCTTCTAACACTAATATAAACACATAAAAAAGAATTCTTTCTTAGCATACAAGATCAAACTATGAGTTAGGGTTTTACCTTCTCTTGTCCAATCTTTGATTCTAACTTTTCTCCACTGATCTTGATTATCTAAAGGCTTGGTTAGTGACTAGTATCCTTGGATATTTCATGGCTAAGGAGAGAGAAGGAGTTGGTTGAGAGTTGGATAGCAAATAGGCTAAATTAATGAACTTTCTCTCTCCTAAATCTCTTATACTAGATACAATGTATCTATATAATGCAAGGTATCATGCTAGATCAGTTTATGGCTGAGAAATAAGTCAAATGTTGAACTTTAGTTGGTCACCTACTCTTGATTTGGAAATATTTACAAGTTATCTAATAAAAATCCAAAAAGGGCATTTTGGTCAATCTCCTAGAAATTTTAATGGCAACCTTGACATTTGTCCAAACCCTTAGGGTTTAACCCTAAGGTTCTAACCCTTAGGTTTTACAACCTTAGCTTCTAGGATTTTCTAAATTAGGGTTATAAAATAGAAAATTAAGATCTCAAAAATATAATTAGGGTTTCCTAATTATATTAACTGTTACTAATCACATTAAAGTTTACTAATCACTTTAGAGTTTACTAATTAGGATTAGGGTTTAGGATTCTTGAATTTAAAATTAGGGTTTCTCGACTTTTGATTAGGGTTCCTAGCTATGCGTTAGGGTTTCTAATCCCTTATTAGGGTTTACTAATATTGTACCCTACCCGATCAATCATTGATCAATAATTCTAAACAATACAAACACGTATTCATTAGTACAATTATTTTAATTGTATTTTCTATCGAATCCCTATCCAGACTTAGGGTTAGGGTTTTTATTCTCTGTTAAGCACAACTCTACTCTTAATTCTCAATCAATACACAAAATGACTTATTCTCTAAACTCATATCACATATTCTCAGTCCAATATTGATAATCAATATCAATACTACATAAAAAAAATTCAAAAAATTCAGATTATTCAAAACCCCGGGTTATCACAATCGGGGTATGATAGTATGTCACCATCGACACGGGGTGATTGTAGATCGATTATTTGCGGAGATGCTATGACCCTCTTGATGTTTGAGTTCCATGAGATTCGTGGAGGGCATCTTTGAGCCTTTGGGTATCATGGCGAGGCAGGTTTTCCGATTTGGGACCCAGGAGTTAACTCCTACTCTGGAGGAGTATGCACGTTTGACGATGATGTCACTAGATAGACCTTGCGTGCATATGGCTATTGGAGACATGAGTTGGCAATTCATGACCCTCACTGGATTGAGGCATAGGGTGGTGCAGGATGAGCTCACATCCGGCCACGTGATATCCTAGCATTTTTTGTTTGATAGATTTGGCTAGGAGGATAGTAATACACGGCATTCCAGGGATTTCACCACACTGGAGGATCATTGGCGTTTGGCCAGAGTGGATGTACTGATATTATGCATATTGTCGTATGTCTATATGCCACGATACATGGATGAGTTAGATATAGGAGTTATCATGGCGGTGAGAGCTCTTAGGGAGGGTCACACCATCGTACTGATGATTATAGCAGAGACTCTGAGGTCAGCCACATACTATCGTACTTATCCGATGGGAGTGTTTACAGGCAGCTCGGTCATGCTATATGTGTTTTTTTATGTCACACTTGAGACCGATTGGCACTTTCAGACGGTATGGGTATTGTTTCACCCATGAGATAGCTACGTCATACTCCTTTCAGCCTGTGGAGTGTATAGATGCTACATCTTGGTTAGCTTTTCTAGCAGGGATCGGAGATCCATTTAATATATTGCCGTGTACAGGGCTCAGTTCACCCTATAGCTTCATTACTCATGCTCCGGGCATGGATTATCTCCCTCTGGCTTGCTTGAGGGGCATGACTACTTATCACCCGCTGGTCGTGATGTGTCAGTTTGACCAGTTCCAGGACTTTCATCCTTTTGAGGGGGCATTGAGTCAACGCTTAGCTTCTCACCATTTATCAATAGAGGACCGATCCAGGGTGTATGCCTGTTGGGATCAGCATGAGATAAGTGAGTTTTCTGTGAGCCATCCGGGTTGTTCTGCATGGATGGAGACAGAGATTGCATCGACTACGATAGTATCCACAGTGCAGGGGATGGATTCTGACGATGGGGAGCCCATAGAGGACACTGATATTCCCATCGAGGAGGATTTGTCTACTGGGTTGCCAGCAGTTGTGATGGATTCTCCCACTACAAGTGCTACTGTGATTCAGCATTCAACACAGTATCTGGAGCAGAGTCTACATCTGATGACCTTTGAGAGAGATCAGGCTAGGACCTTGATGTTGACAGCTCTTGATGAGAGAGACACCGCTCTGTTGGAGAGAGATAAGGCTTTGGCACATAGAGATACTGCTATTGAGGAGCGGGATGATTCCAGATTAGCCATGGATGTAGTGATCATTGAGAGGGATGCTGCCATATTTTCCCGAGACACGGCTGTTGCAGACAGCATTTCAGTGAGATCCCTGACCACTGATATGATTGCCAAGATGAACGCATATATAGATGAGCATCATGTCACCATGCAGTTAGCGTCGGACTTATTGGCTAGTGTAGATATATTGATGCAGGAGACCATAGTGTTACCCCTTCCTCTGAGACAGATGCTATGTTAGATTTGTTGGCCCGCATACATACTAATTTTTAGATAGCCTTATATTTTCCTGCACAGACTAGCTTAGCCATTTTGTCATGTACAGCACATATGTATATATCAAACAGTATTATATATGGCAGAGAAATATATTTTGATTTACTTCCCTTTCAGTTGTGCCTTGATACTTGCTTGATATTTGCCTGTTTCTTCAGGGCTTGTGATCTTGATGCATTCTGAATTCATCCCTTATGTGTGGACATTGACACGTCACAGGATCTTTCAGAACGGATCATTGATCTGTGTGTACCCCTACCATCTTTGGTGTCTTGGGACCGGTTTCTGTATGGAAATATATAGAAAAGTGTGACTTTTCCTCTCTAAGATTGACCGCAGCACAGATGGTAGCAAGTATTCCTATTTAAGAGGAGCCCAGTTAGTTCCATCTCTTATGGATTGGTGTTGTTCTTTTGAGGCACAACCGCAGCTTAGATGGTCGCCGAATCCCCTATTTGTGAGGAGAGGTTAGGTAGTTCCATCCCTTTGGTCTGAAGCCGGTGAAATGTGGTGGATTGAAGTTTGATCCCAGTACCATTGACAGGTCTTTGTATTTTGGTAGGGAGTTAGACCGAACCATAAATGGCTTCCTACGTACTCCTATTGAAGAGGAGATCAGGTCTGCATAGTTCAAACCTGGTGTAAGAGGTTCAATGTTGAATGTGCAAGGTGTAAATGAGTGTAGATGCTTTATTGATGCAGAAAGGTGTACAAATGTTTTTGTTATTTTTTTTTGTAAAGAAAGGGTAGAAATATTTTTGTTGTTTTTTTTATTGCGACCGGGCCATATAGAATATGGTTGCCTACGTACTCCCGAGTATCAGGGAGATCAGGTCGACGTAGTTCACCCCTCAGGATGATTTGTGACCGAAGAAGTTAAATCCCATGTGCAGAATGAACTGCGGTGAAATGAAAGTTTGATCCCATGCTTGGGACAAACTGCAGGTGTGAAAAGTTTAATCCCGTCTTCAGGATAAACTGTAGGTATGAAAGGTTCAATCCCTGATGGGATAACTGGAGTTGTATGATGTGAAACCAAGCTGCTGGTTTGAAAAGTGTGTTTTTTCCCTGAGGGGCAGATGGATAAAAAGGAAAGGTTGTATGTAATGAGGGTTAAAGAACCTGAAATAACTGGTGATCTGATGATCCAAAACCAGGATGTTTGTTTGATGATAACCTCAGACATAGTACCGTTTCACGGTGTCCGAGTTGATAAGCTGTGGAAATTCATCGTCGTCCATTTCCTACAATCTGAGAGCGCGTCCTGTCAATACCTCCTTGACAACAAACGGGCCTTCCCAGTTACGAGTAAATTTTCCCTTAGATTGATCTTGTTTGTCAATGATCTTCTTCAAAACCAAGTCATGTTGTTTAAACTGCCGTAGCCGGACTTTTCTGTTGTAGGATCTGGCGATCCTTTACTAATATAACTGACCATGGAAGATATCCGTGGTTCGCCTTTCGTCTATTAGAGACAATTGGCGATACCTGTCTTGTACCCATTGGTCTTTATCCAGTTGAGCATCTATTAATACTCTTAGGGATTCCATTTCCACCTCTATGGGGAGCACTGCTTCCATCCCATAGATTAATGAGTAGGGGGTTGCCCCAGTGGAAGTACGCATTGAAGTTCTGTAGGCTAATAAAGTCGGAGGCAACAAGTCAGGCCATCCCTTGTGGTTGGCGGACATTTTTTGAATGATTTTCTTGATGTTTTTATTAGCCGCTTCAACACCACCATTTATCTTTGGACGGTAGATGACGGAGTTAAGGTGTTTGATGTGGAATTTACTACATAACTCTTCCATCATTTTGTTGTTGAGGTTCTTAGCATTGTTTGACAGAATGACCTCTGGTTGTCCATATCGACAAACGATATTATTTTTGATGAAAGCAATGATGACTTCTTTAGTAACCCTGGGGAAGGAGACTGCTTCTACCCACTTGGTGAAGTAATCGATCATGGTGAATATGAACTTATGTCCATTACTGGCTTTGGGCTCAATGGGCCCGATCCCGTCCATTCCCCACATTGCGAAGGGCCAAGGCAAACTCATACTGTGGAGTTCCCTTGGTGGGGCGTGGATGGCATTTCCATGAATTTGGCATTGATAGCACCTCTTGACGTGATCATCACAGTCGGCTTTGAGGGTAAGCCAATAATGTCCAGTTCTGAGGATCTTCTTAACAAGTAGAGAGTCGCTCATGTGTGGGCCACATACTCCACCATGGATCTCATCCATGACCCTCTGAGCTTCATCTGAGGAGACCTAATCCTACATCTCTCTTGTAGAGTGCATCTCCGTTCAGGTAGAATTTCATAGCAAGTTGATGGATCCTCTTTCTTTCAGTTGGGCTCGCCTCAGTGGGTGTAGATCTATCTCGTAAGTACTCCTTGATGTGCTGATACCAAGGGTTATAGATGGGAGGTAGCTCATCTGATACTTCTCCAACATAGTTCCCGTAGACTAGGGCCTTTTGCAGAGCAAATGTGATGCTTGGCATGTTTTCCTTGTCATGTATATGAATCAAGGAGGCCAATGTTGCTAGTGCATCCGCAAAATCATTCCTATTATGAGGAATGTGTAGAAAGGAGATTTCTTCGAACTCTAAAGCCATCTGTAAAACTTGTCGATGGTAAGGCAGCAAATGTATCTCTTTGGTTTGATAGATTCCCGTGGATTATTTGATTACCAACTCGAATCCCAAAGGCAATTCTTAGCCTTATGCCCATTGAGCAGGCAAGTTTTAGCCCCATGATCTGACCTTCATACTCGTTTGTGTTATTGGTCTTGACAAACTACAATTTGATGGCTGACGGATATCGCTCCCCGTCTTGGGGGACACTAGAACTACTCCATCACCAGAGCCTTATGTGTTAAGAGCTCCATCAAAATACATTTTTCACATATGGCATGTATCATACTGATGGTGTTGCTGCACTGCCATTACCCCTTTATCGGGGAAGTATGTTTCAAGGGTTTAAAGTCCCCGAAGGTGCGGTGACCCGGTTGATCCGCAATTCCTTGACCTTTGATAGACTTTTTGCGTCACGTGAAGCGATGTCAATTCTTTGTAGGATCAACCGCCATCCGGACGGTACCGATAATTTAACATGGGTTTATTGAACACGTACTTGAGAGGATCCACGCGGGATATGAGATGGGTTGTGTGACCATGGAGGTAATGATGTAACCTCATGGAAGCCCATGCTAAAGCGCAACATGTTTTCTCAATCAGAGTGTACTTGTGTTCACTGATGTTGAATCTTTTGCTGAGGTAATAGATAGCTCGTTCTTGGCCTCTATCGTCTTTCTGTCCCAGCACGCAGCCCATGGCATCGTCGTTGATTGAAAGGTACATGAATAGGGGAATACCATCCCTGGGAGGTACCAAAATGGGAGCTTTAACTAGCTGCTCTTTGATTGTAAGGAAGGCTTTTTGACACTCATCGTTCCATTTCATGGAGGAGTTCTTCCTTAACAACTTGAAGATGGGTTCATAGGTTGTTGTGAGTTGAGAGATGAACCTGCTAATGAAGTTAATTCTTCCCAAAAACCCCCGTATTTCCTTCTCTGTCTGAGGAATGGGTATTTCAGTGATGGCCTAGATTTTGGTGGGATCCAGCTCAATCCCTTTGTGGCTGACTAGAAATCCTAGCAACTTTCCTGATTTAACGCCAAAGGCGCATTTGGCTGGATTCAACTTCAAGTTGTAATTACGCAACCTGTTGAAGAGCTTTCTGAGATGGTCTAGGTGGTCTTCCTCCCTTCGGGACTTGACAATAATGTCATCCATGTAGATCTCTATCTCCTTATGCGTTAAATCGTGGAAAAGAGCCATCATAGCTCGCTGATAGGTTTCTCCGGCATTAATGAGGCTGGATGAAAACCGTCTATAGCAGAAGGTTCCCCAAGGCGTGATGAAAGCAGTTTTCTCACGATCCTCCTCAGCGACCATAATTTGATGGTACCCCGCAAAGCAATCAGCAAAGGAGTTCATGTCGTATTGAGCAGTATTGTCAATAAGAATGTGGATAAAGGGCACGAGAAAGCTATCTTTAAGGAAAGCTTTGTTCAAATCCCGGTAATCCACGCAAACTCGCACCTTTCCTCCCGGTTTAGGCACGGGGACTATGTTTGATAGCCATTCAGGGTATGTAGACACCATGATAATGCCAGCTTGAAATTATTTCATAATTTCTTCTTTCACCTTTAAACTCTACTCAAGTTTCAATCGCCTGAGCTTCTGCCTGATTGGCTTAAATCCCTCTTTAATGGGAAGGCAATGAAGGACAATGTCAGTGGATAAACCCACCATGTCTTCTTGAGACCATACAAACACATCCTGGAATTGGGTTAGTACCGCAACCATGTCATTCCTTTGGTTTGGAGTGAGGTCTGAACCAATCTGGATTAGCTTAGGGATTTCTAAGGTTTCGAGATTGAAAGAAATGGTTTGATCAAGGTTGGGTTTAGGTTTATCTTCGACCCATTCTTTGATCTCCTGAGGTATTTCAATGTCCTCTTGTATTTCCATCAAGTCTGAGTCCAACTTTTCATCAAAGTTACAATCCTTGTGGAGAAAAGGCAACTTATCAGCAAATACAGGCACATCTGAATTTAGAGTCCTGAAACAAAATATGCTTTCACTTAATATATGAAACTTTTTAATCATACAAAATGTGAGCATATACTGACAAAATAACTGCTAATAATGTACTGAAAAGTAAGCAGATAATATTATCTACAGGGCAAAGGGATTTTCTGCCCATTTTACCCTTGTCGACCAATGCATGGAATGTTGCTCCAATTGTCAAGGGCAAAGCTATGATGGACCGCAGTGATGGAGGGGCTGTCATCGTCCTCCTTCTCCCGAATGATGACCATAACATCTGGGAAATCATCGTCTGGGGTGTATCTATTTGTATGTTCATCATGGATAATGATACGTATTCCTAACATCATTAGAGCGATGTCTTGTTTACGTTTATGTTCTCTCTCTTTCACTTCGAGATCAGGAATCAACACTTCTTTTGCTTTAACCGGTACTGGTTTGGGAAATAGCATAGCCATAACATGGGCTGACACCTTTACCGGATACTATATAGGCTCAGGAGTTGCAGGTGGAGACAATTGCCATGTGGTGGAAGCTTGAGGAATCTACTTGTGCTTATGAGGATTCCTATGACTGGAACTGGCAGAATAGCCTAGTCTGGTTGTCCCGGTTTGACTGGACATTTGAATTGGGTGCTTAATACCCTGCTAATTTTTACACAGCCCTTGTCCAGGCTGATGACCCAATGATATTATTTCTTGTGTAGATGACATTACTTCGGCAGAAATCTTGGGTACGGGAAGTGGCGCTCCAATAGGATGGTATTGTGTGTTTCTCACTTCCAAAGTATGAAAACTGGCCTGCTCAACTTCTGAATTGAAGCTAATGAGTGGTATGTCTCCTTTTTAGGACATTCCGGCTCAGCGTTGATAGTGACTAGGCTATTGTTGACAATGTATTTAAGTTGTTGATGAAGTGTAGAAGGGACAGCTCCAGCCATGTGGATCCATGGTCTCCCTAATAGCAGGTTGTATCCTGAATCTATCTTGAGGACGTGAAAAGATACGCAATTGGCAGCTCAATCTCTCCGATAAAATTTCATTGGGATCCATCAAAAGCTTTGATAACCGTATGGCTACTTCAGATCCGTTTGAGATTAACGTTCATCTTCACCAAAGTGGCATAAGGACGGATATTTAGAGACGAACCTCCGTCTATCAAAACTCCAGCTAACACATACTCGGAGGACAAAACTGTTGTATACAACGGCTTGCAATGACCGGTCCTTTCGGGTGGTATGTCGTCATCAGTGAAAGATATCACATTGTTGTTAAAAATGTGATCAACCAGATGTTGAAATTTTACCACATCCACTGATTTCAACAAGTAGGCTTCTTCCAAAACCTTTAGTAAGATCTTCATGTGATCCTCGAAAGAGAAAACTAAGTCCAATATTGAGATTTGACGTGGAGCTTCTCTTTAAGCTTAAAACCACCTTGGCTTCATTGTGGCCCATAGTGCGGAGGAATTTCTCAATCTTCTCTATGGGAATCTTCCCCTTTGCTTTTATGGTAGGCTTCATCACCCTCTGAGGAAGATACAGTGGATTTTCCTTCGACACTATAGCAGTAGTATGAGACGTAGATTCTTCAGCTTCTCCATCATTCCATGGGACTTTTTGTAAGCTGATAACAGGATACTGTGGTCTAAACGGTAAGCAAATTGGCTCTGATGCAGCCACTTTCAAAGGATTGACACTACCTTTGAGTTGAATTGCTTGTATGGGAAATGGCCTGATAGTCTCATCACTATTAGAGGATATAACTGCTACTAGCCCCTTCCACTTAGTAGGACAGGTATTCCTACTCTCGAGTAGCACAGTGTCATCGTCTGCCAATTGCAGGACACCGCTGTCAATTAGATTCTGAATAAGGTGGCGGAGTGCCCAGCATTCTTCTGTGCTGTGACCACGAGAATGTGAATGATATTAACATACTCCATCAAAGTTGAACCGTCTTGAACGGGGATTAATTGGAGGTAGAAGGGAGGTGATTCTTCCTTCATTGATCAGCATTTGAAATATCTCCTCTATTGTTGGCCAAGATATGTAAATTCCCGTTTGTTGGCAAAATCCCAACGGGCTTTAGCACTTGCTCTCTTCGCAACCTTGTCCTCCAGTGCTTCACTTTCTGAAGGTGATGATGGAGCATTCATAACAAAAGGAAGGAGACAGGCATGCTCTTGGCTGACTAACTGCCAATTGTTCAACTTGCTTACAAAGAGCTTTCATCTTTTATTCCATCACAAACTGGAACTTTGCATAATCTCATCTGTCAACACACTCTCTGATGGTTTGAGATGATTCATCATTAAAATTGGAACTCTGTACACAGCTCTAACTAATCATATTGACCTCTTCTTCTTTGTGTTGAGGAAGAGGGTTGTCTTGCACATGAGGTTGATCTGGTTTGGTAAGCACGATCTCACCGTTGTCTATTAAATCTTGGATCTTGTGTTTCAAGGCCCAACAATCTTGAGTATCATGTACAGGTGCCCTGGAATGATAAGCACACTTCCGAGTAGCATTGAAACCCCTCCCATTAGGGTTAGCTGGTGGAAGAAGATGTGTGATTTTCTTCTGAGTAGTCAGAAGATTAAGAATATTCTCGAGCGAGTCCCCTAAGGGTGTGAACTTTTGAGGGCGCTTTACTTCTCCACCTTTAGGCAATGGAGGGTTTGAAGACTGTGCTTGAAAAGGGGAGTAGTTTTTCCTCTGTATAGGCATATTTTGATTGCCTTTATGACCTTGTAGTATCAAGGAAACATCCTCCTCTTTCTTTTTATGGACCCTTCGGGGGTTGTTTTCATAAGTTTCTGAAAATAGTATGCACACAAGCCAATCATGTTTGTTGATAAAGCATATACTTTGTAACAATCTTATTCATTTATTAATAAAAAGGTATTAATTTATTAAAGGCTTTTAATTATCTACATGATGTTGTTTTATAATATGTGATAAACCCATAGTTTTAAGCAATGCTTTTAGAATAATGATGATGATCATTCTAATGAGATCTAAATTCTTAGAAAGCTTAAAACTAAAATAGTTCCCAATCGTTGGATTACTAAATTGGGGATTAGTAAATCCGGATAGATTGGTACATACGTTGCTTGCTCATTGGATGAGGATGATTGATCTCATGATCATTTGTGTGGAGACACTAAAGCAGTTATATAGGTGCTTATTAGAGAATAAGTTCACTGAATGTGGCTCGCTAAGGAATACCTAATGGAGTTTTACTTGCTTGTCAATAGGAATTCATGTAGTAATAGTAGTACAAGTGATCCTTGGACTTGAGATCATCATAGTATCTTGTGTATGATGAGTTATACTTTGACTTATTCCTTAAGACCCTTAGGGTATATCAAAGGGTATGCTTGGATATAATAAGTTGTACATGGAGATAATGTATGATCAATAAAGGATCTACCACTTCTAGTAAAAGAAGAGAAATGTCCTATGTGATTCGATAAATGACAACCCAGTAGTCCTTGGCCAAGGCAGAATGAAATTTGAAAGGAATTTCTAATTTGCATTATTTGGAGTTGTGCATTTAAGAGTCGAAATACATATAATTAAATAAAATAAGACTTGACAGAAATTTCATGTCTTATATTTAATTGGGACATTGTATGGTGGAAGGATTGAATTGTACGGTAACTATTTACTCAAAGGTTCTTTTATAATTAATGTTGAAATCTATATTATACGGAAAGTCGTTGATCATTTGGGAGGCTTATATCCACATTGTAGAATAAATATTATTTATTTAAATAAATTAATAATTTAATTTATTTATTTAAATAAGATTAGAATTATTCTAATTGATTTATTCACAACCGGTTTAATATGGAGAACCTAAAGGGTCACACCATAAAAGGAAGAATAATTATTTAAGAAGTTAATGGCATAATCGTAATAATATGTTAAGTATATTTAATTTAATCTATGGTGATAGAATAAATTAAATAACTTAATATTATTATTTAATATTTTAGAAATATTAAATATAAATTAATAAGAGGAGTCTTATTAATATTATTACAATTATTATTATTTTAATTTCTAAAAGAGTTTAGGAATTAATTTAATATAAGTACTCTCATTTATTCTAATAGGATTATGAGGGAAAATTAGTTAAAGGAGATTAATTAATTATCCCTAATAAGATTAGGTAGCCCATTTAATTAAAAGAGTTTAATTAAATAAATAATACCTTATTTTTAATAGGGTTACTTGATATCTTTATAAGAGAGTCTTATATCGGATATCCAACATACGTTATTCAATTGTTGAAGAAATGCGCTCCTTTTCTATAGAGATAGAAAAACTAGGGTTTAACTTAACCACCCATCTTCTTGAATCCTTCTTCTTCCTTGGTGGATCACCTCTGAGAGCCAAACACTTGGGTGGCTAACGTTGATCAAAGGAAGGAACCAAACTTCGGTGGATTCAAGTTGAGCGAAAAAGGATTGGAGGTGAACTTGTACCTGAGGAAGCTCGGATCTTCAAGGGTATGATTCTTGTTCTTATCTTTTCGTTAAATTAATAATTGTGCATAAAGGATGATCCGGGTTTATGGTTTGTAAAATTTTAAAACTCTGATTTTACACGTTTCCGCTTATTTGTGCAATTTGATTGCGTTCATGAATATTACAAACCTAACAGTAGTATCAAAGCCAAACTTTTATGTGAATTATTAATTGTTCAAAATTTGATATGTATATTGATATGTATTTAGAACAATTTAATTGGGCATAATTTTGTTGTATAAAATTTATTAAAATTAAAAAAAAAATCGTCAATTCATGAAGCTTTGTTTATCTGGCGAATTGATTTTTTCGGATTTGTTCCTTGTGAAGAATGTGATTGATTGTGATATATATATTGTTAAAGGTTTACAGTGTCTGAAGTATGGTTATATATGATATAATATATTATTTCATTTTTGGCGGATCCGTGATATTGCTAATTACATTACTTAGAATTAGTGGGTGATCACTGTTACTTTTGAATTACAAAATTATCGGTGGGTAATCTTTTTAAGATTCTTTGGAATCTAAGGTTTCGGGAGATTCTCGTTTTACATGATTCATATTATATATATTATATAATAACCAAAGGAAGGGACATGATTATTATCCTAATGTTTTTATAATATATGATTCACTTGGAATTAAAGGAGGATATATACGGAAATCAAGGAAACAAAAAGTTACAGGATTCTTATAAGCTTAATATATATATGTCACCATACTAACCATGAATTATATAGCATATACGGTTAATATATATATATATATTTTAATAATTTTATAATTAAAATAAAATTTATTTTAATTTTAAAATAAAAAGTTTATTTTAATATTAAAATAAAAAGGTTTATTTTGATTTTAAAATTAAATTTCATGCTAATTAATTAGAGATGGAATTAGATTCCATGATAACTAATTGGAGTTGAAATTGGATTCTATATTTCCTTAAATAATGGAGTTTATTTAGATATGAAATAAGATTTCATATTATTCAAAATAAAAGAGTTTATTTGTGAATAGGAAAAAGAATCGATATTTCCTTAAATAAAGGAGTTTATTTAGATATAAAATAAGATTTCATATTATTCAAAATAAAGGAATTTATTTGTGAATAGGAAAGAGAATCAAGTGTTTCCTTTAATAAAAGTTTTTTTACTTGAAATTTGATTCCATAATTAATTAAAATAAAGGAGTTTATTTTAATTAAAGATTTTGATTAAAATAAAATAGTTTATTTTATTCAAAATTGGATAAATTAAAATAAAATAGTTTTATTTTGATTTAAATTTGGATTAAAATAAAGGAGTTTATTTTGATTCAAAATTAGATTTTATACTAACTAAATTTGCCCATTAAATGATATCAATATATATATTGAATGTTTATTATTCATGAGATGAATGTTATTTATTGATACATATGATGATGTGTATGATAATAAATAGGATTGATTATGGACTATTGACCAATGTGATTGGATTTTATTTTAGTTGGATGCATGAATGTATGGGTTTTATTAAATGGGGTCTGCGTACCTCGTCTTCTCTAATTTTTCTTAATGTAAATTCTATCTCCCTCCTATGTACTTTCCCTTGACTGTTGATCAAGGTTTCTATTTATATTAAATAGTTTTGTAATAGGAATAGTTAAAATTAATTTTGAAGAATTGGAGATCAAAGGAGAAAGGAGCGCTTGAAGACCCATTTGTAATGGAGCCCGGGTGTAAATGTAATAGTTATATTTAAATATTAATTCTTCCACCCCTAGGTTTGACCTTTTGGTTCACTTGGTGGCTCTAGTGAACCAAACTAGAATAAAAGTTCATAATCAATCCAGGTAGAATATAGTATTCTATATGTGCATGCTTATACTATATATATTATATATTATGCAAACATGTTTCGCATGTTAATTAATATAGCGTGTATTTATATATATATATATGTAAATGCGCTAAACAAGATGAGACAAATTAATAATAAACCCTCAAATATTTTATATTAAGTTGTAGCGTTCAAAGATATTTGGAATATCGAGCGTAAGCCTTCTAGCATGATAGAAATAATAGAGTATTGAATATTTAATATGAGTTTGTTGTGCACACACAAGGCGAGTATTAAATATTTAAGATGTTATTTTTATTACATATGATGTTTACAAGGAATTGAACATTATTGCTTTGTTTGTGCACACTGAAAATGTAGTTTTCTCTTCACTTATATGAAAATGTTTGGTCGACTTAACTTAAATCATTTTAGTTCGGATGTGCACACACTTGACCATTATGATTTAAGAGGCAAAATACAAGGAGTTACATAGTTGATGTAATTGACAAGAGTTGTCTACCTATTTATTTATATATAGTTTGTTGTGCACACACAAGGCTATATACATTTGAAATGGGATCCTTATTCTCACTAGCATATCTTTAATTAGATATTTCAAGAACTATATATATTGAGGGTAATATAGTTTGAAGAAAATAGTGGGAGATACCAATTTAAAACAAGACCTAAATTATTTTGGTAATTAATAAAAGAATGTATGATAAAATGTTGTTAATTACAAATTCATTTACAAAATTTTATAATGTCTAAAATTACTATCTTTGCATAGCATATTAGATGCTAAATAACTTGGGAAATCAATTAAGCGGATTGGTTAAGGAATTTGAGAATAGTTCTCATGGTTGAAAAGCTATCTTATGTCATAATACGCCTATCCTCGCAATGGTTGCAGACAATACCTCCGAGGAAGAGAGTGCTACTTTTAGAAAGTGGCAAGATGATGCCTGATTGGCTCGATGCATCATGCTCGCATCCATGAAAGTAACGAGCATCGGCGTCGAGATGAAACTATAGATGCTCCTACTATATTCCTGCACATCAAGTAGTTGATGGTGAGGAAAGTAAGACTGATAGATATCAGATATCTAAGGAGCTCTTCCGATCTAGAATGGCCGATGACACTACAATACAGATAAATGTTCTTAACATTATTAATTTGATTGATCAATTATGACAACTGGTTTTGTCATGGATGGAGATTTGAGCCAAGATTTGATCTTGCACTCACTCCCGGACTCCTTTCACAATTGTTGTGAATTTTTCATATGAACAAGCTAAATATCACCTCATTTGATTTGCTTAACATGTTGAAAATGTTGAGAGTCATTTTTCAACCAAGAAAGACCATGTCTTCTTGGTAGGGGCCAAAGGATCTTACGAAAAAGAAGAACGATTCAAAGAAGGTAAACAAAAGGCGTAAACAAAGGATAATAAGAACAAAAGCGTCACGGATAGCAAAGGAGTTTACTTCACCTGCAATAAGCACGGGACTTTGGAAAGAAAGCTGCGAGAAGTATCTTTGAGAGGCTAACCAAAGAAGCTTAGTGAAGTTTCGGTTACAAATATAAATTTGTTCATGATTTAAAATAATTTTTCTTTAAGTCAAGGTTCTACTTGGGTATTTGATACCGGCTTTGGTTATCATAAATATAGATTTATGAAGGGACCAAGCAGAAGTAAAAAGTTAAACAAAGATAAGCAATCCTATGTGTGGGGAATGAAGCAAAGGTTGCTACATTAGCCATAGGAACTTATAGTTTAGCAATGCCTACGGGCAAATCTATTAAGTTAATAAGTTGTTATTGTATTCCAGTTCTCGTTGAAAATATTATTTCCATTTTATTGTTGGACAATGAAATCTTTGGTATTATAATTAAGAACAATTGTTGTTCCATTTATAATAATAATTTTTTGTATAGAACTGGAATATTACTTAATGGATTTTATATACTTGACTTACGTGAAAATAATTTTGCAAATTGAACAAACTAGTATAAAAAAAGGAGATGATCATTCAAAGAGTTGAATGTATGTATTTGTTGAAATACAAGTGTGAATTATTTAAAAGGTTCAAAGAATTCAGAAGTGAAACAAATTGACAAAGTATTAAGATTCTTTGATTAGATCAAAGAATAAATACTTGTGCAATAAGTTTCTTGATCATCTCAAATGGTTTTCTCACAATGGACGCCTCCTGATATGCAATAATTGATTGATGTATCTGAAAGGAAAAATCGTACCTTGTTGGACATGGTGCGGTCCATAATGATTTTACCGACATTTCAGTATCCCTCTAGGGTCATGTCCTAGAAATGGCTGCATATCTACAAAAAGGGTAACCTCAAAATCCAGCCCCAAGACTCCATAAAAGTTATGGACAGGGAGGATTCCAAATCTTAAGTATGTTAAGATAAGGGTTGTCCAACTTATGTGAAAATGTTTCAAAAGGATAAGCTTGGGACAAGATTTGACAAGTGTCAATTTGTGGAATATGCTAAAGTAAGTTTAGGGTATATGTTCTATAATTCTACTTAGCAAAAGGTGTTTATTGTGAAACACGCTGCCTTCTAAGATAAAGGTGTTAATCATTGAAGGGGCTAGTGGGAGGATAATAGATCTTGAAGAGTTCAAGAACCACAAAATACTATAAGTCAAATAAGAGGAACTTGTAGATAGACCTATTGTACCTGGCCCAGAATCGTAAATCGGAATAATGCAAAGAAGATACACAGGAGGTATGTATTCATCATAGATGATGATGATGATGAGGTACACATCATAGAAGATGATGATCCAGTTACATACGATTAGGTAAGAGTTGTAGACACTTTGAGAATTGGATTGAAGCAATCTTCTCAAATATGGAACATTCATTTTGATGAGATAATCAAAAGAGTTTGATTTTATCAAAAACAAGAATGAACCTAGTGTGTACAAAAGGGTCAGTGGGAACGTCGTGACATTCCTAGTATTATATGTTGATATACTACGGATAAAGAATAACATACCAATGCTATAATTAGTAAAGATAAAGTTGTCTAAACATTCCTCCATAAATGATTTGGGAAGAGTATCTTAATTAGGGATACAAATCTATATAGATAGATTTAATAGGATACTCGACTTAACCCAAGGAACGTATATTCATTTGATGCTAAAGTTGTTTAGCATGGCAAACTCTATGGGATGTCTCATGTTGGTGAGCCATGGAGTGTATCTCTCTTAATAGTCTCCATAGACTCCTAAAAGAGAGATCGCATGAGTAACTATCATGTATGCAATGAAATGTATGAGACCTGATGTTGATCAGTCATATTCTGGAGAAGTTCATTGTGAGACAGTGAAAAACATCTTAAAGTACTTAACTGGAACTAAGGATGTGATCATATTCATGGTGGGTCTAAATTAAAACTAGAGGGCTTAACAAACTCAAGTTTTTTAGACAGACCAAGACGACAGAAAATCCACTTTAAGGTAAAATGTTACCTTGAACGGTGGTGCAGTGAAATTGGAAAGGTTCCAAACATCAAAGAGTTGTTGGTTTAGTGATAAAGACAAAGTATATAGCTATAAATGAAGCTACAAGTTGATTGTTTGGATGATAAGTTCATTACAGAACTAGGAATAGTTCCTAAGTCTCATCTTGGATCTAAACATGTGTTGTGGCACTTTCATTTGATTATAAGAATCATTGAAAGATGAGAAATCACTATAGAGATAGTGGACTCTCAAGAATAACATTACATCTCCATTTACTGAAGCTTATCCAACAGCAGGATAATCGTCACTTAGAGAAGAAGAGTATGAGATACCATGACGATTGGCTTTAGTGCAAGTGGGAGATTGAAAGTAGTGTGCACACAAGCCAATCATGTTTGATGATAAAGAATATACTTTGTAACAATCTTATTCATTTATTAATAAAAAGATATTAATTTATTAAAGGCTTTTAATTATTTACATGATAATGTTTTATAATATGTGATAAACCCATAGTTTTAAGCAATGCTTTTAGAATAATGATGATGATCATTCTAATGAGATCTAAATTCTTAGAAAGCTTAAAACTAAAATAGTTCCCAATCGTTGGATTACTAAATTGGGGATTAGTAAATCCGGATAGATTGGTATATACGTTGCTTGCTCATTGGATGAGGATGATTGATCTCATGATCATTTGTGTGGAGACACTAAAGCAGGTATATAGGTGCTTATTAGAGAATAAGTTCACTGAATGTGGCTCGCTAAGGAATACCTAATGGAGTTTTACTTGCCTGTCAATAGAAATTCCTGTAGTGATAGTAGTACAAGTGATCCTTGGACTTGAGATCATCATAGTATCTTGTGTATGATGAGTTATACTTTGACTTATTCCTTAAGACCCTTAGGATATCAAAGGGTATGCTTGGATATAATAAGTTGTACATGGAGATAATGTATGATCAATAAAGAATCTACCACTTCTAGTAAAAGAAGAGAAATGTCCAATGTGATTCGATAAATGACAACCAATGAGTCCTTGGTTAAGGCGAGAATGAAATTAGAAAGGAATTTCTAATTTGCATTATTTGAGTTGTGCATTTAAGAGTCGAAATACATATAATTAAATAAAATAAGACTTGATGAAATTCCATGTCTTATATTTAATTGGGACATTGTATGGTGGAAGGATTGAATTATACGGTAACTATTTACTCAAAGGTTCTTTTATGATTAATGTTGAAATCTATATTATCCGGAAAGTCGTTGATCATTGGGGAGGCTTATCCTATTGTATAATAAATATTATTTATTTAAATAAATTAATAATTTAATTTATTTATTTAAATAAGATTAGAATTATTCTAATTGATTTATTCACAACCTAGGTTTAATATGGAGAACCTAAAGGGTCACACCATAAAAGGAAGAATAATTATTTAAGAAGTTAATGGCATAATCGTAATAATATGTTAAGTATATTTAATTTAATCTATGATGATAGAATAAATTAAATAGCTTAATATTAATTATTTAATATTTTAGAAATATTAAATATAAATTAATAAGAGAGTCTTATTAATATTATTACAATTAATATTATTTTAATTTCTAAAAGAGTTTAGGAATTAATTTAATATAAGTACTCTCATTTATTCCTAATAGGATTAGGAGGAAAATTAGTTAAAAAGTTTAATTAATTATCCCTAATAAGATTAGGGAGCCCATTTAATTAAAAGAGTTTAATTAAATAAATAATACCTTATTTTTAATAGGGTTACTTGATATCTTTATAAGAGGAGTCTTATATCGGATATCTAACATCGTTATTCCAATTGTTGGAAATGCGCTCCTTTTCTATCGAGATAGAAAAACTAGGGTTTAGCCAACCACCCATCTTCTTGAATCCTTCTTCTTCCTTGGTGGATCGCCTCTAGAGGCCAAACACTTGGGTGGCTAACGTTGATCAAAGGAAGGAACCAAACCCGGTGGATTCAAGTTGAACGCAAAAAGGATTGGAGGTGAACTTGTACCTGAGGAAGCTCGGATCTTCAAGGGTATGATTCTTGTTCTTATCTTTTCGTTAAATTAATAATTGTGCATAAAGGATGATCCGGGTTTATGGTTTGTAAAATTTTAAAACTCTGATTTTACACGTTTCCGCTTATTTGTGCAATTTGATTGCGTTCATGAATATTACAAACCTAACAGTTTCGGACTGGATGTGCTCAGCAACTACCTTAAGAGCGGCTAGGTCTTGAATCTTTCCTAATTTCAACCCCATCTCAACCATCTCTCCATGTTTGATCATTTTAGAAAATGATTTACCAATTTCAGCTAAGACTCTTTCATAGAAAGGAGCTTCTTGTATGTCTATGAAGGTCATGACCATTTCTGACTCCGTCATAGAGGGAATAACTTGAGCAGCAAGGCGCCTCCACCTTTGAGTATACTCTCTGAAAGACTCATTGGATTGTTTCTTGACCTTGGTAATCTGACACCGGTCAGGAGTCATCTGAGACTGGAAGCTGTACTGAGTAAGGAAGGCGTGAGCTAGCTCTTCACAACTATGGATCTTTGAGTTGTCTAATCTAGTATACCATGAACGGGCTTCTCCAGTCAGACTCTTCTGAAATAGCTGCATTCTGAGCTTCTCGTTTTCTATATAACATACAAGTTCTCCAATGAACACCTTTAAATGTGTGTAAGGATCCCCTAATTCGTCATACTTTTCAAAATCAGGGGTTTTAAATTTCTCTAGATAATGAACACCAGAGAATATGCAAAGGTCAGCATACGAAACACTCCCATGTGCTCCAATCCCCTTGAGAGAATGGATGGTTTCTTCCATTTGAAGGACCTTCTTCCTGATATCACTGGTGTCTGGATCTTCTTTGACATGGGTTTTTTCAGGGTCTTTGTTGGTCGTATCCAACTGAGGTTCCAAATTTGTTTTATCTAAACCTTGAGTTCCTCCTTATGCAGAGGATTCTGTATATGTAGGCATCTTTGGCCCTGAGTAGACTGATGCAATTCTTTAAGCAGAACAGCCAAATCTGTAATTTGTTTACTTAATCCGTCGAATTCTTCTCGAGAAACGGGATTAGACTGGTCAGAAGAAGACATGATTGGTTGTAGGCTCGTGGCCTTTTTGGATTTTGAGCGGGTAACAGGCCCAATTATTTCCCTATAAAAACTTATGTAGTTTAGTTTCAGTGAATGTATAAATGTTTACATGCTATGTGATGTATCCATTTTGGGAATTTTATCCTGCAAAACGGATGTTAGCTGTTTGTAATACAGGATAGCATGCTAATTTTAAATATGCATGTGCACATATTTCTTCATATTTTCCATTATGATGGATTAACATGAAATGATGTTTACAAGTAAATGCTTTTACAAGTAATTGAAAATGGAAAGAATGAAGAGAATTTCCTCCGCGTTTGGTTTATCAGAGGCTGACCTATCTTAGGCTTACTCTCGCGGCTTTTTGGCATGAAGGTTCCCAGATCATCGCAATCTACTTGACGGGAAGTTAATCTGGTCTTTCAACTGGAGAGAATCTAGGTGGTGCCTTTCCTGAGCCTCGTTGGAATTAGTCTCCATACGAGTCCAGTAATCAAACACCGACAGGATAGCCTCCTGGTGGAGGAACCACACAACATACATTCACATACAACGTGTCTCACCGTTTATGAAAAATGACATGTGTGCGAAGCACTAATATCACTGAGATAGATATATTGCGATGCGATAAGTAAAAATGCATTCGTACACATTCATCAAAAAAATGTAAATACAACATCCACACACAAGTATATAACAGTTTTGAAAAGCTTGTAGTAGCGGCTTAAGCCCTCTTACTGGTGTCCCCAGCAGAGTCGCCACCTATCAATGTCAGGATTTTTATTTGTCCTTTTTCTGTTCTTGTTCTTTGGTGTTCTCATGTTATGTGAGATTTGTTTGAAAAAATAAGTGAAAAAGGTCTGACATGTATATGTCGATGATTTAACTGTAAGAGTCGCCAATTGGTGTTTTTACCTGGTTGCACCAACGCAACCGAGAAAAGGTTTGCACATTGACCCAGTGATGTGACACTGCTAAATGGGTCTGTGAAACCGAGATTCATTTGTGTTCGGGGGCTTGATTATGCGGAGGGAAGGTGTTAGGCACCCCCCGACATCCGTGCTACCACGGTGACCGCCACTTTTCAAGAAACTATTATATGAATATGTGTGGGGGTGGGTCAATGTGCTATTATTTGGAAGTAGTGCGAGGCCTCGTTCGCACCTATATATAAAGGGTTTGAATTTGTATGAAAAATTCAGTTTTAAATAAGATATAGCAGTGAGGTTTTGTAAAAGAGGTTTTTCAAACCCTGTGCTTAATAGTAATTGAGACATTTTCATACTTCCATTTTATTATTAAATGTTCGGCTTAATTACTTTTATTTTCGAGATGCGAAGCATCTTCGAGAAAATAATATATAACAGTGTCGAACTCCTCATAGGCATGAAAGCCATCTAAGGAAATTCAAACACCGTGAATAATTTACAAGCTGTTTACAGCTGAAAAAATGTCGATCACGGGAACCGAATCTAGATTCAGTGGACTGAATCTGTGATCACATGATTCCTAGGCTCACATGATGTCGCAGTTTATATGAAAAGCAGTAAGCAGTTATATATATAGAAGCTGTAAATATATATATATATATATATATATATATATATATATACAAACATGATCAACCACCACGAAGCACCTTAGCTCCATGGGGATCGAAAATGTAAATATATAAAAGCGGTAAAGAATATATATATATATATATATATATATATATATATAGAGAGAGAGAGAGAGAGAGAGAGAGAGACATGATCAACCACCACGAAGCACCTCCATGGGGATCGAAATGTAAATAAAGCGAAGAATGCGATCAACCACCACAAAGTAAACTCCAAAGGGACTAAATGTAAAGAAAGCGGTAAAAGCGATCAATGTACCAAAAGTAAACTCAAAGTGGAACGGAATATAAATAAAAGCGAAGTAAAAGGCCACGAAGCAAACTCCAGTGCTGCGAAATGTAAATAAATATATATATATATATATATATATATATATATATATATATAAGCAATAAACGCAGGATGTTTCTCAATCCCAAATCGGTTTATCATTTATCATTTTATGCTATATATATATATATATATATATATATATATATATATATATATATATATATATATATATATATATATATATATGAAATGAAAACCACGAATAGAAGTCAGGGCATACACACACACACACCACGACTCTTAATGTGAAGAATAATGTGTGCAAAGATGAAGAGAAAGGCTCATGTTGGTACTCTCAATCGTGCATGCACTCGTGCCTTCGTGATGTCCTTTCGAACTTGCAGAACTTCAATCCGAGCATCTGATTGAGGTGTACAAGACCTTATACGAACCGCCGTTGTCGAGAGTTACGCAATGACATGGGATTAGAGGTTGTACGGAGTCAGGAAGAGGGGACCATTCCCATGGTCTTCAAGCTTCAAATTATATCCGGTGTGTTACCCTGCGTAATAGTCACTCGGGATTGGAACTCCTTGGCTCTTGTGGGATATTGTTGAGTAGAAATGTATGTATGAGATGTTGAGACGGCGCAATGTGGGGTTGAGCTGGCAAGATGACGATTTTGTCCCTCACTGGAGTTATCTCTAGTTTGGACTGATAAAGCAGACGTTACTCAGGGTTATCTCTGAGATTGGACTGCTGAAAGTGTTTGAATTCCTCAGGGTCATCTTTAAGTGTGCCTATCTTTCCGGTGTTATCTCCGGGCCTTTGTAATGAGTGTCTCGGTGGGAGTTCCGAGGTTGAAGTTGATTGCATGCATTTGAAACAAGCATTTCCGGGGTTATCGCCGGAACTGCAATGGCATTCCTTGGGGTTATCTCCATGATGAAACTCGGGGTTATCTCCGAGGTTGGAACTGATACTCTCGGTGTGTGTTCTAGAGTTGAGACTGAACTTCCAGTGGTATCCAGAATGGATATGAGCTGTCTTCCAAGGTTATCTCTGAAAGACGAATCTGCCCTCCTGTAATGTTAGTAACAGGTGTGTGGAAAATTTTGAGTGTCTACACCTGGGCTATCTCCGGGATTATAATTGATGTTGTGGTCCTCCAGGGTTATCTCTAGAGTGTGAAAAAGACGCTTTTATCCTCCTACATAGTTAGTAACAGAAAAACGAAATTTCAAGTGTCTATATATATATATATATATATATATATATATATATATATATATTACATGCTAATTAATACGGTCAACTCATATTTTAGATGGTCAAAATATATTTTTGGGTGCTATTCTCCACGCATGCGACTATTTTCTGCTAAAATTTGGCTGAAATATCGGAAAATGTCTATATCGGGTGAATTTACATTTTAAGGGTCCAATTATAAATTAAATTGTAAGAACTTATAGAGTTTAAAGTGCAATTAACCCACGATTATAACCCTTTGTTCCGTAAAAATAATATCTATGATCAAGTCAATAGTTAATTATAGTGCAATAAAATAAAATTATAATGTTGGATAGATTACGACAAAATGTAAATCATAATATATATTCGATATAATGTGATAAATTGAAAATCATAATTTTGACAGTGTGACAAAATAGATTTAAATCTTAGACATAATGCAACAAAATAAAGATTATAATATTTGACATAATGCGATAAAATAAAAATTATAATGTTCAGCACAATGCGACAAAATAAAAAGTATAATGTTCGACATGATGCGATAAATCAAAACTCTAAATATTAGTTATTATATTGTTGACTCTTAGCATACTACGTACTAGGGTTTGTCTTTGTTGAAGTATCAAATTAAAAATCTTTTGCAGTGAGTGGAGTAGCCTTCTAAGATTATATATTACATAGACAATTTATAGAGTGGCATGCACATAAAAGTCATCCGACCTTGCATGCAGGTAAATGATTGACCGTTTTGATACCATATTTAAATAAAGAAATGGATATTTTTATATAATTTTTAATTTTCATATATAAAAGTATTGTTATAATTGTATAGCGACGATAAAAATCATCGTTATAGGATCTATAGCGATAATTTGCATATAAAAATATCAATTTTTAAGATTCATAAATTTAAATTTAAAATATTATCTTAGGACATAGGTACACCAACTTATTCTCGTACAAATATTCTTTGAATATATGTGGTGCATAGGTCTGACAAAATATGGTTATGGGTTGGTTTTGGTTTTTAAAATATAGTTATGGTTCCATTTAAAAACTAAAACCATATTAACCATTTTTAATATGAGTTGTGTGGGTTGGAACTATATGGTTATGGTTCAAAATCATATTAACCATTTTAAGATGTTTTGACTTTTAAATAAAACTTTTGAAAAATAAAATTTTGACAGTTATAATTAAATTAATTAAGTAATAATATGATATAAAAATTATTAATATAAATAATAAAATACTAAAAAATTATACTAATAAAATTTTAAATTTAAATTATTAATATTCTTCCATATTTAAAAATGCACATCAGAATCATACTCTACCTACGTAAAATATGTAGAATTAAGATCTATAGGTTTTAATGAGCCACATTATATGTAGCATATTATTAATAATAATGTTGGAGTATCGAGGATGCACGTGACATGCATGCAGCAAAATTCGATTATCAGGTAGTATTTTGATGATACGATTGCAGCAGCAGTGCTTTTTATCACAATTATTAGAGAAGCTAGCCAAGGCCAGCTCATCCAATTAATGGAATCTGGAAGGCGTAGTGGAAAGTACACTAAAATTGAGCCTTAATTACTAAAATTCTGCACATGACACATGGTATGATATGATTTGAAATATGAGTTAAAAAATGGTTAATCAATTTAAAATTATATTTATTTTAAAAAATATGGGTCCAAATTTTAACCAACCTAAATAAATAAAAATGATTAACCGATCCATTTAGTTCCAGTTAATATGATTTGATCCAACAGTTAACTAGTTGTATTGCCAGGTCTAGTGATGCATTATACAAACATTACAACATCAAATTTTTATAACATGGAAAAAAAGTCACTATATAAGTGCTCATGGTGACCACTATTTATTCTCTAATTACGAAAATATAAATTAAGCAAACTCATGCCAACAGACTGAGAAAAACACATAAATGAAATATATAGAATCCCGTCAACTAGAACCTGAAGCAGCTATTCCAACGACGTGGCTGTTTTGATTCATTGATCCTTGCCTCCGGTTTCGGCTTCTCAGAGGCCACGGGTTTGAAACCCTGCACACCAATATGTATATATAAATATTGCTGAAAGCTGTATTATATATAACTACCTCCTTCCCAAAGAAAAATGGTTTAGTTTAACTTTTCTCGCAAAATTGGTAATTTTAGAATTCAGAATTAAGCATATTTATTCATATTTTTATACTTCTAAAATTGGAGATAATAGAGAATTCGATATAATTTCTTATAATTATAGTTTCTCTACGTCTATTTATAAGAAAATAATATAAATTTTGATTACAAATTAAAATAGTTAAATTTTTTTTTAAAAGTTAAACTAAGCAAGCTTTGGTGAGACCGAGGGAGTGTATAAATGATTTCCTCCATGTAGAACTCGAGTTCCTTTTACGAATTGTTGGATTAATTAAACTAAATCTAAGTTTCATATTTTATTATTTTCTTGTGAAAATAAATTCGAAAATGTTGTTTCTAGAGCAAGTGGTCTAAAATTTCTTTAAAATGTATCGTCCAAACAAGTATAAATTTTACCAAGTGAAAACAGAATTTATATCATTTGTTGTGAATTACAAACCTATATATACCATATTTTATTATCTTAAAGGGAGAATCACTATGGTTGAGTAGGAGCAAATCAAAAAATTGACAAATAGAATTATTTAATTTGATTCGTTCTCAGTAGTTATGAGATGATCCTTTTAGGGTAATTCTTTTGTCGACAGATGTTCCTATTATATTCGTAGTTTTTGAAGGATGATAACCAGCTATATAGTATCTACACCAAAAATTCAAGTATTGTATATGTGCATGGTTACTCCGATCTCATTGTGTAGTTTTGAACTTATGTGTGTTTTTAGTTTTTTGTGGTTTTTTTAGTATTAGTTATTATGGTTTTGAAAAAAAAAAGGTTTAGTGAATTATGCGGCAAAATGTGTTGGGAAACCTCCTCTAATTATAATTATTTTTGATAAATTAAATAACAAATCACGTCAAATAAATAATTCAATTTTACCAAATAAATTATAATCGCAAAAATAATATTACGAAAAAATAAATTAAACACAAGACACCAAATTTTACGTGAAAAACCTTTTAAAACTAAAACGTTAAAATTACGGGCCGAACTCCGAAAAAATTTCACTATAATCAAGTGTGAGTATAAATAGTTTTTCCAAATTTTATAATTAAAAACTTAAAATATTATGAAATTTAGATAATATAAAAATATTTTAATATCACTCAAATTACCCCACTAGTCGGAACCTTCGAATTAATTAAAGTCTTACAAGCTACAGCTGCTAATCAATCCGAATAGATGATGAACAAGACAAACATTCTTTTCAAACAAATTATAGAACCCTCAATTTCTCTCATCAAAACTGATGCTATATTATCTCACAAACTGATTATATAGAACTCACTATTGGATTCCTTATACTTTCTTATTCAGTGAGTTCACGCCACATATACCATATATATACTCCCAAATCCTGATTTGCTTTTGAAAATCATAATGCATATAGCATATCCTGTCTCCTAAACTGATTCGGAATTCCCCAAGAAAAACAACATATTGGTTTCCTGCCTAAAATAGTATTACGCCCACAGTTTTTATTCCAATCACAAATTCTGTGTTATACTCTTCAATTCTTTTCTAATTTGACTTTTGCCCATAAGCCTCTTGGGTTTGGATTAATATGTCCAACAATCTCCCCTTTTGATCCACGAGCGGAGAGTATTTTTTATTGTGACATCATCACTTAGAGTCCATCTCAATTAACACCTTACAAAACTCCAGCTTATCACGAGTTATTACATTTGTCAACATGTCTTAGGATTTTTCATCGGTATGAACTTTATTCACCTTCATCAATTCTTTTTGCATCATTTTTTGAAGTTAGTGATAACGAACATCAATGTGCTTGGTACAATTATGATAAGTGACGTTCTTAGTCAAGTCAATTGCACTTTGACCATCACAATAAACCACGTATTCATCATGTGTCAAACCCAACTCTTAGAAAAGTCGTTTTAACAATAACATCTCATTGTCTGCTTCCGTAACGGCAATGAATTCCTACTTAGTTGTAGAAAAAACAACACACTTCTGCAATTTGGACTGTCATGATAGAGCTCTCCTGCAAAAATAAACAAATACTCCGAAGTAGACTTCTTCTCTTCAGAACTTGCTATGTCTGCATTTGTAAGACCCTTCAAGACTGGGTGCGATCCACCAAAACCCAAACACAAACTGGAAGTAGCTTTCAAGTATCTAAGAATCCACTTAACTGCTTCTCAATGTTCTCTATCGAGATTTGACAAATACATGCTCGCAATGCCAACTGAATGCGCAATATTTGGCCGTGTACAAACCACTACATACATAAGACTCCTTACAGTTGAGTTGTAGGGAACTACTGTCATATCATCTCTCCCTTCCTTAGTAGAAGAACACATACGCTTTGTTAACTTAATATGACTGACCAGTGGTGTGCTAACTGGTTTAACACCACCACTAGTACAAAACAGTAAATAGACAACACTTAAACAACAACATTTTTATAAAAAACGTTGTGGTATTTTTTTTCACAACGTTTTTTAACAAAAAGTTGTAGATACATATGAAAAAACGTTATCTATTTATAAGGGAAATTTTTGATTTTAAATAGATAACGTTTTTTAAAAAAAAACGTTATCTATGTCAAAAACACGGAGCTTAAAATAAATCGCGCGGAAGTGAAAACTTGAAATTAAAAACCTCCCTTGCCTCCGACCTTCCAACAATCAAGCAGCTCTCCCAAATCCCAATCTACACCCTTGTTCACGCTGTGGATTACGATAATCGGACTCGCTTCATGTTGCTTTCAGCTTCACCGGTAACCACCCTCCTGTTCTATTATTAATAATTGATGTAGTAATTGATAAATAAAAACACTTTTCTAATTCTCTCTCTCTCCTCTCTCTGGCTAGGGTTTGTGACTTTGTAGCGAGAGGGAACAATGATACAACTATTGTTCATGTTGATGTTTACTGAAATGGCGAGGATTCTTCTACTGTTATTTAGAACCCCTCTACGAAAGCTTCTGATTATGGGTTTAGATCTTGTTAAACGAGGAAGGGCACCGCTCGTCGTCAAATCTGTCGCCGCCACCGTCTTCGTCATCATGATGTACACCGTTTACACCATTAGAGAAATCCAGACCCGTCCGATGGAAGCCCTTAACCCTACTGATCACGTCCTCTTGGCTAATTAAATACTCGATGTAACGCCCTGAAATCCGGTCTATTTTCACATCTGGATTTTGTACGTCACGATCCCATCTTCTTCCAAACATACATCATTATATACTGAAATATAACAATATACATTCTAAATTCCCAGGTTCTAAAACCTTATAACTCCTTTCATTACAAATAATTATAATTACATTATCCTTTACATCTTACACGAGTGACTTTCATCCGCCGCTAAGGATACATAACAGTTCATTAAACTAATCTAAAGTTCATTTAACTTATTTTATATTACAAGTCTTCGCTCGATCTTCTCGCTCATCCACATTCTGAATGGCACTTCTTCCGGATACCGTCGACTTGATCTTTACGGGATCCTTAAGTTCTTCTAACATCGTCTATTTGAAAATGTTTTTCATTTAAAGCAAGTGTGAGCATTCAATTGCTCAAACAAGTCATAGTGATTGAACAAACAACTTCAAGAGTTTAAACATTCCTTTAGAACTTCGATAACCGAACAAAGTTTATGAAGCAGCTTGAATAATAGGAATAATCTCGATTCCTATCATTTTAAAAAAATATTCACTTTCATTTTAAAATACTTTCAGTCTTCTACCTTTTTCGTACACATTCTGTCTGGCTAGAATCATTAGCACAGACTTAACAATAACGAATCATGTATAAACAGAGCATTCTCTTATTGAACAGTTAAATCACAGAATAGTTCATCTTATAGAAACACCGAAGTGTTCTCATTGTGGCACAAGGCCTCATATGTTCTACCACCTTGCACAAATATCGCACATTAACACATAGACGGAACTTCTCAAGTTCAACATCTGAGAAATTTAAGAAACTAGCATTCATTTAAAATATGAATGAAGTTAGGAAACTTGCCTTTACAAGATCACTCATGACTACATTTGAATTGCTCATTTCAGTTCCTATGTAGCACATAAGAAAAATAACACATACACTAATTAGTCATGTATTTTTGACTTATGCATTAGTTTACTTAACTTTACTTCTTAGGGTTCGCGTTCTTGCAACCAAAGTTTACGCGACCACTTTCATTACCGTTCTATGGCTTCATGACATATGGAGAAGTCTTACTTATACGTTCATCATCTTTGATGTTTTATATTCTTATCTTCTTTTTATAACTTCTCTAGGACTCAGCACACATCGCTTCTCTGGTAGTAGTCCATATGGTACTCTGAGTGGTTTCCCAAAAATAACCAACAAACAAGTTCCCGTCTCTTCTTCACTTGTTTAAGTGTTATATTAGTTGAACATTATGTTCTTTATCTTCCCGTACGTTTCCCCCAAGAGTTGAGCAGTTAAAAGCTCTTCTCTGGCTTTTTCCCTACACTGGCGTTGCGGTGCCACTCTCTTCTTTATCTCTCTGCGCCATGCCATGAAGTTTGCGATACTCCGGCTTCGGTGCAGCACTACTGGCCACCTTTTAAGGCATGGTTGGCGTGGCAGCTGCCAAGCCCTAACCCTAGAAAATTTCTTTTAAGTGTTAAATCTAATTTGAGACGCTTACTTCCCGCTTCCATAACTTATTCGTTATACCTCAGAACGAGGTCGTTCCAAAGCCATTCTCTTCCTTATCTTACATACTTCAATACCCCTCAGATAGAACTTCGTTCTGAATCCGTTAGCATGTCATTCAATTGGCTTGATCTTCTCCCTTCATTCATTTTACGTTTTTAACGCTCTTCGTTCGTTCTTCCGTAATTCGGTCATCCAAACTCAGAATTCGTTCGTTCTTGAGTCCACGACTCACGTTTTCTATGTTCTCTTACATTCTTATAAAACCCTACACGTTCGGGTTCATTTACTAACTTTCTAATTCCCGTTTGTCTTTTAAGAAATTTTTACCATAACTTCGTTATAGCTAAGTTTTAATCCGTTCTTCATGAACGTTTCTACCGTTCCTAACAAAGCAATATTCACCTAACTTATACACGATGGTTTTAAACTTGTCCATCAACAACAATTATCCTACGATGGTTTTAAATTTGTCCATCAACAACGTTCTTCGTGTTCTTCGCATGTTCTTCGTGTTCTTCGTTCGTTCTTCATTTTTAATCGATATTTTGGATTACAATTTCACTTTTTATTGGAATTTGATGTTATAGAATATCATTCCTTACTTATTTCACCTACTTATTTATATAATCCACTCGAATAGTTCTAATTCATTACGAATCTTATACTTCCTTAAGAAATTTATTTACTAAACTTCAAATTCTTATTTTCATTATTTCTCATGATTTCAACCATATGAAATCATTCATAACCTCATCTACTTCTTGTTCTCATTAATTTATGTTTTAAACATATAGGACTTAAAGAGAATTTAAATTTGACTAGGTTTTAGGTTACCTCTCTTCTTTATTTTTCTTCCGCTAAACAAAGTCGGCGATTCGCAAGCTTTTCTATTTCACGACCACCTTCGATCCGATCATTCATGCTCATGCTCTTCCTTTTCCCCCTTCATCCGAACCCTCTCTCTCTAGTTTGTAGGATTTTCAAAATCCCATTTAAATGAATTATGCTTACTATTTATAAAAAGCCAAGGCTAGGGGTATTTTAGTCATTTCGCCACCCAACCTCCTTACTATTCACACCTCCTTACTATTCATGACTTAGGTGTTAAGTTAACTTAGCCCTTAAGTCTACTTAGCCTTTAAGTTTCGTGGTTCCGTCTTTCGGGTTTTCGTCCGACAGTTTTAAAAACTGCGATTCTCGGAATCCAAATATTTTTGGATATTTCGCCCTTCCTTTACAGATTAAATTTTACGTATTCTTTGGATTTCTGAAAAACTGAAAAACACTTTTTGGTGTTAAGCGTTTTTCTTCATGTTTTCTCTTAACGTAGCTAAATGAATGAAAAGTACATAACAGTACTTTTCGTCATTTTTATTTCGTCTGATTTCTGCACATTTTTTGAGAAAAACTTTTATCGGCTTACTTAACTTTTCAACATATATTATCGTCAAATCTTTCGACAGAATGTCATTTCGACATATCGAACTCTCAAAACGGCTTAGGTTATTCAATCCCTAGCCCTTAAGTTTCGTCGGGTGAATAGTGTCTATTTTGTCATACGAATATTCCCGGTTAAAACAAATATTCCCCGACCAATCGAATATTTTATAACAACTTGCTTACTTTGCAAAATTTGTAAATATCACCCATAACTATAACATTATATCAAATCCATACCATAATATTAAAAAAAATATTTCGAGAAATCTAAATCTTTATTCATAAAATCTGGGGTCTCACATGGTGATCTTCTTATCCCTCTCTCTACGATTATAGTCTTAGATACTCTTACCTAAGATTTATAACCTATCAGCTCTGATACCAATCTGTAACGCCCCAAAATCCGATCTATTTTCACATCCGGATTCCGTACGTCACGATCCCATCTTCTTCCAAACATACATCATTATATACTGAAATATAACAATATACATTCTAAATTCCCAGGTTCTAAAACCTTATAACTCCTTTCATTACAAATAATGATAATTACATTATCCTTTACATCTTACACGAGTGACTTTCATCCGCCACTAAGAATACATAACAGTTCATTAAACTAATCTAAAGTTCATTTAACTTATTTTATATTACAAGTCTTCGCTCGATCTTCTCGCTCATCCACATTCTGAATGGCACTTCTTCTGGATACCGTCAGCTTGATCTTTACGGGATCCTTAAGTTCTTCTAACATCGTACGCTAAAAATGTTTTTCATTTAAAGCAAGTGTGAGCATTCAATTGCTCAGCAAGTCATAGCAGTTGAACAAACAACTTCAAGAGTTTAAACATTCCTTTAGAACTTCGATAACCGAACAAAGTTTATGAAGCAGCTTAAATAATAGGAATAATCTCGATTCCAATCATTTTAAAACAATATTCACTTTCATTTTAAAATACTTTCAGTCTTCTACCTTTTTCGTACACATTCTGTCTGGCTAGAATCATTAGCACAGACTTAACAATAACGAATCATGTATAAATAGAGCATTCTCTTATTGAACAGTTAAATGATCACAGAATAGTTCATCTCATAGAAACACCGAAGTGTTCACATTGTGGCACAATGCCTCATATGTTCTACCACCTTGCACAAATATCGCACATTAACACATATATGGAACTTCTTAAGTTCAACATCTGAGAAGTTTAAGAAACTAGCATTCATTTAAAATATGAATGAAGTTAGGAAACTTTTTTACGTACACTTACGACTTACATTTGAATCGCTCATTCCAGTTCCTATGTAGCACATAAGAAAAACAACACATACACTAATTAGTCATGTATTTTTGACTTATGCATTAGTTTACTTAACTTTACTTCTTAGGGTTCGCGTTCTTGCAACCTAAGTTTACGCGACCACTTTCATTACCGTTCTATGGCTTCATGACATACGGAGATGTCTTACTTATACGTTCATCATCTTTGATGTTTTACATTCTTATCATCATTTTATAACTTCTCTAGGACTCAGCACACATCGCTTCTCTGGTAGTAGTCCATATGGTACTCTGAGTGGTTTCCCACAAACAACCAACAAATAAAGTCCCTTTTCGTCTACACTGTCTATAACAGTGAGTTAGATCGGTTGCCAGTTTTGTATATACCTTCGCTCTCTGAAGGAATTGTTTAGCCCAACTCCCATATGTCAACCATCAAAGGTTATGATTGTAATACAACTAAACTTATCTTAACTTATCCGAACTTATTAAACTATAATCTTCGTTAAGTTAATTTCTTATTCCTTGCGGCTTTCTAGCAACTAAATGTCATGCCTCAGGATTTATTCTTAAACGACTCACCTTCGGCTTCCATTACTCTTATTATCATTCATTACAGCTTTCTCGATAATTCATGTCATACTTACTACCTTTGTTAACGTCTAGGTCATACAACCAGGGTATACTTAAAACGTTCGTCCGACGCGAATACGATTCACGAGGATCGTTTACGTATTCAACGTTCATGTTGCTCGTCTTTTAATCTCTCATTCAACCTTTACTTAAGGTTTTAATCACTTTCGATCGTTATTCATCCCATGAACCCCATGTTCATTATTCTTTCTTAATGTCCAAGCCATACTGTTCGTTGTATGCTAAGACTGCTTGCAACTGCGTTACGTTTACGTTTATTCTCTTATTAATCTTTTAATCTCTTTCGACCATTTCATTCAACCTGTACTAAAGGTTTAATTCACTTGTTTAAGTGTTATATTAGTTGAACATTATGTTCTTTATCTTCCCATACGTTTCCCCCAAGAGTTGAGCAGTTAAAAGCTCTTCTCTGGCTTTTTCCCTACACTGGCGTTAAAACTTACCACTCTCTTCTTTTTCTCTCTCGCGCCACTAAGACGAGTTTGCAGAGACCGCTCTCGGGCCCGGTGTTGTAGCTCCACCTTACAAGGCATGGTTGGCGTCACGGCGCCAAGCCCTAACCCTAGAAAATTTCTTTAAGTGTTAAATCCAATTTGAGACGCTTACTTCCCGCTTCCATAACTTATTCGTTATAACTCGGAACGAGGTCATTCCAAAGCCATTCTCTTCCTTATCTTACATACTTCAATACTCCTCAGATAGAACTTCATTCTAAATTTGTTAATGTGCCATTCGATTGGCTTGATCTTCTCCCTTCATTCATTTTATGTTTTTAACGCTCTTCGTTCGTTCTTCCGTAATTCGGTCATCCGAACTTAGAATTCGTTCGTTCTTGAGTCCAAGACTCACGTTTTCTATGTTCTCTTACATTCTTATAAAACCCTACACGTTCGGGTTCATTTACTAACTTTCTAATTCCCGTTTGTCTTTTACGAAATTTTTGCCATAACTTCGTTATAGCTAAGTTTTAATCCGTTCGTCATGAACGTTTCTACCGTTCCTAACCAAGAAATATTCACCTAACTTATACACAATGGTTTTAAACTTGTCCATCAACAACAATTATCCTACGATGGTTTTAAATTTGTCCATCAACAACGTTCTTCGTGTTATTCGCATGTTCTTCGTGTTCTTCGCGTTCTTCGTTCGTTCTTCATTTTTAATCGATATTTTGGATTACGATTTCACTTTTTATTGAAATTTGATGTTATAGAATATCATTCCTTACTTATTTCACCTACTTATTTATATAATCCACTCGGATCGTTCTAATTCATTACGAATCTTATACTTCCTTAAGAAATTTATTTACTAAACTTTAAATTCTTATTTTCATTATTTCTCATGATTTCAACCATATGAAATCATTCATAACCTCATCTACTTCTTGTTCTAATTAATTTATGTTTTAAACATATAAGACTTAAAGAGAATTTAAATTCGACTAGAATTTAGGTTACCTCTCTTCTTTATTTTTCTTCCGCTAAACAAAGCCGGCGATTCACAAGCTTTTCTATTTCACGATCACCTTCGATCCGATCATTCATGCTCATGCTTTTCCTTCTCCCTCTTCATCTGAACCCTCTCTCTCTAGTTTGTAGGATTTTCAAAATCCCATTTAAATGAATTAAGCTTACTATTTATAGAAAACCAAGGCTAGGGGTATTTTAGTCATCTCGCCACCCAACCTCCTTACTATTCACACCTCCTTACTATTCATGACTTAGGTGTTAAGTTAACTTAGCCCTTAAATCTATTTAGCCTTTAAGTTTCGTGGTTCCATCTTTCGGGTTTTCGTCCGACAGTTTTAAAAACTGCGATTCTCGGAATCCAAATATTTTTGTATATTTTGTCTTTCCTTTACCGATTAAATTTTACGTATTCTTCGAATTTCTAAAAAACTGAAAAACACTTTTTGGTGTTAAGAGTTTTCCTTCACGTTTTCTCCTAACGTAGCTAAACGAATGAAAAGTACATAACAGTACTTTTCGTCATTTTTATTTCGTCCGATTTCTGCACGTTTTTCGAGAAAAACTTTTATCGACTTACTTAACATTTCAAGATATATTATCGTCAAATCTTTCAACGGAATGTCATTTCGACATACCGAACTCTCAAAACGGCTTAGGTTATTCAAACCCTAACCCTTAGGTTTCGTCGGGTGAATAGTGTTTATTTCGTCTTTTTCCCTAGAAATATTTTTTTTTCCGGAAAATTTTTATTTTTGTCTTGAAAATTATTACTCGTTCAGTCTAGCTCGTAGCCAGAATCCTCCCGACTTATAATCATCCTAGGTTCTAGAACGATTAATAAACACATAGCACATAATATTATTAATAAAATTTATTTTATTAATAACTAATTCTTTAAACTTAAATTCTGGAAAATTCGAATTTTTGGGTTGTTACACTCGAAGCCTCTCTCATGGGTACAATTCAACAATATTTCATCTTCGCCTATATACACCTGAAAGTTTTACTTGATCTTTAATTGGAGGCGATTTAAGTTCAAAATTATGATATACGATATATTTTGCTTAAAGTTAGTTTTTTCATTGTTAATGTCTATTTTATTGCTTAATTTTATATGGCTCTAGTCTGTTTCATTCTTTTATTGTTTGAAGTTAGTTTTTTCATTGTTAATGTCCGTTTTATTACTTAATTTTATATGGCTCCACTTCATTCTTTATAATTTAAACTAAAAAAATACATACCTAATTTTGGAACGAATTTAAAAAATATATATATATTATCTTAATTTTAAAATGACAGGAGAAAACAAAATATTAAGTCGCCCTATTTGTGGAATACTAGTAATTACTGATTAAGTTAAAAAACAATCTAGTAATGTGAACTTGGGAACATAACTACTAAGTAGCCCTCCCTGGCAAAACACAAAAATATATTTATAATTCTATTTTCCTTGAACATTGAAGTAAACATATAATGTTCCGTAACTTGAGTTGGATTCTGTATGCATGCACCTGTTGTTAATTTTTAGTTTGGACCCAAGAAACGATGGAACATTATATGGTGCATCTTCAGATGGAACCATCAGTTGCACTAACTTGGAGACATGAATTTCATCAATGAGGTAATGCTTATTGTTTTTACTGCCATTTTAGGTACTTAAGCAGCTCAATATGCCTTCTGAAATGCAAGTCTCACTTACAGATGAAAAAAGAGATATTGAACCTCTTAAGTGGTTGCCCTCTTCCTTCCATCTTCTAAAGGATTTATATTTTCCCGTTTGCAATCTATCTTGATTTTGGCCTAATTCCTACAAATGATTGGAGAGCCGATAGCTATTATTGATGCTTAATTGTCAAAGTCAAGTTCCTATAGCAGTTTTTGTCTTCTTGATCTTGTAATTAAGCACTTGATCTTGTTGTGCTATATAAGCTATATTTCATTGTTCAACAGAATTGAGGACTTTTATGATATGCATCTAAATTATAGGCATCTAGTTACCATTTGTTCTCCCATTCACACTAATTGGTTATCTTGGAAGTGCATAATCTTGTTAAAGCTTATAATAGAAACTAGATCTTTTAGAATTTGTTATTTATACATGTCAATATATATATATATATATATATATATATATATATAATTTCTGGATTCTATGCTTGTAATCATTCTATATTTTTGATGAAGTTCCTTAATTCTTGCTAAAATATAGAATAATTAGTTGAAAATGATGAAAAATCTTACCATTATATCTCTCTGTTGTCCTTCAAAGATCATTTGATGTTTTAGAGATCTTCTTTTTAATTCTTCATCAGGTACATAGTTTTTAGAAAAGCATCGCTCTTTTTCAAGTGTGACATTTCTGTCTTCGATCTTCATTCGAAACAAAAACAAAAAAGAAAGGTCAGAGAATTTCAATGGCTTTATGTGCTTTGGGTGTTACACATTCATATCAATTGCATGCACTTTATTTCTTTTTTCCATTAAATCCATTTTAGAGACATCTTATCCCAGTTTGATACATTCTTTGGATCAAGTGGCATTAAGGGAACCCTTATTCAATTAATAAATGTTTTAAACTTGATGATTTTTACCAATTTATTTAATTATATTTCTGAGTATGACAAAAATACTTGAAAATCAGTAGTTAAGGAGTTGGCATCATGGACACACTTTGATATATTTGCTGCATGACTTCACATGATTCACTGCTAAAATCGCGTGTGAATGGTGTAGGTGATGGTTGTGACAACTCATGAAGGAGTTCCGCAGGAATTTTATGGAAAGAAATTGATTGGATCATGCAGGTTGTAATCAATTTGTGAGAAAGTTTCTGTTGTTATGATCTTCTGATTCTAACTCCATATTGCTTTAGATTTCTAAAGATAAACTTGCATAAGGTATTTTGAGACTCATATCTTAACAAATCTTGTACGTTATTCTAAGAGCCCTGCATTAACTTTATTGATTTTTGCATATCATTAATAAACTGTGGTAGCTGCAAAGTGATTCACTCTTCAGTAGAAATCTTAATCTTACTTATCAATAAAATTTACTAATTTTCCTATAAAGAGTTTAAAGTGTTAGGCTTGTTCATGCTCCATCCAAAGATTGGGATTATTAAAGCTTATGGATTATGGAGCCTCGTAGTGGTCAATATCTAGATGTTTCTCGCTAATGGTTCTCAATTCTGTTTTGTAGCTTCCCCTGTCCATGGTACCAAAAGGTGCCACTTTCCCTAGCACTCAGCCCTAGGATAATATCAGTGGTTTCCTAATTTAAGCCTGATATAATACATACATCATCCCCTAGTATTATGGTAAATTTATGTCCTCTTTTATGTGTTTTGCTTGATTGAGCATTGGGAGTGTTTTCTTGTTTTGTGGCATCATTGAGAATTTCTGGCTTTACAATAGGTAATCGGTGCTCTCATTATTGTAAAACTATTGTGTGTTCCTATAGTAATGTCCTATCATACACATGTCCCAGTGTAAGTATTGCTGCTAGTTGATTTTCTTGTTAAGGTCTTGATTGCAGAACATTTAACTAGCTTCTTAATATAGCATGATTAAAAATCAACACATTTATATAAATCATTGCAATATATGTACTATACGGTCTTCGGGATGTCATTCCTAAGATATGTCCAATTAGTATTTTGGGTCGAGTCTAATTCCTGTTTTCATCTTTAGCTACATACCAAGATACACCTTTAGTTGGCTAGTCAAACCTATGTGGTGGGTCATAAGTACGTGAGCTTTCCTTTCTTGTTCAAATCCAACATGGCTCAAAATGTATATTACATTCTCTAACATATAAGGGTTTTTCATATTTTATCAGAATTTCTACACAGAGCAGCTGATCTTACATCGGTGCCATCAGCTGCCATTGCAAAGGATCTTCAGGCAGCAAGGGTGACAGCAGGTGAAATATCTTGTTCCTATTTTTTTATAAGCAAATTACTCTAGACAACTGACACAATTTACTAGATAAGTAGATATCAACATTCAACTTTCATACTTCTGCCTCATTCATTTTTCTTCATGTTATAATTCTCATAGACATTAAGCTTACTCAATATTTTACTTCCACTAGTCCTGTCATGAAAATGTTGATTAAAGAACTCACATTCGTGTTATACAGCAACATCACAAATGAATTGTTATTATTCCTTTGCATATTTTCAGGTAACAAAATACAACTCTGGAATAAGGGTGTTGATTCTGAAAGCTTCAACCCCCGTTATCATTCTCATGAAATGCGATTAAGATTAAGGTAAGATCTCATGCTTCTTCAGTTTCATCACCATATTTTTGACTCTTCTTTAAATTTTAAAGTCTTTATTCCCAAATCAGAAATGGTGAACCTGAGAGGTCGTTGATTGTTCATGTCGGGCGGCTAGGAGTTGAGAAGAGTTTGGATTTTCTCAAAAGGTATTACTTTTATAATGGAGAAATTACCTGTGTGCATATATTGGAAAATATTGCAACTATTCCTTGTGTTGTTTTTCTTTCTTCAAGTGATAAAGTTTGTTTAACGTATGCCCACTTCTTTCTTTTCTGGCTAGTAGAAAAAATTGTCATGGACTGAATGAGGGGATTAGTTGAATAATCTCGTTGTTACTAGAACCTTACCTCTTATAACTATTTTTTTGGCTAAGAATCTTATAGTATCTCATCAAACTAAAGTTAAAAGTTGTTTTTATGCATGAACAATATGTTGTGAGAAGAAGATCCTTTAGCATTATGTACTCTTTCGAGCATAATGAGAAGCAGTATGTTTTGAATGACAAAAGGTAACCAACATACCAGTTCTATGCTTGTAATCATTCTATATTTTTGATGAAGTTCCTTAATGAAGGGTTTCGACACAAAAACGCAAAGCGAAAAATAAAAATTTATAAAGCAGTTTCGAAACCCTAAACAGGATCCATGCGAAAAAAATCAATTAATTCAGAGGTTAGAAATTATACTGACTATAAAACTAGAATCAATGCGGTCGAATCTCCAACGTAATTCAAACGAACTGCGTCTCTACGGTATCCACATGAACGCTCCACTAATCGTCGTACGATCTGCAGAACAAGGAACCGCGGTACTAGCCACCAAGGATGAGGATTTTTAGAAACTGATTTCTCTAGTCTCTCTCTAAGAGCGGCTAGGATTTTGTTTTTGATGTAATACCTAAAATGACTGATATATATATCATATATATAGCAGTTACGAGAAATTAATCAAAACCTAATATAATTATATAAAATCCAAATTTATATATATATATATATATATATATATATCTTAATTAAGTCAGTCTTAATTAATATACATATATACAAATTATCCTTTTTAATTTAAATTCGTGATTTAAAATACTATCAATCATATTGATATATTTAAAACCTTACAATTTAAATTAATTCCCTTTTAAATTACGTTCTATGTGTGTGACCTTATAGGTTATTATTACGTTGGCAATAATTTTAAAATCATATTATAAAATTATAAACAGTGAGTGGCATCTAGTAATGCATCACTGCTACCCAAGTAATAATAAGATCGATGATTCGATGCAACCTTTTAGTGACCAATGTTTCAATGTAATTTAATCATTTTAACCTTAATATCCTAGATTAAACTCGAGTCATGGAATGTGTCATACTCTTCATAATTTAATCTGAGTTTTTCTTGATCAATGAGTAGACTATATGAAATAAATCACTATTTGAGCATGGCCATGCATTTCATAGTCCTACCTAATCAAGAGGCCTATGGATATCACCCCTAATATATATGAAGGTTAAATTCCATCTAGATCACTCATATTCCTCACACGATTTATGATGTACCCAATAATCATTTTTATAGTTCACCCTATTAAAGGTGACATTTGATGATATCAAAGTACATAAATTCCCGTGTAGTAATATAGTGATTTCAGGTCGAAGGACCATTACATCATCATTACTATGAGAATCGCTAATGACACTTTACATAATGTTCCACGTAGAATTCTCCTGGTGGGTCTGTCCAGTACATCGTTCTCTAACATGTACCTATGCATTGACTTAATATCTCATATATTTATGACCAATGAGATTTGATCATCAGTCAATCCACATATTTGGTCTCGAACGCATCATTGGTGTCCCATCAACAATGATATACTCACTAGGGACATTTAACAACAATGATACTAATTGTAATTATATAATCTCATGTTCAAGTCACATACTTGAAACTATATAATTTGTATTACTATTCTAAGGAGTTTTATTATGTTAACATTTATATAACGCAGTAAATAAAACCATAATAAAATCATTCATTTATTCAATCAAATATAATATCAAAACGTTAAGCAATTATATCAAATAATTGGCTTCTAGGGCATAAACTATAAAACTTAATTCTTGCTAAAAGCCATAATATGCCAGCGGGAACTCATCTAATCGAAGTGGCTGCGATTGGTTATTTCTTTTCTCCAGTGAGACTATTTATACTTGCATATTTTCTGTTGATATAATTTTTAGTTGACTATAAATCAACCTTTTCAAATTTTTGCACCACTTTCTTATGTGCGGGTAAATATAACAAGATAATTGTTATTCTTATCGAGATTTTACATCTCCTGATGAAATTTCATTTGCATTAACTGCATACCAGCTCTTGTAGTAGAAAATATCGTCATCACAATTATCTTGTTATAACTTTTTTTGTCCTTAAAAATAATTTGATAGTTGAATTAGAAAATGCACAAGTTACCTTGGATGCTAGTCAAACTGGAAAATGAGGGATTCGTTACATGAGTCTAAATCAAGTTCAAGCAGATACATGTTTGTATTTAATGAAAATTCATTAAATTGCTAACTTTTCTATTTTGTCGAAGATAATGTTCTTAATCTCTGTTTTTTTCTTTCAGAGGCGCAAGCAGAATACAAGGCATAATTTATGGATAGTTTAATTAGGTAGTAGTTTAATTTTATGGATAGTTTGGTATATTTTGTGGATGTAGTCAAATTCATAATTCAATATAGTAGTAATTATATTGAAAAGTGAATTTGAGATGTATGGATAGTTTGGTATTATTGGGATGTAAGCGTATTGTATGGTATTAATATTCTTTGTAATTAGTATATTTTTAATTTGAGATGTATGGATAGTAATATTATTTGTAATTGGTATATTTTGAATGTTTGATACATTTTGGCTTTAAATAGATGACACCTTATAAACGTTGTATAAATGTGTTTAAACGTTGTCTGTTGTTGCTTGCTAAGGTAGAGATCCAAAAACAGTTGTTATATACATGTATTATAACATTTTTAAGTCAAACTACAACGTTTTAAAAACGTCGTATAAAGGGTGTCAAATAGATGACACCTTCTAAACGTTGTATAAATGTGTCTAAACGTTGTCTGATGTATCAAATTAATTACAACATTTTAAGCCAGAAAACGTTGTGGAATCATACCATCTACAACGTTTTCAAGCATCCAATGATTTATGGAAAATAAATATACAACGTTTTTAAAGAAAAAAATGTTGTAAATGTGACAAACCACAATGTTTTAAAAACGTTGTATAAAGGGTGTCAAATAGATGACACCCTTAACCACGACGTTTATGGGATACAAACCACAACATTTTTTACGCGTTATCTATTTATTGTTTTGTAGTAGTGCACCCATGTGTTGAACCTTGCATGCACCTGTTCAACATACTTCTCTTGTGACAGCCACAACCTCTTAACTTTCTTGTCACAAACAATTTTCATACCCAAAATCTTCTTAGCCGAGCCTAAGTCCTTCATATCAGAGGACTTAAACAAATCACACTTATGCGAATCATGTTAGCATCTTACCCAACTATCAACATATAATCTACATATAGCAACAAAATAACGAAGTTACAATCCGGGAACTTTTTAACATACACACAATGATCTACAAGTTTTCTACTCTAACATTGGTCCATTATGAATAAATCAAATTTCATGTACCGCACTACCTTAGGACTCTTGTTTTAGGCCGTACAAACTTTTCTTCAACCTGCAAACCAAGTGATCTTTCCCTTTAGCTTCAAATCCTTCTGGTTACTCCATATAGATTTCCTCCCTTTAAATCACCATGAAGGAATGTAGTTTTCACATTTAGCTGCTCAAGCTCAAGATTTATACTAGCTACTAACCCCAACACCGCTCGAATAGAAGTCATATTTACAACTAGAGAAAAAATCTCATTAAAGTCAATACCTTGCTTCGGAGAAAAACCCTTGACGACCAATCGAGCCTTGTACTTCACTAGTATTTCAGCATCCCTTTTCAACTTGAACTCCCATTTATTCTTCAATGCTTTCTTGCCTTTCGGAAATGTAGTCAACTCATAAATGTGATTCTTATGTAAAGAATACATCTCATCCCGTATACGTCTCAACCAATTGCTCTTGTCCTTATGAGTTTTGACTTCTTGAAAATTCTCTGGCTCCCACTCCTCAACAACTAAAAGATATTCAAATGAAGGATATCTGACTGATTGCACACGTTCTCTCATGGATCTTCTTAACTGAGGTTTTTCAATATCAAGATGAGGTAGCTGATCCCCCTGCTCAACACTCTCTGCATCTGACCCATCATCATCGTGCAAATCTATATCCGTCACATCTTCATTTTGACCTCCTTCTCCAACTGTGGCATTCTGTAATGGAAAACGAACTCCGCTGAGTTCTAGAACTCTATTATCTATGGGCTATGTAACATTATCAAAATCTTTATAATTTAGGTGGTCATGAAACACTACATCTCTACTTCTGAATATTTTTTTCTAAACTGTATCCCATAACATGTACCCAAACTCTATATATATTTCCAAGCCAATAAACACACATGGAGTAAATTTGTCATCCAGCTTTGATCTTTGTTTCTTAGGGATATGTGTAAAAGCCTTGCACCTAAATACCCTAAAATAAGAATACCACACATCCTTACCACTCCATATCTTTTCTAAAATATGAAAATCCAACGGTGCTGATGGAGATCTGTTAATCAGGTAACAAGCAGTACGAACAACTTCACTCCAGAATGACTTAGGCAGCTCAGCCATTCTCAACAAGCATCGGACTCGTTGAATAACAGTGTTGTTCATTCTTTCAGCCACACCATTATGTTTTGAGGTGCTAGGAATTGTCTGATCATGTCGAATACCGTGTTTATCTCAATATGCCAGAAAATCCTTTGATGTGTATTCCCATCCGTTGTCGCTGCGAAGGCACTTCAATAATTTTTCAGTCTCCCTTTCAACAATATCATGAAAACTCTGAAAATGTTGGAATACCTGCTCTTTTATTTTCAACAAAGACACCCACACCTTCGTGAAACATCATCAATAAAAGTAAAAAAATATTTATTGGCACCCAATGACTCAACCTCAATGGGACCACATACATAAGAATATACTCTCTCAAGTAACTTAGATTTCTTTTAGAGGAGCTACTAAAAGAAACTCTATTTTGCTTACCAAACAAACAATAAACACAAGGGTTTAGTACAATACCTTTAGCAAAATGAATGAAAGATATTATGTCTAATATTTGCAACCCTTTCTCACTTATGTGCCCAAACCTTTATAATTTTATGACACAGATTCGATGAAAATTCATCTTCAATTGCATTCAACTTGCTAGAACACACATTCACATTAGTTTTGTATAATGAACAATAAGAAGTACCTTTAGCAACTACCATCGAACCTGTCACGCCCCGAAATCCACCAGCTTGCTTGGTCGGACTCTGTGCTGACTTGAACAATCTTATTCATAAATATTCTATAATATATAATTTTTATCTCTCCAAGGTTCACAGTATCCCATAACAGATAGTAGTTCTTGTTAGAATAATTTTTGTGTTTACATACCCTCATTTGGATGAATAGATTTATATCTCATGGATATTTCTTTTATATTCTTAGTTTCTATCTATTTGATATTCACAATATTAATGATAAGATTGTTCTTGGAACCGAGGGGCGACCACAGTGCTTACAGAACTCTCAAAATCATTTAATACCCTCATTCAGATGTATAGTTCATATGGATACTGTACTAAATCAGTACTAATTCTTAATTATCTAAAAATGTGAGTACAACGCAATTGATGTTACAAAAGATAGTAATATATTTCACAACTTTAAGTACAATTACATATATTCCAAGATCGTATTGTTATTACATCAGAGTCTAAAAAGACTTAAACGAATACAGGCAAAAGTATTTAAAGCTAATCTAACGGGGTCTCTATCCATTGAGTTATGTATTATAACATCCGTGATTCTCATTCAACGTTGCAAAGGAAAATAATATTTGCAAGGATGAGCTGCAAAAGGCTCAACAAATTTTAAACAAGATATACTCACACTGTGTTTGAATTGAATGAACATTTAGTTCAAAGATTTTACATGTATATACTGAAGTTTGTCTGTCAAAGCCCCACATTATTCCGATTTCTATCAATCATAAAGACATAGAAACCAAAGGTTGATCTGTTCAACCGGACTTGGTAATCATTCCCAAAGTTCGTATATATAGGCTTAAGAGTCATTAGTTCAAATATTTAATAGGGGGTCAACCTATTTATATCATAGGAGTATGCATATCATCCTACCACAAGTGTCCCAGACACACAAAGGTCAGTTTAGTACTGCCCATAAACCACGGTCAGTATATATCTGCCTGGTAATCACTCTTTTACAAAGAGGCAAATAGTTCAATATATATATATATCTCGTACCAAACATTATTAGTTTCTACTCAGTTTATGCTTTGATATCAAATCAAAGTTTCACACAAATAATAGTTCATTTTCTTAAGTTATGCTTAAACAAAAAGCAATAACTTCCCAACAATAGATATCATGAACAAAATATTTAAACAAGTTCATATAATAGATGTATAAAGAATAGAAGACTTGCTCAATTACAAAAACACAATCAATTTTCACAAATAAAGATTTATAATAATTCAATATTTCAATAATAAACACTCTAACTGGAATAGCTCACAAATTGAGTTAAGCAGAATCAAATGACAATTAACTCATTTTCACAATTCAATGAACTTCATATAACAAAAGAAATTCCAAAATTTATAAACGTGTTGCACATAGTGCGAAAAACTTGCATAACAGAATATCATGTAAGTTTAGAAAACTTGCATAGAAATAGCTATAAAGTTTGCACATATTGTGGAAAACTTGCATAACAGAATATCATGTAAGTTTAGAAAACTTGCATAAAAATAGAAAGTTTGCACATAATGCGGGAAAACTTGCATAACAGAATATCATGTAAGTTCAGAAAACTTGCATAACAATAGAAAGTTTGTACATAGTTCAAAAAAATTTCATAACAATAGAAAGTTTGCACAGTGCGAAAAACTTGCCTGATTCGCCTCTACAGTTTACGCTAAGTTTATGTGTCTCGATCAATCTATACAATTATATGTTCATGTAAAATAATTAAGCAGTTAGAGATTAAACCTTTTAAGTTTTATTTTAGGTATTATAACCGATTATAATTAAGACTCCTTGTACTATACATTGAATAATTTTAGCATTATAATTGCTTATAGAATGAATATTCATCAACTATATTTAAAATAAATTGAGCATTATAATTGCTTGTAAAATGAATATTAGGATATTATATTTGAGATAATTTAAGCATTATAACTTCTTATAAAATGAATATTCTTATTAAATAATTGAAGAAAATCGGACATAGTAACTCCTTATAAAAAATATATTTTCTACTTTATAAGAGAAATAAATTGGATATTATAACTGCTTGTAAATAAAACTTTTGTACTATATAAGTAAAATAATTTGGGCATTGTAACTGCTTGTAAAAGTATTTTTTTACTAAATATATAAAGAAGAATGAAAATAATAGGCACTAAAGTAATACATCTTGTAGTTGCTAGTTTTACTTCCAATCGCATAGCGCTTCGATGTTTCGAAAGTAATTTTTATTTCTCACAATATATATCTCTAAGAATATAAATATAGTGTTTTTTGCTCTTGAAAATGGTAGAAAAAATGAAAAACTTAGCTTGCTATTTATAGAAAAACATAGTTTCACTAATTGCATGTTAGGGGCTCTACTTATTACAGTTTACACCCTGCTTACTACACTTTGGTACCTAGGTTAATTACACTTTAGTACCTAATTAATTGCACATTAGTCCCTTAAAATATCTAAAAGTCATCATTACTTCTTTAAAATATCTTCCACCAAGAGAAATCTTCATGACATCATCATGATGACATCATCTATGTGTTTCTTTGAGGATAATGTCATGCTTGACTCATCTCTTCTCTGATTGGTCGATTCAAGTTCATATGGATTCACTACAGAAAAAATCTCTATCTGCGACCAAACCTTTCAATGATCGCCTCTTTACGTCGCACGATATCGATAATAACGACGCCATCTCGCCACCCAGTGTTTGCTTCTAGTCGCTAGTTTATATCAGTGACCGCATGCGATCGCTGGCATGAAATTCCCTCCCAAAAATTGGCGCGAAACATTGGCGCTTTTTTTTGTGCGATCAATCTCTATCAGCGGTAGGCGGTCACTGATACGGCCACATCATTAAAAATTAACGACCACATGCAGTCGCTAATCTTCTTAAATTTAATTAGACTTAGGCATTCGCTCGTTCAGCAGACGAAAAGAAAAAGAGGGAGAAAAGAAGAGGGAGAAGAGGGAAAAGAGGGAGAAGGGGGAAAAGAGAAGAGGGAGGGAGAAATTGATCACCATCACCGCCGCCCGTCTCGACAACTCAGGTATTATCAAAACCTATGTGATTTTCATGTTGTGGTTTTTGTGCAATTAAAAGTTAGGTAGTATTGTATTTATATTTGTACAATTAAAAGTTTATGTTGGAGTTAAATAATAGAACTCAGTGTTGATACATTTTAACCAAGCAGGAGCTGTCATTCCTAGGGAGAGCTAAAAACTCTGTTCCATTCACTCCATTTATTTTTGTCTGAACTTGCCAAGCATAAGTGTTCTTCAGCCCATTGAGCCATTATTATAAGGTAAGTTCTAATTTTGATTTTAGTATCAACAATTGAAAGATTTATATTAAATTGTTATGATTGAGCCGTGATAAGTGAGTTGTGAATTAGAAGGAGCTTAGTTGTTGTTGTGCGAAGTAAAAAGGAAGGTGAATATGGTTTAAAGCATGTACAAATGTTAGTGAAACTTGTCCATATGAATAATGCCCATATCATGTTTGATAAATTGCTCCTTAGAGAGTTTTAAGCTCAAAAAGAGCAATTTAGGTGAGGTAATGAATAAGAACTCTTTAAATAACTTGTTTTATAAAGTAATTCAAGTGAATTGGGTAAGATTAATTGAGTCTGAAAACTATTTTTAAGCAAATTGGGTAATGAACAAGAACTCTTTATACTTGTTTTATGAAGTAATTCAAGTGAATTGGGTAAGATTAATTGAGTCTAAAAATTGTTTTGAAGTAAATTGGGTAAGATTAATTGAGCCTAAAAACTGCTTTAAAGCAAATTGGGTAATATTAATTGAGTCCAAAAACTGTTTTGAAACAAATTGAACTCTTTAAGTGTACACTATTTGTGGCGATTCTGCCATAATAGAATTCATGGGCAATCATGGTTTACCTTATATGCTACCCATACTTCAATCTTTGCTTGAAATTGCTTACATCATGTTGTTAGACTGCATGTATTCTACTTAGTAGGCCAAATAAGTTTAAGTGTCCACACATTTTTGGTATGGAGTAGTGTAACCTTCTTCTAGTTACACTTAGACAAAGAATAGAAAGAATGAAAAAAAATTAAGGAGACATTTAAGATGGAATGTGTGAGAGAGAAATATAGACAATTGTGTGGGTAAGAGAGTATTAGGAAATAGTTTCAAGTCCTTGGACTATTTTTTGTCATTTCTAAGGCTATTTATGAGGGATTATATAATCTCATTAGTCCTCCATAATTTAAGCTATCAAATGACTTTATAGGACTAATAGTCCCACATTAAGGGACTATTAGTATGCCTTCTTCTGCAATCTTGATATACGCAGCGTTATAGTTTCTAGAACGCATTGCAAAGTTCATTGGCTGTTCTTCAAACTTTACCATCAAGATATTTTCATCACCTAATGTCCTATTTAGAAGAGTTTTTTTTGTGTTCAGATATGGACCCTGGAATATATAAAGGCAATAAGTATAACAATTGGTGACATTGAGGTTTTAAAAGAGAGTAAAAAAATTTGATGGTAATGTTATATGCCAGTAGCAACAAGAATTTAAAACTAAGAATTTGATATCCAGGATATCACAGCATTAACAAAGTACACATGAACATGTTTCAGTATATGTTGCAGGTGTTAAAAATTCAAAAAATGATAAATACTCTCATAAGTAGAAAACCAAGAACATATACAATAATCTACTATGAAAGTACAACTTGAGGCAATATGAGCCATAAGTATGACTTAGCTTAGAATAGAAAGAAAATGAAAAGTACAAAAAGAATAATATATATATATATATATATATATATATAATCTAGTTGGCCACTTATACAAGTAAAATTATAAAATTTCCCTACATACCTATCAAACAAACTCTAAATTATAAAATTTTTATATAGCTATGTCAAAACTCACAAACACAAACACAAGCACCATAATTTTAATCACACAAAATTAATGTTCATATAAATAATGATATGTTTCCAAAATGTCCAGCATTATCCAAATCTTCATATATAAGTCAAATGACCATATATGCATTCGTATTCAATGTTGTGTTATACTTCCTTGGTGTTTAATATATGTGATGTTATGTTAATTGATTATACATTCTTGTTGCTCTTATATGCCTACAAATGGACATATATGCATGCCCTCGTGCATGTGGATAGTCTATATTATAGGGGAGACTCTACCGAAATTTTTTTGTTGGTCGGGTAACTGAACAAAGGTGTATATTTATATTATACCTACATATATACAAAAAAAAATTAATTTAGACTTGTCCTAATGCATATGCAGACCATGTATTATGCAATGATTCATATTCTACCCCTAGGAATCTATTATTTTTAGGTTGCTGTCAGTTAAAATATGTAGGATGACATAAGACCATACCTCATTCTAATTTAAGATCCACAACAGTATACCATGCCTTTGGGTATTCGATCTCAAGCTGTGTAAATTTGTTTTGGCATGTATCCTTGTTCAATTCCTGAATAATTCATATATATGATGCACACTCATGTTATATATGTACATATACATCTATATGTATTTATAAGCATCATAAATGGCATTGAGCTGAATTGTAAATCTCTAACAAGGGAATACAATAATTTATGTCAACATAGGTACCGTGGTATCATGGACCTCAATTCAGACCGTAGTTGGATGAGACGACAAAAGTCAAGTGCACAGATAGGTGCTACAGCAGAATTTAGAGCTGGTTGCCAAGTATTTGTAGATTATGCGTATAATCACCCGGAATGTGTTAATAGTCAAGACAAGATAAGATGTCCTTATTTTTGGGTTCATGAACAATTATGAAGAATGTTGGTGGGCACATAGCAGAGAAGAGATAGTAGCATTGCACAAGTACACAATCTAGGCAGCAATACCCATCGTATGAATGACATGGTTCATGATATTGCATGGATGGATTTTGATTGAGAACAAGGCAGAGAGCAACCTATGAATTATGATGCCAAAGCATTCTTTAAGTTGTTAGACGAGGGTAGCAAACCGTTGTGGCATGGTTGCACGAAGCACACTACATTTTCTGCAGTGGCGATATTACTTAACATCAAGGCTGATCACAACATGAGCCATGAGTGTTTTGAGTCACTCTTGAGGGCCATTAAGAGTATGTTGCCTGTCGGTGAAAAATTATCCGATAACTACTACTATTATAAAAAAATGGTGAAGAAGTTGGGTCTTGGATATCAAAAGATCGACGCATGTCCGAACGATTGCATGTTGTTTTATAAGGAAAATGAATAGAAGACAATGATTTTACTTATACAATTACTTGTCATTATTGTCATTTTACTTATACAAAAATGATTCTGACTTAGACAACGATTTTCATTAAAATGTATGTTTAGTTTTAATTGTATTACATACAATTACATATATATGTTCTCTATATCCTTGACATGTTTATGTACCTTTCATTTATAGTTTCCGTAGTTAACTATTTCATACAATTACTTGTCATTATTGTCATTTTAATTATATATTTAAATCATATAACTCATACAAACATCCTAAATTTTTTATTTATAGATGTCTTACGAACCAAAGACAACTAAAGCTACGGGTTGGGTTTGGGCCTAATCATCTTCAAGGCCAAAGCTAATCCGAATGACCGCATTCTCATACAGATTTGTCCTCCTCCAGAAAGCACGTAAGTTAAACATCGTGTATATATAACCATTTTATATTTCCATTGTTATAGATATATACTAATATAAATTATTTTTTATATTATAATAAAATTACTTATCCTTAATGTAAATTATTGTATATTGTAGTGATTTTCAAGATAGTAAAATTGTGAAGTGAATTTCACAATTATGCTTATGTGAATCAGCCTCACGCTGATGATTATGTAAAAGCACACCTCTCGCCCATAAGGATGCAGTTTGGACTGAATTTCAGGTATATTTTTTTATCACTCTGATAGATAATATATAGTTAATCAAATAATATTGTTTAATAATGTTGGATTATGGTAATATCACAGTTTTAATATTATTATTGTTGTTTTATTTGTAGAAAAGGTATAGATGGGATGACGCGCAAGCATCAGTTATTCAGACATTGTTTTGGTAGAAGTGCGCCATCCGAACTAAAGATAATCTGAACAAGGAATGACATAAAGCCCTGCATAATGCCGAGATTGACTATCCAGGACAGGGTGAGTAGTATATGCATGAGCATTGCCCCTGGTGGTGCGCACAGCCTATATGGTGCAGCTGTGTGACCAGTGGAGAGCTGAGAGCTAGGTTAAGAGACGCAAGACTGCCGCCTCAAACAGATCCTCAGGTGTATCTGAAGGCGAAAAGGCAAAAGGCACGTATTGGGGCGACAATATATCACAGCTGCAACATATTGCTGTAAGGGTACGTATGTATAACAATCTTATTGACTTAGTTATTTGTTTTTGTGTTTACAGTCATGTTTTGTAGCTAAAATATCATATGTTTACATATTAATATGAGAACATGAACTGTAGGAGTCTCAGTCTCAAGGTCAACATATCAATTGGTTGGATGTGTATGTGGCCACCCGCGATGGTCTGCCTGAGGCTGTTAAGATAGCGGTAATAAGTTAACTTTATACTAATATGTTGTTTATAAATTGTGATGACCTTTTTTAGCATTTATTTATTTATTTTTAACTATTTAATTGTTAACCTTATGACATGACACTTATAAGAGCTTAATGAACGAGCGCTATCCTGAAGGCACCCCGCGTTTGCCGATTGATTAAGAATTGTGGGAGAGGGCGTTAGTCGTGAAGAAAAACTACATTAAAGGCCAAGGATAAAAATAACGCCCGACCATCAGTGGCACATGCAACTATGCTACCCAGTCTACACAGTCATCAGGTTATCCAGCTTATCATACTCCTGCTAACTGTGTGAGAGCGATTTGTCGAGATCGTGATCTTCTTCATATACTAGGCGGGCATCTGCAGTCTCTGAGTCCTGATGACTTGGCGGATGCAGCGGCGGCAGCAGCACGACATCAAGATGGCGATGAGGTATACATAGATATTGTTACTATAACTGTCTTACTTATGTTTCACTATATTATCTATTGTTTAGCTTTCCCTAAGTCATAGTAGTATCAACACATGTAACATGTTTTATTCTTTTGTTAATTACAGGGTCTTACTAATTTGGATGATGCATGAAGAGCTAGACTTATTTTTTAGATATTTAAAGCCTTGTACTTTTATATTAATTCTTTGGACCATTGTATTTGTTGAATATTGTGTTGGTTTACGATTCATGTTTGTATATACTATTGTGGATGTATTGGGATATATATAAATTATGGATGGATATTTATATGGATGCTTATATATACTGATGTGTATTGGGATAGAAAGCAGGTACAAAGCAGTGTATTTTTTTGGGAAATCCATAAAACAAGAAAAAAAATAAAAAAAATAGCAACATCAGCGACCGCATGCAGTCGCTAATATAGAGAGCGGTCGCTAATGGCCTTTGGGAACTTAGCGACTGATGTGGTTGCTATTATTCATTGTCGACGACACGTGTGTCATGTCATTCGACAACCCGATTCAAGATGATTTCGGATTAGCGGCATGATTCGGCCGCTAATAATGATCACGATGTCAACCGATGACAGATTATCTACGACGAAAATCAGCGACCGTAGTCGGTCGCTAATGCTCATCTGTGACCGTATGCGGTCGTAGATATGCGGTCGCTGATAAGCCTTTTTGTTGTAGTGATTAGTGTTATTCAGATAGATTAACTAGGTTTTCTTTTCCTAGTTTGGTAATACTAACTTAGTTACACATAACATAGTTTGATTCCAACTAATTAGTTAACTTCTTAGTTTCTTTTCGTCTTTTTCCTATTTCATCTTATTCCCGTGATTAGTGTTTTTACACAAATTTTCTCTGAAATATTTTATTTTCGTCTTCGAAATTCTTTCTCGTTTATTCTTACACGTAACCAAAATCCCAACGTTTAATAATCATCCTAGGTCATAATTAGAATTTTAATCACTTATGATTCATTACACTTAGTTTAGATTATAATCTTAATCTCTAATCATATAAGATCGTATTTATAAGCCACGTAAATATCCGAAATATTATAGAACCCTTGGTAAATTTCCACTTTCCACTACCGAAGAAATTCTCATAGCCTTCCCTATCTAAGGTCATACGAGAAATTAAGTTGAGAGACAAATATGGGATATATATGTATAACATTCCTCAAAGTAATAGTGCAGCCTACATCTGTTTGTATGCAAACATCACGAATTGTAACAATCTTGAACTGATCAGTGTTACCCATCCTAACAAACTAAAAGTCTTCAGTTTTGTATGTCGTGAAGAATTCTCTCTTGGGAGTAGCATGATACGATGCACCTATATCAATAACTCAATCAATTTTCTGATCAACAATATGTAAGCATTTTTCTTCCCTGAATGAAAGAAGAACAACATCATCAGTAATTGTAACTGCAGTATTTTTCTCATTAAACCTACCCTTGCTCAACAATTTTCTGCTTATCTAACCAGATCTTACAATTCCTTTTAAATTGACCCTCCTTGCAATGGAAACACATGTATGTAGCGCCTTCTCTGGTCTTTGACTTACTTATATTATTTCAAAATTTTTTACTTTTACCCTGTTCTTTGCCACAAGTGCTTCTATCTCAAAATTCAAACACTGCTCTTTTTGCCTTATTTCCTCATTGTGTATGCTATCCTTGACCATCTGTTTGGTGATTTTTCTTTCTTGAGCTGAATTGCTTAGTGAGACAACCAAAGTTTCCCAACTGTTAAGCAAAGAATTGAGAAGAAACAACGCCTGAATCTCGTCCTCAAGATTCAATTTCATGGTAGACAACTAGTTTACCAAACCCTGAAACTCACACATATGTTCGGATACACTGCTACCATCTTTGTACTTCAAGTTCACGATCTTTCTAATCACAAAGGTCTTATTATGTACATTCTTCTTCTTGTACATGGACTCTAATATAGTCCAAAGTGTATAAACATCCGTTTCGTGCGAAACATGATGGAACTCACTCTGATTAATCTACCGTCGGATGTGACCGATCTTCTTTCTTTTCATCTTTTTCCAATCATCCTCAAACTTGTTCGCGGACTTTTTCCCTTTAAGCTCCAATGGGTCATACAAATCCTTACAATGAAGAATGTCTTTCATTCTAGGCTTATAAATTGAAAAATTAGATGAAGTCAATTTAATCATGACGCCTTGATTCCTTCATTTAATTTATCAAAAAAACAACTGCACATAAAACATTGCTCTTGATACCACTTTGTTGAAAAAATGCAATTATAATTGTCTTTAATAAATTAAATAACAAACCACGCCAAACAAATAATTTAATTCCACCTAATAAATTATAACTGCAAAAATAATAGTACGAAAAATAAACCAGATACAAGATATCAAATTTTACGTAAAAACTAAGAGATAAAAACTACGGGCTCAACTCCAAAAAAAAATTCACTATAATCTACTGTGAGTGCAAATAGTCCTTCCAAATTTTATAACTAAAAACTTAAAATATTATAAAATTAAGAAAATACAAAACTGATATTCATTTCACGCAAATTATAGAACCCTCAATTTCTCTCTCCAATTATCCGTGAAATAACCAAAACTGATGATATGTTACCTCACAAACTGATTATATAAAACTCACTTTTGGATTCCTTACGCTTTCTTATTCAGTGGGTTCACGCCTAAGGTTGTAAAATGAGCAAACAGTTCGGGCCCAATTTATATTCGTTCGGCTAAAAGTTCGATTCGATCTCGACTAGAAATATAAATGAGTCAAATATGAGCATATTTTAAAAGTCGATGAATTACCCGAACCTTCTCAAATTGTAATATTCTATTGATACTCGAATCATATTTGTTTGAAAAATTCAAACTGCTCGGACTAGATTCGGAATCGTGCTCGACTCGGTAGCTAAATGAGCCTCAATCAAACTTTATTTTGTACTCAATAAATTTTGTGAACCAAATCTAAGTAACTCAATACTCGGATCGATTCAGTTCGTTTACACCCTTATTCACGCCACATATACCATATATATATATACACACATTTCAAATCCAGATATGCTATAAAATAATGCTACTATCACATAAAAAAAATCACATAATGCTCACATACATATATACGATATTACTTTACTCATACGTGCGCGGTGAACCCACAAAGATGCCAAAAAAAAAAAAAAAACAACTTATTGACTTCCTGCCTAAAATAGAATTAAGTCCACACGGTTTTTATTCCAATCACCAATTCCGTGTTATACTCCCTGATTCTTTGCCAATTAGATTTTTGCCCATAAACCTCATGGGTTTGGACCAATATGCCCAGCATAATGCAGATACAGTCGATCTTGTTTTGTGTAATGTATACCCAATTGGAGTTATGGGGCCATACATACTGCTTAGCCACGACCCATGTTATTTTAAGCCCAAAAAAAACTCATGGTAAAGCTTAATACGGGGCATCCAAAAGTTTTCTGAAATTTGAAATTATTTGGTTATTTCATAATTTGACACGACATGTGTACAGGTCAAGGTCAAATTTTGTGTATTTTTTTTAATTTTTTGAAAATTCAGTGGTTTTAATATGAAAAAATAATCTATATATTTTTTTCCATATCTTGACAAGAGTAAACATATAGTATCTTGGTGATTAAGTCTAATTACTTATTAGGAAAATTAATAGTATTAGCGATCAATTAATTAGACAACCCCAATGATATCATTTATAGTGATCTCTCTATTGAAATGGAGGTTAATATTAATCAATGGTGGCTTGTAGGAAAAATAAAATGTCCGACATAATACGATAAAATGAAGATTCTAAATTACGGTGACTATGTCAGACAGACAACGTACGACAAAAAAGAAGAAGACAATAAACTAAGATTCACAAGTATAATGATTATGTTAGATAGACTGTATGACAAACACATAAAAAAGAGAGAGATTAAATTTTAGAAATATGTCATTAAAAAATTTTTTATATATATATATATATATATATATATATTGATTATTTAATAAAAACTTCATCTGAAATTTCTCAAATATTAATTACATTAGGAAACATTTAAGTTAAAATTGTCTAGACATTAATTTATTTTTATTTTGTGAAAACTGATATATCTTGGGACAAAAAAAATTGTGACTTTTATATCATATTCATTGGTTACCCGATAATTAACGATGTTTTATTGCAAGATATTGGAGAACTATTTAATAATAGTCGAAAGAATTTGGGATCTCCTAGTAGTCATAGTTAGATTCTTAAATCATAAAAAATTAATTTCTTAATTTGTTGTACATATTAACATATATGTATGTGTGTTCACATGCATACATATTTGTCTATATAAAGATCTACCTTTTTATTTGTTGAATCAGTCAATTTTAAAATCATTGATAACAAGTGAAGAGGACTTGTCAAGTCATATGATGAGTTTTCAGGTCTACTTTAATGGACATGGGGTGTTAACTCAAAATTATGAATTAATTGAATCATCAGATTCATAACCACTAAACCATTTTTAGCACCTTGTCCATTTTCTATCCTTTTAAAGAGAGACAGATATGGTAGATCGATATATACTTATGTATATATACGCACAAGATATACAGAAAAGAAACATAATTACCTGCATAAAGATTCTCCCAGCTTCTTCATGACCATACTTTCTGATCACCTCCAAGGCACTTGCCTACATATAATTAACTCAACAATTAAAATTATTAACATTAATTAATCAAAGCAACAATTAAAAGAGAACACATAATTACCCTCAGGGCATTCAACTCCTCATGGGAGAGAGTTTTCGGTTCATTTGCTAGATCAAGATGTCCATTCGACTTGATTCCGTTCTTCGGAGAGGAGGATGAAGATCCCACCATTGTTTCAGGCAATGAGAGAGAAAAAAGGAGAGAAATGAGAGGAAAAAAAGAGGAGAGAAATGAGAAGAAGAGAAAAAAAGAGATTTTGCTATATAGCTATAGGAGTAATGATCAGAAATGCCTTGTTTGTTAAGGCTCGAGGAAAAGGCTAATATGCCATGCATGAAACTACACCTGCCTGCTTTGTATGATGCCAAATAAACACCAAGCTGGTAGCTTTTCTCCCTTAATCTGCCGATTGAAAGCCACCTCTTATCTCTCTCATTATCTGCCTAGAATACTGACAGAACTAAACTCATACTCTCTTGTCCTTTCCTCTTTTGGTTTTTCAACTCGAATTGGCTTTCCATCCCTCTTCATGCAACTACTTCGGCACCATTCAATATGGTGATTGAGGAGTTTAAATTGTGGGATAACTTGAAGAAATATATTTATAATTCACACTAAAATCATACTAAAATTAAAAGAATAACTCAATAGACAGTATGATCATATATATATATATATATATATATATATATATATATATATATATAATAATAATAATAATAATAATTCTTTCCATGGAAAATTTAATAATAATATGCTAATAATTATTATAATGAGATCCGTCAACATAATACGTTTTTATAGATTATATCTTTTGAAGCAATGCTTTTAAATTATGCTTGATAAATTTAACAAATTAAGACCCTCTCCGTTTTCAAAAGTACATAAATTTATACTCCTGTTCAAGTTTACATATCCTAGTTTTCTTTTGGTATGTCCAAATCTATTTGTCCTCTCTCTACTTTAATACTCTCTCCAACTCAAGATAAAATCCTTATTATTATTTTAGATAGTCTTAAGTTAAATGTCTACTTATCTTAAATAATCTATTTTACAATAATTTATCTATAATACCCTTAGTATTAATTGTCATATTTTTATTCTATATGCATATTTATGGAACATCACTAGTCATGTGTAAAAAAACTATTCAAATAAATGAGAATTTAAATATAAAAATTTATCATTTTATTATCTTTTTTAATATGCGCAAAAAATCAACTATGACTTTTATCCTGAGAGAGAGTACTATTTTTGATCTTATTTTTCTAATACTACCCTCATTAACCTTTATTAAATTTCTTTATCGAAAATAACATGGCATACGTTGTAAAACATAATACTATTAAATTTGATATTTGAAGCACAATTAGTGGCAAAGCCACATACAAGATTGTGGGGTCAATTGACCCCATTGAAAAAAATAAATATTTTATAATGTAAGGTAAATTTTAAAAAATTTAAGTATTATATATAAATTGACCCCACTAAAATTTTATAAATTTTCTATTATCTGAGGTTAAATTGAAAATTTATAACTTTTTCAATTAAATTTTAACCACATATGACTCGTATCATCTCAATATATGTATATCTCTCTATAATATTTTAAACTAAATAATAATCTAATTTATATTATTTTTAAAAATAATTAAAAATTAATTACTTATCAGTTATGATTTAAAAAATCTATTACGAGTCAATATAGTGTATATATATCATATATTATTATTTATTATATTGTCATTGTAATATATATATATATATGTGTGTGTGTGTGTGTGTGTGTGTGTGTGTGACTCAAAAGTACAAAATTATTAAAAAAATTGACTCGGAAGCACTGCTCTCGAACCCTTTCAAATTATTTATAGCTTAGTAATAATTTTGATTCCACTAAAATTTATTCTTAGTCTTGCCACTGAGCACAATTACACTCATTTTTCCATTCTCTCTCTTATATTTTATTATTCTAAGAAAGAGAGAGAAGATTAATTAAAACAAATAAAATAATAATAGAGTAGTTAATATAGGGTAATTTAGAGATGAACTTTATTTTTTTAGTATGCGTGTAATTTCAAAGTAAGACGAATACAATTAGATAGATGGAGTACTACTAAATATGTTAAAAGGTCTAGTTCAGGCTAAAAAGTAAGATTCACTAGTTTAAGAAATAAAAATACTCATTATACTTATGTTTGGGTCCACTATATAAGAAACATTGAAAAATATTTTTATTCTCTCTACAAGTTTTTTTTTTAATATTATGTGGAAAATGTCCTTTAGACATTCTTGTGAAAGTTAAGGAGTACAAATTAAAATTAATTCTTAAGAGTAATATAGTGTGAATAAAATAAAATAAAATTGTAGCACTATTAAGAACAGGGACGGATTCATGATTTCGGTCTAGCGTTGGCAAGTTTTGGTATAATTATATATTTAATAAAAATATAAATAATTAATATAAATTTAACCACTATATATAAGATACTTTTTATTTTATTTTATCATGAATTCATTAATCACAAAAGAGAAACATCTTTATTATAGTTTATATAAAGTAGGTAAATTCATTCTCGTAGTTAGGGTAAACGTTAATGGAATATGGAATAGAGAATAAATTTTGTAAGAATTATCTCTAAACTCGTGTCAGATTTTATATGTTGAGATAAAATTAAGGAGTTTTGGTTGTTTTAAAATAATTAAATAAATTTTACCTTGGAAAGTAATATTGTATAATCTGTTAAAAATTAAAATTATTTGATTTTCTTTAAAATACAAAGTCATCAGAATTAGAAGGTGTGAAATTATTAATTTACAAATAATCCGTATAAAATTAATTTTTTATTAAATAATATATAAACTTAATGAGGACCTAAGAATAAAAATGTACATATATCATAGAAGACGATGAAAAAAAACTAATGAGTCGGCGGCCCCCATTTGACCTGCCTGAATCTGTGCATGATTAATATATATATATATATACAGAACCGATCAGGTGAGGGGCTCCCTTACTTTGTTAAAATGCGAATTTTTTTTTAAAAACAACTAATTTTTTTTTTTAATATTTTATAAAACTGGAATTTTTCCATAATACAATGTTTTGAGCGTAATTTGGATACCTATACCAAAAAATATATGTACAGTCTGCACAGACCTATTTTGTTATACGTATCCAAATCACATCCAAAACACTGTATTATGAAAAAAAATTCAGTTCCATAAAATATTAAACTTTTTTTTTAGTTGTTTTAAAAAAAAACAAAAAAAACCAAAAAAAAAGTTCGCATTTTAACAAAGTAAGGAGCCCTTACAGGAACCGGACCATATATATATATATATATATATATATATATATATATATATAAAAAAATGTATACAATGTTGTGTATTACACAGAGGCTATGATGACGGTTTTTTTTGGGCTATAATGACTTGTTTCACGTCGTCATTATAGCTAATACAGGCTATATGACGGTTTCCGTCGTTATAACCTAAAAAATCTGTCGCCATAGCCTTCTCATGTAATACACAATTTAATATACATATAACATATATATATATATATATATATATATATATATATATATATAGAAAAAAGTCCTTGACGTTTTTTCTGAAATTCCACTTTCACTTTGAACTTTTTTCTTCTAAAAGTGTCCTTAATGTTACAAATTTTAGGTTAACTCTGCTCCTCCCATTAACAGAAATGCCATCTAGACTAACGTGACTAACACGTGAATATTTTTTGCTGACTGAGCTAACACCTAGACAAACATTTGAGGCTCTCATAACCATTAACCCAAAGATTTAAGAGAAAAAAAAAACTAAAAACCAAAAGAAAAAGATTTACAACCCAAAATCAGAGCACTTCTTCTTCTTCCTTTTCTTCCTCTGCCACTCCCAAAACGCACTTCAATTTTGTGCTGAACAAAATAATTCTCCAGCTTTAGCATAGTCTAAATACACACCTGCAATTTCAAACACGCACTAACAAACCACCAGATCTGCAATAGATATGTACGTAATAGATCTATAATAGATCTTCACCGCCACAAATTCTCATTCAGATCCGCCATCGCCATCGCTGCCACTGTGACAACCCGAAAAATTAGATATTTATTAAAATCTTAAAAGATTAATTTAAGTTTAAATAATAAACCTAGACAGAAAATAAGTAAATGGATTTGATATCTTTGGGAAGAAATTTTTAGAATTTCAAAATTATGTGAAGGATTTTGGTGGGTTTAAAATCTTTTGGTGAATTATCCAGGATTAAGTATATAACTGTATATGTTCTGTGTGTATGGTCATAAATGTCTACAGAATGTGGTTAAGGGTCAAGGGTTGACCAGATAAATTATATCAGTGTCCAAACCCTAATATTATATTACGAACCCCGACGCTCAGTTAAAAAACCCTAGCGATTTGTAAGAAACCCTAATATCGGACTGAAAACCCTAATTTCATATTTCTGGGAATTTGAAACCCTAATTTGAATTATCAAAACCCTAATTTGGGTGCTTGGAGATATGTATAAAGGTTTTTATATTATTGATTATATATTTAATTAGGGATAACCCTAATGGATTTTTTCAAAAATCCTAATTGTTCAGCTGGAAACCCTGATGTACAATTATGGATCTAATTGCTAAATTAGCAATTTTAATTAGAAATCATTAATCCTAATTAGCAAGCTTGATAGTGATTAGTAAACTTTTATATAATTAGAAAATACTAATTATAAATTAGAAAGCTTAATTTTCCATTTTTAAAACCTTAATTTGGAAATCATAGAATTAATTTGTAAAACCTTAGGTTTTAACCCTAAGGGCTAAACCATAAGGGTTTGCACAAGTTACTAAAATGCCCTTAATAATGGAAGCTAAAAGTCTAAAATGCCCTTTGTTGCATTATTGGAGGTTGCTTGTATATCTTGCTAAAATGGGAGTTGGTGGCCAACCTAGATCAGCCCATGTGCCTTAAAAATCCAGAGATCAGTCATATATCACAGCCATATGTATTGCATCAAATTATGTAAATAATTCAAGATAGAGAAATTCATTATCCAACTTCATTTATCCACAAACACTCAACCATGCCATCCTCTCTCTAGACCCATGAAATTCTTTAGTGATTCAGTTCTTAGATTGATCTATAGCTAGTCAAGATCAGATCATGATGATCAGATTCAAGATCAAAGCATGAATGAGGTATAAACTTTAAATTTCAAAATCCTTAAAATTTTGTGTTAATGTTGTTAGTGATTGGTTAGATATGTGTTAGAGGGTGTCCTTTAGTGATCTGGGTTGTTAGATCAAGGATCTATAACATCTAGATGCACGATTTTGAAGTTTGTAGTAATCTGGAAAAAAAATGGAAAAGTGGCCTGACAGTCATAAGTCAGAGCCTCTAGATCTTTCTGTGTTAGGTTTTAGTTGTATTTTATGTTATATATCTGTTCTATGTTGTAAGGGCTTGGATCTGAAACTTGCATCAAGCCCAAATCCAGTATATATTGAAAGTTATAAGCAGTCAAATTGCATTGATCGGCCACGAAATCTGGTTTCTGGGTAACCCAGAAATCACTAATAGTCATTTTGCAAGGTCTTGATCTTGCTTGTGTTTATGTTTTAGACCATGTTGTTGCTTTAAGGTTGTTTTTTGACGTGTAAGCTACACAATCACGCTTTTAGACTACTCAGACCATTACTAGAATGACAATTAATCATGGTCAAACAGCCGTTGACCAACTTGTCGGATGAAGGTTTCTGGGAAACCCAGATCTTCAAGAACCATTATTTTTGTCAGACTTTGACCGGCCTTGATTTCTTAAATGTGTTGTTGTTAGACCGATCTGTTGATATGTTATTGTACCCTAACATATGTACTATAAATGTGATTCTTTAGATCACACAAACCAGACTTAGAGCTCAAGATATAAGGATCTAAACATAGCACCATCGGTTGTTCTTCATTTTCTGGAAAACCCAGAAATGAAGAACAACGTTGTCAGACTTTTTGAGGGCTAATAACTAACTGATCTGATATTGTTTAGCCATGATGTTTGTTTGTATGTGTAGTAGTACATAAATACTACAACACCATTGCACTAGACTGACCAGAATCATTAAGATCAAAGAAATATAATCGGTCAAAGTAGACACCTTGTAGTTGTCTATGAAGATCTGGGTTTGATGAAGAACAACTCAAGAACACCTATAGCAATAGTTTCGTCGCTATAGGGCCCTTTAGCGATAGTTTAATTAGAAAATTAATTATTTTTATTAAATAAATAGAGAAAATTAGTTTTAAATTATTAAAAATACAAAATAAATTTCTAAAAATTATTTTAAAGACTAAAAATTAGTTTTTAATAATTTTGAGTATATTTCACAAATAATTAATATTTTTGGAATATTAATTGTATTTAATTTATTTAATTATAATATTAAATAAATTATTTAAAATGATTTTAAAACATGAAAAATCATTTAAAAATATATTAAGGTATAAGAAAATATTTCAAGTTATTTTCAATAACTTTTAATATTTTGTGATGAATTTCATTAATAAATTAATATTAATGGTGATTAATTTATTTAATAAATATATTTAATAAATTATGAAAAATAGAATTAATGATTTAAAAATCATATAAAAATGGTTTAAGTGTTATAAAAATATTTTAAGTTATAAAATATAACTTTTGATATTTTGTCATGGAAATATTAATATTTTAATATTAATAGAAATTATCGGATAATGGATTTAATTGTTTAAAAATCATATAAATATGATTGTAAAGTATTAAAAATACTTTGTGAAATTATAAATATTTTATAATGTTATGTTATGTTTTTCATTAATATTTAATATTAAATAAATATTAATGATAAAGGAATTATATGGTATTTAAATTATATAAATATAATATTAATGATTAAAAAATCATGATAAATGGTAATAATTATTTAAAAATTATTATGAGCTTATGAAAAATATTTTGACTGATAATAAATTATCTAAAATATCTGTGAACCAATTTAGATCGAGTCTTAGTAATATTGGACTCGAGATTTATCCGACTAGAGCGTCGGGATGTTAAAATTTTGTCAAACTCAACTCAGACTGAAATAGTTTGACTGGATACTAGGTCTTATGTGCTATATAGACTGATATGATTATGTATTAATGTGTTTAGGTTATTTTAAATACTATGATGATATTATTTTAATTTGTATATCGATATTATTTATATATTAGGTCTTCAGAAAAAGCTTAATAAATTGCGTAACAGTAATCAATCGAACATGCAAGTTTTTCTTGACTCGACCTCGAGTTGTTTCATTCAAATATGTTTGTGGTTAATCATTACTAATTGCCATGTCTATGAATTATTTATTCACACTCTGTGCATAATGCATGTATTCATCAGGTATGAAAGGCTGATTACCTTCATTATCATTCGGTCCAGATATAATTGCTATGCTCATGTTCAATGTTCATTCAGCTATGAAAGTTTGTTCATGCTAGTTCTCAATTATATTGTAGAATTATAGCCAGCTTATTATTCAATTCTTTCCATCATGATATATCCTTAAATAAACTTATACTTGTTGGGCAAACTTATGCTCACCCTTGCTATATCATGATAAACATTGCAGATTAAGACGAATTCGTCGGATACAAGGAAAAGTTAAAGATAGATCCAACTTTAGTTTACGTGTGCAGCCAAATTGTAACAGTATTGTATGATAATAATATTGTATGATAGTTAGGATATTGATTCAGGTTTTATGTGAAGATTTTAGACCTTGGGGTAATGTATAAAGTTTAATGTATAAACAATTTATTTTTATATCTTCCGCAATAGTTATAGAATTAGTATACCAGATCCGTGGTGATTTGGGACCCGGATTTGGGGATGCTACAGTTGGTATCAAAGCTGTTGGTTATGAACCTTAGGTAGGAATACATAAGAACAATAGCCGCAGTGATTAGGATAAGATCTAACTCACATAGAGTTAGTTGGTCGGTAAGATTCAAAGACGAATATCGATAAGTTATAAAGATACGGAGTTCCCTAACTCTGATAATAAAGTTGAACAGTAGTGGTGAATAGATAGATTCTAAAAGACTAAAAGAATTTGGATAGGAGAACGTAAAACAAGACGATCATAGTATAAAAATGAATCGTAATATATACGATGAGATCATCCTATGATCGGATAAGGTTATGGCAGTAAGAAGAATCAATCTAATGATTGAAAAGTTTACAGCAAAGATTGCTGTGTGTCAGTTGTACTATGAATTGGTACAAATTCAGGAAAGGATTATGAATACGGATTAAATGAAATTCGTATTGAGAAGGGAGTTAGAATTAGGTGGGGATTTCAATTGAGGACTCATGTCAGCAGCTAAGTTGTATGATTCTTCGTATGGGAGTTGAATTGTACTTGGTGTAACAACCACTTAGTTTCTGGCACTGATAATCATTGAAATGTTTATGTCGCGCTATTTGTTATATGCGTGTTGAGAGGGTGATTTCTTTCTCAGGTGTATAACAGATAGATAGGTTCTAGGTAAAGAATATAAGGTTAAGTACGAGTTCTTAAAACTCATACTTATGTCAAGTTCATGACTCATAGTTATATGAAATTTTTATGAACCCTTCAGTGAATGGACATCAAAGGTCTGACTCGGACAAGTTCTTAAACTCATATGATTATAGAAAGTTCATGAACTCATAAGTGTGGTTTGACGAACTGGGTATAGTTTTGTGTGAATGGAGTATTAATGATAATAGGAATAGATAGACTGTTTAAGCAAATGATTATTAGTGGAGACATAGGTTTTCCAAAACTCCTAGCTATGCTAGACTTCAAAATTTTGACATCAAGCTAAATACGCACTATGTGCTTTTGAAAAAAAAAATGAATTTTTATTCTCAACTCTTGGTGACTATTGTGTATGCCTGGACTTTAGGCCACCTATACCTCGTTGCCTGTTGAGATGATAAAACAGATTTGTAATAATTTTTAAAGGGTTTAAAGTATAGTCTATGCCATTTGTTTCAGCTAGACTATAATGATTTAAAATATCAAAATATATTTCTATTTATCACTCATGTACTATGTAACCTGGTGCAGAGATGATAAAAAGTTGATGGAGTTGTAAATACAGGAATACGTAGTGTTGAATTTGATCTAAAATTGTTATTCCACTATTGTATGATTTGTTATGACAAAGTCATACAATGACGGCATCCTTAAACGGGCTGTTAATACAGTACGACATCATGACGTCATTTTCAAAATTTTAATTTGCTAACGGGGTTTGGCTATACCTAAATATTTTGATTGAATTAAATTATTCGTATGAATCTAAGATATTCGATTCAGCTAGACCAACGTTTATGAAAATCCTAAGCGTTCTTTGAAAACTTTCCCCAACCAATTTGTTTTGGTGCGGATTTCGATAAAGACTGAGGTAAGAAATTTTGTGCGCCTAAGGCGGATGGAATAGAAGGAACGGGAAAAAATTGTTCCAACCAGTAGTACTTGGCCAGTACAGGGCATATCGGGCTAATTACCCTATATGTCTATAAGATAAGACGGTTTGCGGATGAATTTCCATAAAACCTTTGCGAAAATGAAAATTCATAGTCTATATGACTCCTCAGCACAATTTGAAAATTTTACTCTTGTGAGGAATGTATTGGGTAACATGTAATGATGTGAATGAATGGTGTATGGTGCATAGTATAAGGTGTAAGGTAAATTTCGGGGACGAAATTTTTAGAAGATGGGGTGAATGTGACAACCCGAGAAATTGGATATTTTTTAAAATCTTAAAAGATTAATTTAAGGTTAAATAACAAACCTAGACAGAAAATAAGTAAATGGATTTGATATCTTTGGGGAAAAAATTTTAGGATTTCAAAATTTGTGAAGGATTTTGGTGGGTTTAAAATCTTTTGGTGAATTATCTAGGATTAAGTATATAACTGTATATGTTCTGTGTGTATGGTCATAAATGTGTACAGAATGTGGTTAAGGGTCAAGGGTTGACCAGATAAATTATATCAGTGTCCAAACCCTAATATTATATTACAAACCGCGATGTTCAGTTAGAAAACCCTAGCGATTTGTAAGAAATCCTAACATTGGACCGAAAACCCTAATTTCAGATTTTTGGGAATTTGAAACCCTAATTCGGATTATCAAAACCCTAATTTGGGAGCTTGGAGATAAGTATAAAGGTTTTTATGTTATTGATTATATATTTAATTAGGGATAACCCTAATGGATTTTTTTGAAAACCCTAATTTTTCAGCTAGAAACCCTAATGCACAATTAAAAACCTAATTGCTAAATTAGCAATTTTAATTAGGAATCATTAATCCTAATTAGCAAGCTTGATAGTGATTAGTAAACTCTTATATAATTAGAAAATACTAATTATAAATTAGAAAGCTTAATTTTCCATTTTTAAAACCCTAATTTAGAAATCATAGAATTAATTTGTAAAATCTTAGATTTTAACCCTAAGGGTTTGCACAAGTTACTAAAATGCCCTTAATAATGGAAGCAAAAAGTCTAAAATGACCTTTGTTGCATTATTGGAGGTTGCTTGTATATCTTGCTAAAATGGTAGTTGGTGGCCAACCTAGATCAACCCATGTGCCTTAAAAATCCAGAGATCAACCATATATCACAGCCATATGTATTGCATCCAATTATGTAAATAATTTAAGAGAGAGAAATTCATTATCTAGCTTCATTTGTCCACAAACACTCAACCATGCCATCCTCTTTCTAGACCAACGAAATTCTTTAGTGATTCAGTTCTTAGATTGATCTATAGCTAGTCAAGATCAGATCATGATGATCAGATTCAAGATCAAAGCATGAATGAGGTATAAACTTTAAATTTCAAAATCCTTAAAATTTTGTGTTAATGTTGTTAGTGATTGGTTAGATATGTGTTAAAGGGTGTTCTTTAGTGATCTGGGTTGTTAGATCAAGGATCTATAATATTTAGATGCATGATTTTGAAGTTTTTAGAAATCTGGAAAAAATTGGAAAAGTGGCATGACAGTCATAAGTCAAAACCTCCAGATCTTTCTGTGTTAGGTTTTAGTTATATTTTATGTTATAGATTTGTTCTATGTTGTAAGGGCTTGGATCTGAAACTTGCATCAAGCCCAGATCAAGTATATATTGAAAGTTATAAGCAGTCAAACTGCGTTGACCAGCCACGAAATCTGGTTTCTGGGTAACCCACGAAAGGATCATTCACCATGCATGCTGTAATCCACATAGACAGGTTATTCCAACAGAATAATAAACAATGGAACCAGGTTATGCGTAATCCGCACAGACAGGATATTCCAACAGAATAATAAAGAATGGAACCAGGTCATGCGTAATCCGCACAGACAGGATGTTCCAACGGAATAATAAAGAATGGAACCCGGTCGTGCGTAATCCCTTACGCACGGGATGTTCCAATAGAATAATAAAGAATGGAATAACAACAGAATTCACGGGCATGCGCGATAGCCATTGCAGATAGGTTATTCAGCAGAATAATAAAGAATTGAATAATGAGAAGAATTTCACCATGTATGCGGTACTTTGCACAGATGAGGTTATTCAACATAATAATAAAAATGGAATAACAACCCTTACAGTATTGAAAGAAAATAACTCTCTTCATGAATACGAAAGAATAATACCCCTTACCTTAGAAAGAAGAGTATTTCGACTGGTAGGGCGAGGATATTCTTGAAGAAAACTTATACTATTTTCTACGCTCAAAGCTTCTTAAAACTCTAAAGAAATACGCTCAAGATTATAGAAGAAGAATTCTCTAAATTTCTGGTGTGTTTTCAATTCTAACTAAGAATTCTATTTATAGGAGAATGGAAAGGATACTATGTAATAAAATATAATATATTCTATAATATATATATATATATATATATATATTATTTAAAATCTAATAAAACAAATAAATTTATAAAATTATTTTGTTTTTATATAAAAAGATTTTACTACTGCAAAACACTATCTTGAGCAATTATACAAACACTATGCAAGCACTATGCAAAACAACATGCATAATAAAATATAATATATTCTATTTATAATCTAATAAAACAAATAACTTTATAAAAGTATTCTATTTTATATAAAAAGATTTTATTATGTAAACACTAGTGAGACAATATGCAAACACTATGCATAATAAAATATATTATATTCTATTTATAATCAAATAAAACAAAATTTTATAAAAAGTATTACATTTTATATAAAAAAAATCTGTTTTATTACATTTATAATAATAATAAAACAAAATTCATTATCATTATTATAATTCACACTATTAATCGACCAGGTCGTTCCCAGGAAAGAGGGGGCTTTCCAATAAGGATTTCTCCCTATTGGCGTGCAATTAGGTGACCAAACCTCTCCTTGACAGAACTTGTAGACATCGTTAATATTGCAAATAATAATATTAATAATTTTGTTATCTCAATTATTGATTTAATAATATATAAAATATCGACAATAATTGAATCAAATAACGTGAGATACTATGCAACAATTACTGTAGCAATAATTGAACAAAACTGAGTGACTTCTCACGTAAGCATCAATAATCAATACCGTGTGCTACTCTGCAACCACGTGTATTACTGTACTTTTAACACCGGGTGTTTCAACAATTAACGGTAAAACTTCAGCCGTTATTTTCATAAAAATATATTTGTCTTTTTCTCAATCCGACAATAATTCCATTGTGGGGTCCACCAATGATTGTTTCGTCATACGAATATTCTCTGTTACAACAAATATTCCCCAACCAATCGAATATTATATAACAACTTGCGTACTTTGCAAAATTTATAAATATTACCCACAACTATAACATTATATCAAATTCACTCCACAATATTAAAAAAACGATATTTATAGAAAATTCATTTTTATTCCTAAAAGTTGGGGTCTTACAACCTCCCCTTCTTATAAAATTTCACCCTCGAAATTAGGGTACGTACCTGGTATGTCAAAGAGGTAAGGATACCTTGATTTCATTTCAGATTCTAACTCTCAGGTCATTTCCTCAACTTCGTGGTTTCTCCACAAAACTTTAACTTGAGGTATAACCTTGGAGCGTAGAATATGTTCCTTCTTATCCAAGATTTGAACAGGAACCTCTTCATACGTTAAATCTTCCACTATTTCGTTCGGTTCTAATTCAATAATGTGGTTCGGGTCGTCCACATATTTACGTAACATCGATACGTGAAAAACGTTATGAACACGCAACATACTTGGCGGTAAAACGAGTCTATAGGCCACAGTTCCTACTCGATCGAGGATTTCAAATGGGCCAATTAAATCGAGGGTTGAGATTTCCTCTATTCATCGACTCTTGCTTTTAGAATAACGCCTTCTTGAACCTTCTTCTTCTTATTCATCAGCTCCAGGTGTGTAATTTAAGCGGCTTGACTTTATCGATTAAAGTCGATTCTACTTGAATATTCGTTATCTTCACGTGGGTCTCTAGAGTCTTTAACTCTATCTTCATCATTTTTAAGTTATACAAAATGGGTTTTTATGTTAACAACATCGCACTCGTAAATGCATACGATTTTCTACTCAACGCATCAGCTACCACGTTCGCTCTTCCATAATGATATTGAATGGTATAGTTATAATCTTCAACAGCTTGAGCCAACGTCTTTGGCGCATTATATGTTCATTTTGGTTGAAGAAATATTTAAGGGTTTTAAAAATAGGTTTTGTACTGGGGTCAATACAAAATTTGATTTCACGCTCTAGGGGTAGGCTAAGAAGTCTTCAAGAATACGCCAGGAAATCTATTAACAATAGAAATATCATTCAAAACTGTGACTCTAATCCATGACTTGGATAGTACGTCACATTGATACCTATCAACTTGCCATCGTCATTCATGACGTCGCCTACAGAAAGTATGGCTTTGGTGCATTTCACACAAGGAAGTTACCAGATAAAGGCTCGGGGCTCTTTACTTATTGCTTGATATAACAGTGATTGACTTTAGTGGTTTGATTGCTTGAATTCACATAACAGGTTGGTTAGGAATATGAAAGCTAACAATCTTACGAAAATAATTAATTTTGGCATGATGAGTAGTTAACCAATCGATTCCTAAAATCACATCAAGGGAAAGTATTTTCAAAGAAATAAGATCGACAGGTAACGTGCGGTTACCGATTTCAATCAAACAAGACTTATAAATCGTGGATGTAATGAAGGTTTCTCCCAACGGAGTTTCAACAGATAAGTCAAAGTCTAATTTCTCCGGAGTCAAATTTAAACATTGAGCGCAAGTAGGAGAAATAAAGGAGTGGGTAGAACCGATAACAAATAAAGTATAAAATTCGCTAGAGTTTATGATTAGCTTAACCGTGATAACTTCGTTCGGGTTCCTCGACAACCGCTCTCACTTAAACTACCGGCTTTGACTTGTCTGAGACATCCTTTGGCATCATTATCCCAGCTGGACTTGACTTCACTACACGACAAAATTGAGCTAGGTGACCTTCTCTTCCGCAATTGAAATACGCTTTGGATTCTTTGCGTCACGGTTTACAGACATTGTGTCCCTCACATCGCATTTGAAACATACGACCAGTGGTCGTTCTCCTTCCTTAACAACAGGTGCTGGTGCTAACGTCTTTCCATCATCGTTAAATCTTCTCTTCTTGAAATTTTCACTCCTATTATCTTGGCCATGATTACCACCGAAGTGGTTACCATTCTTGGCATGATAATTTCCCCCACGATGGTTATCATTGTTCCGATGGTCGTTGCCACCGGTACGATTATTATCATGTTGTTGGTCATTGCCTTTTGGTTGTGCTGACTCATTGTCGCACTCAAATAACTGAGCCCTATTCACAACATCTGAATATAAACAAAGTTTGTGAGAAATGAGGTATTGACGTATTTCGGGTTTCAATCCTCGCAGAAACATTCGCGTCATTCTCTCCTCATTATCAACCAAATGGGACGCAAATCGGGACAACTCGGCAAACTTGGCTTCGTACTGCGACACGGTCATGTTGTTTTCCTCTAGCTTGATGAACTCTACCTCTTTCATGTGTTGAATACTTTCGGGAAAGTACTTGTCGTTGAACAATTCTTGGAACTTCTCCCAAGTCATCTTTAGTGCGTCAGGCAGGGTACGTTTTACAGATTCCCATCAATGATCTACTTCTTCACGCAACATAAAGGTGGCGAATGGAACCTTTTGCTCCTCGGAGCATCCCAAGACATCAAATATCTTGCAGATCTGCTTTATCCACGTCTCCGCCTTAAGTGGTTTTGGCTCTCCAAAAAACTCTGGTGGTCCCAGTTCCTTGAACTGTTTGGCGATGACAACCGAGAGTTGCCAGTGTTTCCACCTGCATTTTGGACAGGAGCCGCTCTTGCCTGATGTTGCATGAATTGCATAAAGCCTCTAAACATTCCATTGTTCATCATTTGGTCAGTGTTGTTGTTTGCATGAGGATTGTCGCCTTCCTGATGCACATTATCCTGATTATTGATCTGTGAAGACTCAACGGTCTCCTGTGCTCCATTACTATTCTCAACATTCTCGGATGTCATTTTCAAATACTACCACAAAATAAGGGTTAATTAACATATCACATATTATCCCTATACTCTGGCCGACCAATTAAATACCAAATAAACTTAGGCAGGTCATACTAGTGAAGGAATTTCCCGTCTCTCCCCTCCTAGTTGTTGTCTCCCATCTCAGACATGAATCATATCCCTAAGCTTTGATACCAACTGTGACGCCCCCAAAATAGGTATACATCACCTATTCTGAGTCGCCAAATACATGGTACAGAATACAAATACAACCTTAAATATACAACATGAAGTTTGTGAGTTTTAATACAAATATTGTCTTCTAGACAGTATTCAAACTCAAAATAAGTCCTTAATACATTTATTATCACACTATTTCATAGAATAGTGAGGACTACTCATGCTATCATCTGCACTGTCACTCCATTCCCCGACTAGTCCCTGCTACGTTCTCATTTCCTGAAAAGAACAATGAAAGCAAAAAGGTGAGCTCAACTAGCCCAGTAAGAGATATTATGACTAAGATAATGCAAAAAAAAATTATCGTTAGCCTTCAATAGTGTTAAATTGATACAATATAACAAACATCAAGTTTAAGCTATGATGAACAAGCAATCCATTAGAAGAGTCAGTAGAGAATAAAATCTACTATCTTACTATGATTTAAAAGGCTTTTCATTACTTTTATCGTTTGAGACTCATTTCGATAAATAATTCACATCATCCACACTTTTCTGACGAGGATATTCATTAGTATCACAACCACAAATTATCCATACTACGGGCCAAGGATAATCGTGTTTTCATCAATGGTCATAATCATGCCAACAACTGTCCATCAATGCACTATGGGCCAATGAGGACTTTTACCACATCATTTATAACATTACGGTCATGATTATACCGAATAATCCCTGGTCATAATCATACTAAGTCCATTTATGCACTACAGGCCATAGATGACTTTCAACATAATATAAACATGAGGATGATGACAATGACATAATAATTCAATTAAACAAGTTCAAGAATAAATTTTAAATATTTATAAGTTAATTTATCCTGAACTCAATAATGTCCAAATTGTCAACATGATACTGCCTTGTGGAGTAAAATTCAAGAATGCTCAGAAGAATATTTCCATGAAAAGATCTTTGGATGAAGCTTTAAATATCCGAGGATATTCTACTAATTTCATGGAGTATAGAAGCCAAAACTTTAACCAATTTGAGTATAATAGAATATATGAAATAGCAAATGGATTTTCTCCGCCATGCGCTAATCCACGTATCTGAGATCATTTCCACAATTTAATAAGGAATGAATACAAAGGATCATTCACCGTGCATGCGGTAATCACATAGGCAGAGTTATTCCAATGAATAATAAACAATGGAACCGAGTTATGCGTAATCACTTGCAGACGAGGATATTCCAACAGAATAATAAAGAATGGAACGAGTCATGCGTAATCCGCTTGCAGATGAGGATGTTCCAACAGAATAATAAAGAATGGAACCGGTCATGCGTAATCTGCCTTGCAGACGAGGATGTTCCAATGAGAATAATAAAGAATGGAATAACAAGCGAAATTCACGGGCATACGATAGGCCGCATGCAGACGAGGTTATTCCAGCGAGAATAATAAAGAATGGAATAATGGAAGAATTTCACCATGTATGCGGTACTTCGCATAGACAGGTTATTCCAACATAATAATAAATAATAGAATAACAACCCTTACGAGTATTGAAAGAAAATAACTCTCTTCATGAATACGAAAGAATAATAGCCCTTACCTTAGAAAGAAGAGTATTCCGACTGGTAGGGCGAGGATATTCTTGACGAAAACTTATACTGTTTTCTACGCTCAAAGCTTCTTAAAACTCTAAAGAATACGCTCAAGATTATAGAAGAAGAATTCTCTAAATTTCTGGTGTGTTTTCAATTCTAACTAAGCATCCTATTTATAGGGGAATGGAAAGGATACTATGCAATAAAATATAATATATTCTATTTATAATATATATATATATATATATATATATATATATATATAAGACCATGAAAACGAACTTAAACGTTCATGCTCTTAATAAAAGTCCTAAAGATCAAACTGTATTAATTCAAAGTTCAACTAGTGATGCTAATATTCAGATTCCGAGAACCATCCTCTGGAAGGATATTACGTTACCTAGTCAATGGACTTTACCCAGTGAAATACCTCAACAACCTGTAGTTAACAACTTAATAAATATTGAAAATGTTAAACAATTTTCTGATGGAATAGTCAAGATAAGTTTTGAGCGTACTAGAAGGCTAGTTATTATAGAAGATTTTACTAGTTCTTCAACACCTTCAGTTCACACCCGAAGAGATACTTAAGTGCTTAGTAACCCTTCTGCTAGGGATATTAAATTAAAAGGTATCCTTAATCATGGTCAAGCTAGTCACCCTTGTTATACTCAAAAGGACCCTGTTGAAGAGGAAAGCTCTTCTTCTCCCACCCCTTCTGAGTATCCAACTCAATCAAATTTTGAAATTCCAATTAACAATCAATTAAGAGTTATTAAAAAAGAATTCAAGTTAGATTGGGAAAATCTTGTAAAAGATTTTAATTCCAAATCTAATAAAGAAAAAAGACATTTATTTAGATCTAATCATTCAACAGAAAAAGAGCGCGATAAAATTGTTAATAGATGGAAACGATTTATTAACAGTGAAAAAATAAACATTACCTTTTACGACTGGTATGATCAATATCAAGGTAAATGCAATGTTATAACTAAAACTCAATGGATTAAAGAAGATAGGTCAAAGGTCTCTTCTTGTCATCCCCCGTTAGAAACTGTCTTACTTCCAGTTAAAAATACGTCTGTTATTGCCAGTCCTTTTAAGATTTCGGATGGTAATAAAGATGATAAAAAAATTATTGAACAATTAAACTTTAGTAATCAATATCTAGCAACCGTTGGGAGACAACCAGATAGAATTGATGAAAAATTCGAAGAAACCAATATTAAAAAACCTGATTCAAAAATTGAACATCCTTTATTAAAATTACCAGAAAATATAAGTAAATTAGGTTTACCTAATAAAGACGGTGAACTCACTCGAGCTATTGATAAGTTATTTAAAAAAATAAAAACTGAGCCTGGATCAAGTGGCACTATAGCAATCATTGATCAAGTTGAAACTGACAATGAAAGCAATAGCATGTCAGATCATTCTGATACTTCTTCAATCCCAGATTTTAATGATCGGTTAAATAAATTAACAGTTAAAAACACTAGTATAACCAAGAATTGGTATTCTAGACCTACTCCTCCGGATCTATAATTCGAAGAGAGAAATCTAGATAAACAATTTTCTGTTTCATCCAATAAAATTTATGAATGGAACATAGATGGTTTCAGTGAAAAAGAGATTTTAAACAAGTTAAATCACATGTCTATGGTAGCAAATAGCTATATAACTAAATTCAACAATCTGACTCAGCCAGATATTGTTGAGTTAATAGCTAGTGGATTCACTGGTATTCTCAGATCTTGATGGGAAAAACATCTCACTGAAGATACTAGATTATCAATAATTCATGTTGTTCAGTTAGATGATGACGGCAACCCCATCTTTGATGAAGATGTTGGGATTGGGTCGCCAGATGGAGTTAATACTTTAATTTTTACCATAATTAAACATTTTGTTGGAACTCCTAGTAATATTACAGAGAGAATTCACGATCAGTTAAGTAACCTCACTTGTCCCACTCTAAGTGATTTTAGATGGTATAAAGATGTGTTTACTTCTCGTGTTATGATGCGTAATGATAGTAATAAACCATTCGTGAAAGAAAAATTCGTCAATGGTTTACCTTCATTATTTACACATAAAGTTCGTGAAGAATTAAGTAAAAATTTAGGATATATTGATTATAACAACCTAACTTATGGTGACATAATCAGTTATATTCAAAAAATTGGGTTAAAAATGTGTATTGATTTTAAATTAGCCAAGCAAGCTAGTAAAGACAAGAAAAAAGCTAAGTATGAGTTAGGAACCTTTTGTGAACAATATGGTTTACCACCAGTTGCGCCCTCTAGAAGAAAGAAATTGCATAAACATATTAATCATCATAGAAGTCACAAGCATCATATAAACATAAATGCAGTCATAAAAAGAATAAAAATCAAGATGATTATTACACTAAACCCAGACCCACAAATAAAAAATACAATAAAAATCTAAAAAATTTGATAAAAGTAAAATTGTTTGCCACAATTGCGGGCAGAAAGGGCACTACAAAAACGAGTGCAAAATAAAACAAAAATTGTCTCAGTTAAATATTTCAAGTGAAGACACTGAACAACTATTAGAATTGATGAGGATAGAGAACGACGTCAGTAATGATGAAGGTTCTGATTTTCCTTACTCCTCTAATAGCAGTACTAGTAACAATGAAACAGATAGTGACAATGAAGAAATTACTATTTGTATTGATAATTGCAATGAAAAATGATGCAATAAAAGACTAAATGTAATTACCAAAGATGATGAAGAAAGTTCTTTGTTAATTGATTTAATTAGTAAAATTTCTGACCCTGAGCTTAAGGCTCAATACACTAAACAATTAAAAGATTTATTAACCAAAGATAATAGAGTTAAAGATAAGATCATTAAAGCTAAAGAAAAATCAATATTTAGCCTTAATAAAACCCTCGAAAGATTTAAAACTCCAGTTAAGGAAGTAACCCTTCCAGAATTAAATCACGAAGTTAATAAATTAAAAAAAAGAGATTTCTAATTTAAAGCTCGATGTATCTAATCTAAGAAAAGATATTGAAGACAAGAAATCTGATCTTCAGGTTCATGATTCCTCCTCCAGTGATGAAGATCACGATGAGCCAGAATCTTCAGGAACTAAAGAAGAGCCAGATCTTTTTGTTCAAAGTCTTTCTCTTAAAAGAGTTAAAGATATTACCATTCAGAAGTGGTATATTTCTATTAACTTGGTTATTGATAAAACCTTTTCAATACAACTTCCTGTCTTAGTTGATACGGGCGCGGATTGAAATTGTATTCATGAAAGTTTGATCCCGACCGACTACTATAAGAAAACTAATGAAAAATTAAATTCGGCAAACGATAGTCAAATGGAAATAAAATATAAACTGCCTAAAGTTCTTATCTGTCAAGATAATATGTGTTTTAAAACATCATTTGTTTTAATCCGCAATCTTACTGATAAGATCATCTTAGGGTTACCATTTATATATTTGTTGTACCCTTTTACTACCAGTAATGAAGGATTAAGTTGTAAACATTTAGGAAAAAGAATAACATTTAAATTTCTTATTAAATCTAAAGAAAGAGATTTAAAATTTATTCAAGAAGAATCTATTTCCAAATCATTAAATTTATTAAATTGTAAATCCACCCATTTGAATTTCTTAAATGAAGAAATTAAGTATAAACGTATTGAAGAACAACTTCAGAATAAAGAAGTTTATGAAAAAATTGAAGAGTTAAGAACTTATTTAAAAGACAACCTTTGTTCTGATTCCCCTAATGCCTTTTGGCATCGGAAGAAGCATGTAGTAAGGCTTCCTTATGCTAAGAAATTCAAAGAACACTTGATTCCTACTAAGGTCAGGCCGATACAAATGAATCATGAACAAATGGAGTTATGTAAAAAGGAAATTAATGATCTTCTTAGTAAAGGTTTAATTAAGCCTAGTAAATTCCCATGGTCATGTCCTGCCTTTTATGTCAACAATGAAGCAGAAAAGGAGAAAGGTGTTCCCCGTCTAGTAATCAATTACAAGCCATTAAACAAAGTCTTAGAATGGATTAGGTACCTTTTACCTAATAAAGACGACCTCATTAATAGATTGAGCAATGCCACTATCTTCAGTAAATTTGACCTCAAATCTGGTTTCTGGCAAGTTGCCATTCACCCCGATGATAGGTACAAAACAGCCTTTATTACCCCATTTGGTCACTATGAATGGAATGCCCAGGCATTTGGCCTAAAAAATGCCCTCAGTGAATTTTAGAATATTCTCAATGACATTTTGAACCCTTTCAGTCATTTTATTGTCGTCTACATTGATGATATTCTCATTTTTTCCAATTCTATTGAAGAACACATTAAACATTTGAAATTGTTCTTCAAAACAGTTAAAGATAATGGACTTGTCCTTTCCCCTTCCAAATGCAGCTTGTTTCAAGCTAAATTTCGGTTTCTTAGTTTATATATTTATCGCGGACTTATACAGCCTATTAACAGAGCTATTCAATTCACTGACAGATTCCCAAATAAAATTACCAACAAGACCCAACTACAGAGGTTTCTGGGCTCGCTCAATTATATTGGCAAGTTCTATAAAAACCTCAAGAAGATTTGCAAACCTCTCTTTCAACGTTTGCAGGACAATCCTCCCCCTTGGACTGACGTTCACACTTCTGTCGTCCAGCAAGTTAAAAAATATGTCAAGGCATTGCCCTGCCTTGGTATTTCTAACGACTCTGCATTTAAAATTTTTGAAACTGATGCCTCTGATATTGGATTTGGAGGCATTCTCAAGCAAAAATTAACACTCAATTTTCCTGAACAATTGTTCATTTTCATTCCGGTGCATGGAATAGTACATAGTTAAATTACAGTACTATTAAAAAGGAAATACTTTCCTTAGTATTATGTATTAACAAATTTCAAAGTGACTTATTAAATCAAAAAATTTTGGTTCGCATTGACTGCAAATCAGCAAAATATGTTTTAGAAAAAGATGTTGAAAACATAGCCTCTAAACATTCCTTTGCTAGATGGCAAGCCCTATTTAGTATTTTTGATTTTGAAATCGAGTACATTAAAGGCAGTAACAATTCAATTCCTGATTTTCTCACTCGGGAATTCATTAATACAGGTACTATCCATCCAACATGAATGTTCGAGGAACATCTTCCTCTCGTGGCCCGGGTCGCCCTACTGGCCCAAGTAACCAACCAAGAGGAACTTTGATTCCTCATCCAGTTAACCCAGTTTATCAATCCAACAAATTCACTGTCCTTGGGACACTTCCTAAGCCTTACAGTTCCGCCTTAACCAGTAAACCAGAACCAGTTGACCCTTTTTGCAATTCGACTAAGGCCTCCTCTTCAGCTCCCAGTCACCCTCCTTCTGAGCATTTGCTTAGATGGGAAAATCACCTATTTTATGTTGAACCTCAAATGAAACCCAAAGAGGACCCCATTAAACTTGCCTCCCAGTTCTTCTCTTCTGGATGGCACTTCACTCCCCTTGCTCCTTATAAATCCCTTGTGTATTATAAGGATATCCTCCTTGAAACAGAGTCAGTAAACATTAAACCTATTTATGCTAATAATGATAAGTCAAAAGTACTCTATCATTCTTTGTATATTAAATAGTTCATTCAGCTTTTTGATTGGGGAAAATATCCCTCTGATCTTATGCAGCTCTCTAACCAAGATAACTCTTACTGTTATTATGATTATATTGAAGCATGGTATAAGGTCTTCCTTCACCAAAATGAGTCACACAGTCGTTCATGTTTTATTCAGTCAAATCCCTTATTGGTTCGTTCTCTGGTGGTCTAGGCTCGATTCTACCTACGACCTCCTTCCTGATCTTTTGAAAGTTCAACTTAGTCATTTTTGTAACCATAGTAAAAACAATTCGAAATATGACAATATCCCTATCATTCTTCAGTTTGTAAGTAAATATAAGATTCCCAGGATTCTTAAATGGCAATATGATGTTTAATCTCCCACTAAAGTAACAGACATTAAAGATCAAAAATTTACTTATTTGGTGTCTTGTACCACCGTTGATCCACTCCCTCGTCTTTCCCGTCTGTTTTTCATCAAATGGTGGGATAAGTTCGACATTAATAGAATTGTTGGTCAGGTTCAAGCAGAATTTCCTGTTGTTCCTCCTCCAGTTTTACAGGTTTCGCCCATTCCGGCCAATGAACCGTCTATTAAACTAAAAGAGTCTAAGTCAAAAGAGTCTAGAGTCAGTCCCATTGGATCAGCTTGTTCCCGTGACATTTCTGATTTTAAAAATTGTTCCGGTAAAGAGTTAAAATTAATTGCCCAAGCATTAAATAAAAGGATTGATGAATTACATAAAGAAGCCTCTGCATGTTCTTCATCCTCTTCAAAGAATGATTGTACCAGTCAATATGATGATGATGACCCATATGGCACCGTCAACTTACAAGATGCTCATGACCCATTTGCCTGACATCTCAGTCACCTGCACCTGCTCTTGCAGCCGGTTAGTCAAAAGATGCTCTCCACCGAAAGTAATCCTTGGTGAAATTATGATAAGGCACACTTAGAAGGGGAGGTTGAATAAGTGTGGATACAAACTATAACCAATTTAAAAAATTTAAACCAAATTATTGAATATAGCCTACTATGTTGATGAATGCAGCTTTTTGAATGAATATGGTCTACCGAATTGAATTTTTGTTTAAGAAAATATCTTGGTGTTTTTGTAAGTTAAATAAAATATTTAATGATAACAAAAATTCTCACGATTAAATTTTGTTTATTTAGCAAATCAATTAACTTGAGTGGAATTAAGTTAAATCAAGTAATAAAAATAACACCAAGATTTTTACGTGGTTCGGCTATTACCCTCTATAATAATAGCCTACTCCACGTCCAATACCAACTAGTATTGGAGGCTCACTTTTATTTCTTTAAAAGACTCTTGTTATAATACAGATTCTATAAAATTGAATTACAATAATTCACTTGAGCACTCTTGCTCCTTGTGGACCAATGCACCCCTTAAGCACCTATGCTTCCTTGAACCTGTTTGTAAACAAACCTTAATCCACCTGGATTAAAATTCCTTTAGACAACACTTAGTCTAAAAACAAATTAAGATTACAATAATAGAGGTCTAATGATCAAAGCAAATAAGCAATTTAACAATGCAAGGCTCAACTAATGAATGCAATGATCAAATAGAAATAGTAAAAGATATCACCAATATTATGCTCACGAAAATTGTTGATCTTTTAATCTGAGTATGAAAGCACAGCAGCTGGAATATTGCACCGAAAATAATGAAATAACTTCTCAAGTATGTAACTGCAATAATTAATTCAAGTGATGTAAGTATTATTTTTTATCACAGATCTCAGTCTCTTTTATATAGCCCAAAATATTATCGTTGCCAAAATATTTGTTCAGTTATCAAACTTTGTTTACGTTGCTACTGATAAGAACCATCCCAACAATACAATCATTGAAAACAAATATTTTAGATAGTTACAAACATATGTTGGGCTCTTCAATCAGTTATCCACAAAGAGACCAAGTAAGATTAAACACTTCCAGACTTTTCAATTCTCACAACAATAAAGTCTGCCGCAAGTTGTAACAAAAGATATCATGATAACAATTTCCAACTATCAAGGATAATCATGACTTAAGATTTCCAAAGCATGTGTTAAGTGAAACCTTACCGCCATATATAATGCCTTTTACCGAGATTTGTGCAATTAAACTTCTAACAGATAATGATCATACCTCAGTTAGCACACATGAAATCTTTAAGTTAACAACACATGTAAAACTCAATTAATTCGGACAAAACTTTTTCGCATGCATGCTAATTAAATTAGTTTTCTCAAATAGCAATAACATATCTTAAACATGCATAATTAATTCATATTTTAATACACACATGAAATGTCCTAGAGCCTTGTATTGAAAAATCGAATATCTGCAATGACCTTACATATTTTTCTTAAGACTCAAAACGTCTTTATTCTTCTTGAATAGTCCATCAAACACTTCTTGAAACAATCTCCTGAAATTCACAATAAACAATTTAGTACCAATAAGCAAGTCATCATCAAAACATTAGGCTAGAACGTGACATAATCAACACTTTTCCACATGCGCATGCCCCTGCTTTTCACCGAAAGCATCCACTCAGTCAAAAGGTTTCCGCCACTTTTTTAAAAGTTGCCAAAAGCATCTGTGAATAGTAAAAAAGTCAACACTGTTTTACTATTCATCAATAGTAAATTTTGTCTATAATCATTTACTTTTGTAATAGTAACTTTGTAATAGTTCTTTCCTTATTCTATAAAAGGAAACTGAACTTAGTTATTGAGGCAAACTTTGAAAGACTCTGAGCTCCTTCTCAGACGAATCTTTAGCCTCTACCGATGTAAACCTCTCTTAACCCCTTCTTCTACTCTTCTCAATGTTCTGAGTAAATTTGGTAAGTCACTTTAATTTTAGTTTCGTTTGTAAATATTTTCAGTTATCAATAAAATAAAATTATTAACTTTTAGTAATTAAAATGTGTTTTATATGCACCATTTCCTGTTCTTCTCTTTTGTCTATTCCTTCCGCCCCCTCATGGTATTATATATATATATATATATATATATATATATATATATATATATATATATATATATATATATATATATATATATATTATTTAAAATTTAATAAAACAAATAACTTTATAAAAGTATTACATTTTTATATAAAAAGATTTTACTATGCAAACACTATGCATAATAAAATATAATATATTCTATTTATAATATAATAAAACAAATAACTTTATAAAAGTATTACGTTTTTTATATAAAAAAGATTTTACTATGCAAAGCACTATGCATAATAAAATATATTCTATTCTATTTATAATCAAATAAAACAAAACTTTATAAATAGTATTCTCTTTTATATAAAAAGTTTTCGTTTTATTACATTTATAATAATAATAAAACAAAATTCATCATCATTATTATAATTCACACTATTAATCGACCGAGATCATTCCTGTGAAAGAGGGGGCTTTACAATAAGAATTTCTCCTATTGGCCGCAATTAGGTGACCAAACCTCTCCTCGATGTAACTTCTAGACATCGTTAATATTGCAAATAATAATATTAATAATTTTGTTATCTCAATTATTGATTTAATAATATATAAAATATCGACAATAATTGAATCAAATAACGTGAGATCTTATGCAACAATTCTTGTAGCAATAATTGAACAAAACTGAGTGACTTCTCACGTAAGCATCAATAATCAATATTGTGTGCTACTATGCAACCACGCGTATTACTGTACTTTTAACATCGGGTATTTCAACAATTAACAGTAAAACTTCCGCCGTTATTTTCATAAAAATATTTTTGTCATTTTCTCAATTTGACAATAATTCTATTGTGGGGTCCACCAATGATTGTGTCGTCGTACGAATATTCCCTGTTACAACGAATATTCCCCGACCAATCGAATATTATATAACAACTTGCGTACTTTGAAAAATTTATAAATATTACCCACAACTATAACATTATATCAAATTCACTCCATAATATTAAAAAATAATATTTATAGAAAATTCATTTTTATTCCTAAAAGTTGGGGTCTTACACGTGTAGGCTACACAATCATGCTTTTAGATTGCTCAGACCATTACTAGAATGACAATTAATCGTGGTCAAATAGCCGTTGACCAACTTGTCGGATTAAGGTTTCTGGGAAACCCAGATCTTCAAGAACCATTTTTTTTGTCAGACTTTGGCCGGCCTTGATTTCTTAAATGTGTTGTTGTTAGACCGATCTGTTGATATGTTATTGTACCCTAACATTTGTACTATAAATGTGAATCTTTAGATCACACAAATCAAACTTAGAGCTCAAGATATAAGGATCTAAACATAGCACCATCGGTTGTTCTTCATTTTCTGGAAAACCCAGAAATGAAGAACAGCTTTGTCAGACTTTTTGAGGGCTAATAACTAACTGATGTGATGTTGTTTAGCCATGATGTTTGTTTGTATGTGTAGTAGTACATAAATACTACAACACCATTGCACTAGACTGACCAGAATCATTAAGATCAAAGAAAGAAATATAATTCCATTATAGTAGACACCTCAGAGTGCTTACATGAAGATCAGGTTTGATGAAGAACGACTCAAGAACACCTATAGCAACATTTTTCGCCGCTATAGGGCCCTTTAGCGATAGTTTAATTAGAAAATTAATTATTTTTATTAAATAAATAGAGAAAATTAGTTTTAAATTATTAAAAATACAAAATAAATATCTAAAAATTATTTTAAAGCCTAAAAATTAGTTTTTAATAATTTTGAGTATATTTCATAAATATTTAATATTTTTGGAATATTAATGGTATTTAATTTATTTAATTATAATATTAAATAAATTATTTAAAATGATTTTAAAACATGAAAAATCATTTAAAAATATATAAAGGTATAAGAAAATATTTCAAGTTATTTTCAATAACTTTTAATATTTTGTGATGAATTTCATTAATAAATTAATATTAATGGTGATTAATTTATTTAATAAATATATTAAATAAATTATGGAAAATAGAATTAATGATTTAAAAATCATATAAAAATGGTTTAAGTGTTATAAAAATATTTTAAGTTATAAAATATAACTTTTGATATTTTGTTATGGAAATATTAATATTTTAATATTAATAGCAATTATCGGATAATGGATTTAACTATTTAAAATCATATAAATATGATTTGAAAGTATTAAAATTCTTTGTGATATTATAAATATGTTATAATGTTATGTTATGATTTTTATTAATATTTAATATTAAATAAATATTAATGATAAAGGAATTATATGGTATTTAAATTATATAAATACGATATTAATGATTGAAAAATCATGATAAATGGTAATAATTATCTAAAAATTATTATGAGCTTATGAAAAATATTTTGACTGATAATAAATTATCTAAAATATCTGTGAACTAGCTTAGACCGAGTCTTAGTAATATTAATCTCGAGATTTATCCGACTAGACCGTCGAGATGTTAGAATTTTGTCGGACTCAAGTCAGACTGAAATAGTTTGACTGTATACTAGGTCTTATGTGCTATATAGACTGATAGGATTATGTCTTAATATGTTTAGGTTATTTTAAATATTGTGATGATATTATTCTAATTTGTATATCGATATTATTTATATATTAGGTCTTCAGACAAAGCTTAATAAATTGCGTAACAGTAATCAACCGAACAGGCATGTTTTTCTTGACTCGACCTCGAGTTGTTTCATTCAAATATGTTTGTGGTTAATCATTACTAATTGTCATGTCTATGAATTATTTATTCGCACTCTGTGCATAATGCTTGTATTCATCAGGTATGAACGGCTGATCACCTTCATTATCATTCGGTCCAGAGATAATTGTTATGTTCATGTTCAATGTTCGTTCAGCTAGGAAAGTTTGTTCATGATAGTTCTCAATTATATTGTAGAATTATAGCCAGCTTATTGTTCAATTCTTTCCATCTTGATATATCCTTAAATAAACTTATAATTGTTGGGCAAACTTATGTTCACCCTTGCTATATCATGATAAACATTGCAGATTAAGACGAATTCGTCGGATACAAGGAAAAGTTAAAGACAGATCCATCTTTAGTTTACGTGTGCAGCCAAATTATAACAGTATTGTATGATAATAATATTGTATGATAGTTAGGATATTGATTCAGGTTTTATGTGAAGGTTTTCGACCTTGGGGTAATGTATAAACAATTTATGTTTATATCTTCCGCAATAGTTATAGGATTAGTATACCAGATCCGTGGTGATTTGGGACCCGGATTTGGGGATGTTATAGCCACCACCACCACAACCACCTCCATCGCCTCTAACTCAACCTTCGCCTCCAACTTCGAACATTCAATTCCACTAAAAACTCATTCTTACTTCCAATGTTTAATTTGCATCTAACTGATTATTAACTCTAGAAATCTGATGTTTGTTTCATACCATAGTGACCATGTAAATGGTTCAGATTGTTGTTGGAGAAGGTAGAAGAAACTTTAGTGGTAAAATGAATTTGGGCTTTTTATTTTTGTGGTTCAAATCTTAGTTTTGTTTCTCAAGCAATGGTGGATTTGACGTTGTAAGTGATCATGTAAGTGACCATTTTTTTCATACCATAGTGACCATGTAAGTGACCATTTATTCTTCACTTTAAGGATTGAAAATTCAAAACCATTCTTCTTTTTCTTCTTCAAGTTTGTACACTGTTAGAACTTTTTTCTCTCTCCTCTTTTTGTTATTCTTGATCTATGCGCTGTTAAATGTTTGGTGTATGAATTGAAATTAAGAAAATGATAATGATTAATTTAAAAAGCCCTCAAAAAATATTTATGCATATTACAAAAAGGGTTTTAGATCTGAAATGGCGAAAAGGGTTTCACCTCTCTCTCAACCGCTATTTCTTTCAACCCCTTTTCCTATATTTGCGATCAGACTCCTATTCAACTTCTAGTTACAGTGAATTTCGTAGAGGAATCAGCGGCGAGGAGAATGGAGAATGTGAAGGCTGAGTTGGATTGGGCGAGAATGAATGGGTTTACCTCCTGATGATAGATTGGAGTGGGGTATATTGAGATCGATCGAAAACTAGATTGAGATCTTGATTTGAGTAATTTTTAATGACATAGTGAGATTGAATGAGTTAGTGTGACGCCCCCAAAATAGGTCCATTCCATCCAACCCATTCTGAGTCGCCAAATACATGGTACAGAAATAACTACAACTTTATTATTACAACATATAAACTGTGAGTTTAAATACAGATATTGTCATCTAGATAATATCCACACGCAAATAAATCCCCATCATAATTATTGATACATTATTTTACAAAAATGGTGAGGACTACTAAACAACTCTCTCTAGAACCTTCATTCCATACCCCGACTAGTACTCGCTACATTCTCGCCTCCTGAGAAGAAAAATGGAACAACAAGGAAAAGGGTGAGCTCAATCGCCCGATAAAGAATATTATGACTAAGATAATATACAACAAATTATCGTTAGTCTCCAATAGGAAAAATCTAATTGAATACAATAGACAACCAGCTTTTAAATCAACAATCGTAATGTGAAACAACAATTCATTAGAAGAGTTAAGTAGAGAATGCAAACTACTATATTCTATATATGAATTTAAAAGTTCATCGTCGATATTTTATCCTGTAACATCAATCACTATATATCTAAAATCAAATATTCATCTTTTTTCTGAGCCAAAGATATTCATCGATTGGTCATGTTCATCTAAACACTGCTCATCTTTGCACTACGGGCCAAAGATATTAATCATCCATCATGTTCATCTCAACACTGCTCATCTTTGCACTCTGTGCCAAAGATATTCATCAAGAAATCATTCATCTTTGCACTATGGGCCAAAGATATTCAAGAATATCATCATTTAGGACCGAGGATGATGAAAATATTTTAAAGAAAACGAATCCGGTGAAATAAAAGAACAAGTATTAAGGATTCAGATTTAACTATTTCATGTCCAAAAATACCTCATAAATAATCATAGTGGTGTAAAATTCAAGAATGATCAAAACATGGATACAATCAAAACTAGTATCCGAATAGATATTTTGGACAAAAAGAAGAAATTTCATTTTTCTATGAATAGTGTCAGATTCGTGAATAGTGTCGAGTATCGTGAATAGTAACTTCGACACCAAAAGATAGAAATTTCAAAAAAATCATCATCACGCCGTGAATAGTACTCGTGAATAGTAACTCGTGAATAGTAACTCATGAATAGTAACCCCGACATGAAAAAGTTCTAAATTTGATAAAATTTCCAACCAATATTTCAAGGCATAATGATATTGAAGAAATAATATCATTTTCGAATAAAATAACATCCCTTACCTCGAAAGACAAGATTTAGTTGAAACACAGGATATAGACTATGACTTGAACTTGCACCAGAGTATAGCAACACTCAAAGTATACTCAAAAGAATACGCTCAATATATCCAGAGAGAAAGAGAGAAAACTTCATTTACGGTGTGATTTTCAATTCTAACCTAAGCACCCTATTTATAGAAAATGCTTAGAACACCAAAGTAGAAAATTGAATATAATATTAATATAATTATACAAAATTTCCTTAGCCCACCTTTTGGTCAAAAAACACCAGCCACACATGTTAATGATGTCCAAAAAAAAAATACAAAAACGTTTTTCTAACAAAAATAATTTAAACTCCAAAATCAATTCACACCGATATAACGAAACTTCAATAATTCACAATAAATAGCTCTTTTATCAGAAAATTGAATCTCGCATTTTTTTATAGGAAATTCAATTTCTACAACTTTGCAGAAGAAAGTTTTTCTAAATTCCAAATGTAAATTGATCGAAATCCATAAACCAAGCGATTTTATTGTTATAATCAAATTTCTATTCAATAATTGTGTCCACCAACACACAAAATATGTGTTAAACATTTAATGCCACAAAAATACTCTTCCTCCTCATATACTCATATATCCCACATTCATTATAAAATATCACCGTTAATATATTATTAAAATAATATATTTAAATGAATTATTTTATCGGAAAATGATAAAATATTAATTTTCAACAATTGTCATTTTAAAAATTTTCTCCATCTATATCCACATAAAATCAATATTTTCCTCATCATATAAATCAATAATTAATTATTCACAAATAATATTATAGAATCACATTATTGACAACCGTGCGCTCCTCAGGAAAGAGGGGCTTTCAATAAGAATTTCTCCTTCATGGCGCCAAGCAATTAGGTGACCAAACCTCTCCTTAGACGTAACTTTCTAGACATTGCCAATAATGTTATCTAATAATATTATTCAGATAATATGAATTATTGCTTCGATAATAAAAAATACGTGTAATGACAATTATGAAACAACAAAGAATATAAAATATCAACGCAACAATTATTAAATCAATAAAATAAAATATTGAATAAGAATTATTGTAACAATTATTGAGTAGTGCCTTCACGTAAGAATCAATAATTGGTGCAATACCGTGTGCTACTGTTCAACAACGCGTATTAGTGTGTTTTAATAACGGGTATTCCAACAAGATTAACGATAACAACTACGCCGTTATTTATAAACAACTTATATTTGTCGTTTTCTTCATCCAATCGCTCGCGTTATGGGCCCCAAAAAATCGCTACTGTCATCGCATTTAATATTCCCCGACAGTATGAATATTCCACGACCAAACGAATATTCCCCGACAATAATGAATATTTTATAACCACTTGCTTATTCGAAATATTTACGTATTTTACCCATAACTATCCACATTAATCAAATCGACCCTTACTATTTCAAAATAATAAATAGAGGAAAATAAATTTCATTTATTAATAATTTTGGGGTCTTACAACCTCCCCTTCTTATGAAATTTCGTCCTCGAAATTGACGTACGTACCTGGTGTTTCGAAAAGATGATAATACCTCGCTTTCATTTCCATTTCCAACTCCCAGGTCATTTCCTCAATAGCATGGTTTCTCCACAAAACTTTAACTTGTGGTATAACCTCGGTACATAGGACATGTTCTTTCCTATCCAAGATCTTGACATGTACCTCCTCGTACGTTAAGTCTTCGGCTATCTCGTCCGGTTCTAACTCAATGACGTGGTTCGGGTCGTCCACATATTTACGTAACATCGATACGTGAAAAACGTTAAGAACACGCGTCATACTTGGTGGTAAAACGAATCTATAGGCCACAGTTCCTATTCGATCGAGAATTTCAAATGGATTAATAAATCGAAGGTTTGAGCTTTCCTCACGTCACAGATTCTCGCTTTTGAAATAACAACTTCTTGCATCTTCTTCTTCATATTCATCAGCTCCGGGGTGTAGCTTGAACAGCTTTAACTTTATCGATTAAAGTCGATTATACTCGTATATCATCACGTGGGTACCTAGAGTTTTCATCTCCATCTCTATTATTTATAAATTATACAAAATTAGTCTTTGACAATATCGTACTCGTACTTGTATACGATCTTCTACTCAACACGTCGCCTACCACGCTCGCTTTTCGGGATGGCATGGTCGTAACATGTGTTTGAAATGAGTCTCCTCTTGAGTTCTTCGAAGCTCTTCCCACATTTCTTGCTCCATTCGAATTTTGTATCTCTACGAGTCAGCTGCATTAATGGAATAGCGATTCGAGAATATCCTTCAACAAATCTCCGATAATAACCAACTAAGCCTAGAAAGCTACGTATTTCGATTCACCGACTTAGGTTGTTCTCAATTGTGACTCATATCCCAACCTGGATAAGACGTTACAATGACACCTATCGCTTTACTATCGCATCTAATATGGTGTCCCCTACGAGAGTGCGGCTTCGGTGCATTCCACAAAGGAAGTCACCAGATAAAGGCTCGGTACCAAATTTATAGTTGAATTTTTAACTCTCAAGTTCAATAGAAACCATTCGATATGAGATTTTAGAAATGAGTTTTGTCCGGGTTCAAAGTCGATACAAAATTTAATATCGTGTTTTGGGAGTAAACCAAGAAATTCTTCGTGAAATACGTCGGGAAAAATTAATAACAACAGGAATATTATTCAAATCTGACGTGTCTTTATTCAAATCCATAACATGGACTAAGAAAACTTGACATCCGTAATAAACGAATGACTTCATGGCTTGATATGAAAATGTTTGACTATAATGGTTTGATTGCTTGAATTGAATAACAAAGTTGCTTAAGAATATGAAAACTAACAACCTTACGTAAAGCAATCAATTTGGCAGATAATGAGTAGTTAACCTTAAAATCACATCAAAAGCAAATATCTCTATAGAAATAAGGTTAACAGGTAATGTGATAGTGTCAACCTGAATCAAGCAAGATTTCTAAACAACGGATGTAATGAAAGTTTCTCCTAACGGAGTCTCCATAAATAGGTCAAAGTCTAATTTCTCCGTAGTCAAGTTCAAACGTTGAGCGCAAAGCAAGAGAGATAAAAAATGGGTAGAACAGGGGTATCTAGTAAGGTATAAACTTCACAAGAATTTATAATTAACTAACCGCGCTAACTTCGTTCGGGTTCCTCTCGATTTTGATTTGGTCACAACAAACGCTCTTCCAGAATCGTTGTCTTTGACTTTTTCGGGACATCCTTTTGAGTCACCATTCCGTTGGATCGGGTTTCGATATCGCATAATCTCGAACGATATGTCCTTCTTTTCCACAATTATAGCATACCTTAAACTGCTGTGGGGCGGTTTGGGGTGATATGTCCCTCTTTCCCAAGATTTGTAACATACGACCGGTGGTCTTTCTCCTCCTTGGAACCGGTTACATCGGCGTTGAACTCTTCACATGGTCATTGTTGAATCTCCTCTTTTTAAAATCTCCTCCCGACTCGCTTCTTCTATTTTCATGGCCACGATTACCACCAGAGTGGTAACCGCCTTTGTCCGTATTCTTCTTTCTCCATTTGGTTATCGTTATTCGATGATCGCTATCTTGGTATGATCCTCGGTTATGGTCCCTCGGTTGAACGTACTCGTTATCTCGCTCTAACAACCGAGCCTCGCTGACAACATCCGAATAGAGAGAAAATTTATGAGAAATGAGATCTCGACGTATCTGCGGGTTTCAAACCTCTCGTAAACATCCGCGTCATACGTTCCTCATTCTCCACCAAATGAGGTGCAAACTCGATAACTCCGCGAACTTCGCCTCGTCATCGAGACACCGCCATGTTATTCTCTCCATTCTAATAAACTCCACTTCCTTCATACGATTTAATACTTTGTGGAAGTACTTGTCATTGAACTATTTTTCAAATGTCTCCCATGACATGTTGAGTGCATTTGGATGGGTACGCTTCACGATTCCCACCAAGAATGTCGCCTCGTTATTTGAACATAAAAGTAGCGAATGGAACTTTCGTTTCTCGTGCATCCCAAGACAACGAATATCTTGGTAATTTGTTTGACCCACGTCTCCGCCTTTAATCGGATCCGGCTTTCCCTGCACTCGGTGGTCCCAACTCTTTGAGGCTGCTGGTTTGTGACAACCCGTGAATTGCTATCATTTCCTCCCGTATTTTGAACACGAGTCTCCTCGTCTCGATTTTGCATGAATCGCAAAAAGCTTCTAAACATCCCTCGTTCATCATCTCGCTCGGTGGTGTTGTTCACAGGAGGTACATTGTCGACTGTTGCACGTTCTCCTCGTTAGGTAAGCATGAGCATCTCCACGGCCTCATTTACTCCATTTGTTAATAGTCTCATTCGACATTCTCAAAACATCGTCATAAAACAAAGGTTAATTAAGGAAATCAATATATCACATAATATCTTTATATCTCGACCAATTAACAAATAAGCTTAGGTAGACACACACTAGAAGGATTTACTCGTCTCTCCCTCCTAGTTCTATTCCCGATCTCCGCCAGAGATCATATCCCTAAGCTCGATACCAACTTTGACGCCCCCAAAATAGGTCCATTCCATCCAACCCATTCTCGAGTCGCCAAATACATGGCATGTAAATAACTACAACTTTATTATTACAACATATAAACCGTGAGTTTAAATACGAGATATTGCCATCTAGATAATATCCACACGCAAATAAATCCCCATCATAATTATTGATACATTATTTTACAAAATGGTGAGGACTACTAAACAACTCTCTCTAGAACCTTCATTCCATACCCCGACTAGTACTCGCTACATTCTCGCCTCCCGAGAGAGAAAAATGGAACAACAAGGAAAAGGGTGAGCTCAACTAGCCCAAGAAAGAATATTATGACTAAGATAATATACAACAAATTATCGTTAGTCTCCAACAGGAAAAATCTAATAGAATACAATAGACAACCGGTTTTAAATCAACAATCGCAGTGAAACAACAATTCATTAGAAGAGTTAAGTAGAGAATGCAAACTACTATATTCTATATATGAATTTAAAAGTTCATCGTCGATATTTTATCCCTGTAAAATCAATCAATATATATCTGAAATCAAATATTCATCTTTGCACTACAAGCCAAAGATATTCATCAGTTGGTCATGTTCATCTAAACACATGTTCATCTTTGCACTACGGGCCAAAGATATTAATCAGTTGGTCATGTTCATATCAACACTGCTCATCTTCAGCACTACAAAGCCAAAGATATTCATCAAGAAATCATTCATCTTTGCACTAAAGCCAAAGATATTCAAGAATATCATCATTTAGACCGAGGATGATGAAAAATATTTTAAAGAAAAACGAATCCAAAGTGAAACAAAAGAACAAGTATTAAGGATTCGTATTTAAAGCCTATTTCATGTCCAAAAATACCTCGTAAATAATCATAGTGGTGTAAAATTCAAGAATGATCAAAACATGGATACAATCAAAACTAGTATCCGAATAGATATTTTGGACAAAAAGAAGAAATTTCATTTTTCTATTGAATAGTGTCAGTGATTCGTGAATAAGTGTCAGATATCGTGAATAGTAACTTCGACACCAAAAGATAGAAATTTCACAAAAAACATCATCACGCTTCGTGAATAGTACTCGTGAATAGTAACTCGTAAATAGTAACTCATGAATAGTAACCCCGACATGAAAAAGTTCCAAATTTGATAAAAATTTCCAACCAATATTTCGGCATAATGATATTGAAGAAATAATATCATTTTCGAATAAAATAACATCCCTTACCTCGAAAGACAGTACTTCTAGTTGAAACACCGGATATAGACTATGACTTGAACTTGCACCGTATAGCAACACTCAAAGTATACTCACAAGAATACGCTCAATATATCCAGAGAGAAATAGAGAGAAAACTTCAGTTTCTGGTGTGATTTTCAATTCTAACCTAAGCACCCTATTTATAGGAAATTGCTTAGAACACCAAAGTAGAAAATTGAATATAATACTAATATAATTATACAAATTTTCCTTAGCCCACCTTTTGGTCAAAAAAACCAGCCACACATGTTAATGATGTCCAAAAAAAATACAAAAAACGTTTTTCTAACAAAAATAATTTAAACTCCAAAAATCAATTTACACCTGATATACCGAAACTTCAATAATTCACAATAAATAGCTCTTTTATCAGAAAATTCGAATCTCGCGATTTTTTATAGGAAATTCAATTCTCTACAACTTTACAGAAGAAAGTTTTTCTAAATTCCAAGCAGAAATTGATCGAAATCCATAAGCCAAGCGATTTTACAAATGTGCTATAATCAAATTTCTAATAATAATTGTGTCCACCAACACACAAAATATGTGTTAAACATTTAATGCCACAAAATACTCTTCCTCCTCATATACTCATATATCCCACATTCATTATATAAAAATATCACAGTTAATATATTATTAAAATAATATATTTAAATGAATTATTTTATCGAAAATGATAAAATATTAATTTTCAACAATTGTCATTTTAAAAATTTTCTCCATCTATATCCACATAAAATCAATATTTTCCTCATCATATAAATCAATAATTAATTATTCACAAATAATATTCTGAGAATCACATTATTGACAAACTGTGCGCCTCCAGGAAAGGGGCTTTCAATAAGAATTTCTCCTTCTTGGCGCCGCAATTAGGTGACCAAACCTCTCTTTAGATGTAACTTTCTAGACATTGCCAATAATGTTATCAAATAATATTATTCAGATAATATGAATTATTTCTTCGATAATAAAAAATCTGCGTGTAATGACAATTATGAAACAACAAAGAATATAAAATATCAACGCAACAATTATTGAATCAATAAAATAAAATATCGAATAGTAATTCTCGTAATAATTATTGAGTAGTGCCTTTCACGTAAGAATCAATAATTGGTGCAATACGCAGTGCTATCGCTCAACAACGCAGCGTATTAGTGTGTTTTAATAACAAGGTATTCCAATAAGATAACGATAACAACTACGCAGTTATTTATAAACAACTTATATTTGTCGTTTTCTTCATCCAATCGCTTTTCGCATATGGGGCCCATAAAAGGCTACTGGCAGTCGACAAATATTCCTCGACAAAGATATGAATATTCCACGACCAAACGAATATTCCCAAACAATAATGAATATTTTATAACCACTTGCTTATTCGAAATATTTGTGTATTTTACCCATAACTATCCACATTAATCAAATCGACCCTTACTATTTCAAAATAATAAATAGAGGAAAATAAATTTCATTTATTAATAATTTTGGGGTCTTACAGTTAGGCACTAGATCTAATTGTGAATGACGGTGGTGAGGCGCTAATTTTGTTGGTGAGGTGTAGATTTTGATGGTTCTATGGTAGTGCAAGGTGAGGCGGAGGTGTTGACATGGTGGTTTTGATGGTGGAGTAGTGGTGGTCTAATGGTGGAGTAGTGGTGGGCTAATGGTGTTTTTTTTTCTTTTTTTTTTGTAACGGAGACGATATTATTATTATTATTTGAGGTATTTTAAAAATTAAATTTGATTAATTTTATATAGTAAATTATAATAATTATACATTATATAAAAGGAATCATTAATTAGAATATTTTTTGTTAAAAAATATTTAAATTGAATTTAAAATTCCAATAATAATAATAATAGTAATAATAGTAATAAATAAATAATAATAATAATAACAAAAATAATAGTAAATAATAAATGGGCACATGTATTGTGGCACATGCATTGGGAAAAATATATTTGATTTGAATTGTTAGTTATGCCTAGTAAGCAAAAAATATCCACATGTTAGTCATGTTAGTCTAGCTAGCATGTCCGTTAACAGGAGGGGCATAGTTGACCTAAAATTTGTAACGTTAAGAGCACTTTTGAAAATAAAAAAGTTCAGGGTAGAAGTGGGATTTCAGGAAAAACGTTAGGGGCTTTTTTAGACCTTTTCCCTATATATGTGTGTGTGTGTGTGTGTGTGTGTGTGTGTATATATATATATATATATATATATATATATATATATATATATATATATATTTAGGCATTTGGCCTAAATAATGTTCTAGGTAAACTTGTAAGTCACTTTTAATTTTTAGTTTTGTTTGTAAATATTTTCAGTTATCAATAAAATTATTATGTTTTAGTAATTAAATTGTGTTGTTTATATGCGCCACTCAGTTCTTCTTTATTCTTCTTCTGTTATCTCCTTCTGCCCCCCAAATGGTATCAGAGCCAAGTTGTTTTAAGTTCTAGTTGCCAGTAAGATCTCAGTAATCGTTTATCTCCAGCCTTTTTCAAAATTTTCTTTTTACTCCTGTTCCGAAGTCACCTAACTTATTATAGTCTACCTTATTCGTGTCTAACCTTTTGTAAATCTCTTGGGTGAGCAGTATCTGGTTAAAGAACATAGGTATGGGTCTAATTAAGGTAAGAGGGTATGTATGAACGAACGATGAGAAAAATTTAATCTTGAATCTGGTAAAAGATGAATAGATTATTTAGATCTAACTCCTCAGCTAGTAACCGGTCAACTTTGCCCCCTGTCCCTGACATAGTCAAGCTTTACACAACTGGAATATACCCAGAATTTCCCCTAAAGAAATTTATCAGTCAACCTTTTTAGACAATTTCAAAACAGATTATAATGTAAAAACAGTTGAAAAAGTTTATGCAATTAACAAAGAGTATGAAAATTGTAGTCTTTTATCTCCTGATGTTATTAAAAAAACATAGGAAAAAGGGTTATAATTTTATTCATATCGGTCTTGTTCAAGTTGCAGTTAAATCATTAAACATTAAAGGAATTAATTCAAGCATTTACCTCTGCCTCAGAGATGTTAGATTCTTGAATTATTATCCAAGTATGATTGGTGCTATGCAATCAAGTTTACACAATGGACCTATCCATTTCAATTGCTTTCCTGATTTCACATTGAGCCTAAGTGATCAACATTTATTAAAAGCTTTGACATTAAACATTAAAATTACTGGTGAAATTACACAAATGATTGAGGGTTCTCAGCCTATGCTTTGATTTATAGGATTTATTATAAGACCATGAAAACGAATTTAAACCTCCATGCTCTTAATAAAAGTCCTAAAGATCAAACAGTTTTAATTTAAAATTCAACTAGTGACGCTAATATTCAGATCCCGAGAACCATCCTCTGGAAAGATATTACGTTACTTAGTCAATGGACTTTACCCAGTGAAATACCTCAACAACCTGTAGTTAACAACCTGTTAAATATTGAAAATGTTAAACAATTTTCTGATGGAACGGTCAAAATAAGTTTTGAATGTACCAGAAGACCAGTTATTATAGAAGACTTTACTAGTTCTTCAGCACCTTCTATTCCTACTAGAAGAGATACTGAAATTCTAAGTAACCCTTCTATTAGGGATATAAAAATGAAAGGTATCCTTAATCAAGGTCGCTAGTCACCCTGTTATACTCTGGGGACGACCACGTAGTAGAAGAAGAAGGTTCTTCTTCTCCTACCCCTTATGAATTTTTGACTGCAATCAGATTTTGAAATTCATATTAACAACCAATTAAGAGTCATTAAAAAAGAATTCAAATTAAATTGGGACAATCTTGTTAAAGATTTTAATTCCAAATCTAATAAAGAAAAAAGACATTTATTTAGATCTAATCATTCAACAGAAAAATAGCGCGATAAAATTGTTAATAGATGGAAATGATTTATTAACCGTGAAAAGATAAACATTACTTTTTACGATTGGTATGATCAATATCAGGGTAAATGTAATGTTATAACTAAAACACAATGGACTAAAGAAGATAAATCAAAAGTTTCTTCTAGTCACGCCCCCCAAATGGTATCAGAGAAAAGTTGTTTTAAGTTCTAGTTGCCAGTAAGATCTCAGATATCATTTATCTCCAGCCTTTTTTAAAATTTTCTTTTTACTCCTGTTCCGAAGTCACCTAACTTACTGTAGTCCACCTTGTTAGTGTCTAACCTTTTGTAAGTCTCTTGGGTGAGTAGTGTCTGGTTAAAGAACATAGGTATGAGTCTGCTTAAGGTAAGAGGGTATGTATGAATGAATGATGAGAAAAATTTAATTTTGAATCTGGTAAAAGATGAATAGATTATTTAGATCTAACTCCTCAGCTAGTAACCGGTCAACTTTGCCCCCTGTCCTTGACATAGTTAACCAGGAAGAACACAGTTATGAAAACATTAGTCAAGCTTTACACAACTGGAATATACCCAGAATTTCCCCTAAAGAAATTTATCAGTCAACCTTTTTAAACAATTTCAAAACAGATTATAATGTAAAAACAATTGAAAAAGTTTATGCAATTAACAAAGAGTATGAAAATTGTAATCTTTTATCTCCTGATGTTATTAAAAACATAGGAAAAAGGGTTATAATTTTATTTATATCGGTCTTGTTCAAGTTGTAGTTAAACCATTAAACATTAAAGGAATTAATTCAAGCATTTACCTCTGTCTCAGAGATGCTAGATTCTTAAATTATTATCCAAGTATGATTGGTGCTATGCAATCAAGTCTGCACAATGGACCTATCCATTTCAATTGCTTTCCTGATTTCACATTGAGCCTAAGTGATCAACATTTATTAAAATCTTTGACATTAAACATTAAAACTACTGGTGAAATTACTCATATGATTGAGGGTTCTCAGCCCATAGCTTTGATTTATAGGATTTATTATAAGACCATGAAGACGAATTTAAACGTCCATGCTCTTAATAAAAGTCCTAAAGATCAAACAGTTTTAATTCAAAGTTCAACTAGTGACGCTAATATTCAAATCCCGAGAACCATCCTCTGGAAAGATATTACGTTACCTAGTCAATGGACTTTACCCAGTGAAATACATCAACAACCTGTAGTTAACAACCTGTTAAATATTGAAAATGTTAAACAATTTTCTGATGGAACGGTCAAAATAAGTTTTGAACGTACTAGAAGACCAGTTATTATAGAAGACTTTACTAGTTCTTCAGCACCTTCTATTCATACTAGAAGAGATACTGAAGTTCTAAGTAACCCTTCTATTAGGGATATAAAAATTAAAGGTATCCTTAATCAAGGTCAGGCTAGTCACCCCTGTTATACTCAGAATGACCCTGTAGAAGAAGAAGATTCTTCTTCTCCTACCCCTTCTGAATTTCCGACTCAATCAGATTTTGAAATTCCTATTAACAACCAATTAAGAGTCATTAAAAAAGAATTCAAATTAGATTGTGACAATCTTGTTAAAGATTTTAATTCCAAATCTAATAAAGAAAAAAGACATTTATTTAGATCTAATCATTCAACAAAAAAAGAGCGCGATAAAATTGTTAATAGATGGAAAAGCTTTATTAACAGTGAAAAGATAAACATTACTTTTTACGATTGATATGATCAATATCAGGGTAAATATAATGTTATAACTAAAACACAATGGACTAAAGAAGATAAATCAAAAGTTTCTTCTAGTCACCCCCCTATTGAAACTGTCCTCTTTTCAGTTAGAAATACATCTGTTGTTGCCAGTCCTTTTAAGATTTCGGATGGTAATAAAGATGATAAAAAAAAATTATTGAACAATTAAATTTTAATAACTAATATCTAGCAACTGTAGGTAAGCAGCTAGATAGAATTGAAGAATAATTTGAAGAAACCATTATTAAAAAACCCGATTCAAAAATCGAACAGCCTTTGTTAAAATTGCCTGAAAATAGGAGTAAACTAGGTTTACCTAATAAGGATGGTGAACTTACTCGTGCGATTGATAAATTATTTAAAAAAATTAAAAACTGAACCTGAATCAAGTGGTACTATAGCAATCATTGATCAAGTCGAAACTGACAATGAAAGCCATAGCCAGTCAGATTATTCTAATATTGTTTTAGTCTCAGATTTTAATGATCAATTGAATAAATTAACATTTAATAACACTAGTATAACCAGGAATTGGTATTCTAGACCTACTCCTTTGGATCTACAGTTCGAAGAGAGAAATCTAGATAAACAATTCTCTGTTTCATCTAATAAAATTTATGAATGGAATATTGATGGTTTCAGTGAACAAGAGATTTTAAACAAATTAAATCACATGTCTATGGTAGCTAATAGCTATATAACTAAATTCAACAATCTGACTCAGCCAGACATTGTTGAATTAATAGTTAGTGGATTTACAGGTATTCTTAGATCTTGGTGGGAAAAACATCTCACAGAAGATACTAGGTTATCTATAATCCATGATGTCCAGTTAGACGATGACGGCAACCCCATCTTTGATGAAGATGTTGGTGCTGGTCCGCCTGATGGAGTCAATACTTTAATATTTATCATAATTAAACGTTTTGTTGGCACTCCTAGTAATATAACTAAGAGAATTCACGATCAGTTAAGTAATCTCACTTGTCCCACTCTAAGTGATTTTAGATGGTATAAAGATGTATTTACTTCTCGTGTTATGATGCGTAATGATAGCAATAAACCATTTTGGAAAGAAAAAATCGTTAATGGTTTACTTTCATTGTTCGCTCATAAAGTTCGTGAAGAATTAAGTAAAAATTTGGGATATATTGATTATGATAACCTAACTAACGGTGACATAATCAGTTATATTCAAAAAATTGGATTAAAAATGTGTATTGATTTTAAGTTAGCCAAGCAAGCTTGTAAAGATAAGAAAAAAGAAAAATATGAGTTAGGAACCTTCTGTGAACAATATGGTTTACCCCCGGTTGCCCCCTCTAGAAGGAAGCACATACATAAACATATTGATCATCATAGGAGTCACAAACGTCATAAACAAAAATGCAGTCATAGGAAAGATAAAAATCAAGATGAGTATTATAATAAACCCAAACCAACAAATAAAAAATACAATAAAAGGTCTAAAAAATTTGATAAAAGTAAAATAGTTTGCCACAATTGTGGACAGAAAGGGCACTACAAAAATGAGTGCAAAATAAAGAAAAAATTATCACAGTTAAACATTTCTTGTGAAAATATTGAACAACTATTAGAATTAATGAGAATAGAGAACAACATCAGTAATGATGAAGGTTCTGATATCCCTTATTCCTCTAATAGCAGTATTAGTAACCACGAAACAGATAGTGACAATTAAGAAGTCACTATTTGTGCTGACAATTGCAATGAGAAGTGCTGCAATAAAAGAGTAATTGTAATCACTAAAGATGATGAAGAAAGTTCTTTGCTAATTGACTTAATTAGTAAGATTTCTGATCCAGAGTTAAAATCTCAATATACTAAACAATTAAAAGATTTGTTAACTAAATATAATAGAGTTAAAGATAAGATTATTAAAGCTAAAGAAAAACCAATATTTAGCCTTAATAAAATTTTTGAAAGATTTAAAACTCCAGTAAAGGAAGTTACCCTTCCTGAGTTAAATCAAGAAGTTAATAAACTGAAAAGAGAAATTTCTAACTTAAAATTAAAAGTTTCTAATTTAAGAAAAGAGTTTGATGACAAAAAATCAGACCTTCAAGTTCATGGTTCCTCTTCTAGTGATGAAGATCACGATGAACCAGAGTCATCAGAAACTAAAGAAAAGCCAGATCTCTTTGTCCAAGGTCTTTCTCTTAAAAGAATTAAAGATATCACCATTCAAAAATGGTATATCTCCATTAACTTAGTTGTTGATAAAACCTTTTCAATACAACTTCCTGCTCTAGTGGATACTGGCGCAGATCTTAATTGTATTCAAGAAGGTTTAATCCCAACTAAATACTATAAAAAACCACTAAAAAATTAAATTCAGCTAATGGTAGTCAAATGGAAATAAAATATAAACTGTCTAAAGTTCACATCTGTCAAGATAATATGTGCTTTAAAACATCATTTGTTTTAATCCGTAATCTTACAGATAAGATCATCTTAGGGTTACTGTTTATATATTTATTATACCCCTTTACTACCAATAATGAAGGTTTAAGTTGTAAGCATTTAGGAAAAAGAATAACATTTAAATTTTTTATTAAACCAAAAGAGAGAGATTTGAGATTTATTCAAGATGAATCCATCTTTAAATCTTTAAATTTATTAAACTGTAAAGCCACCCATTTAAAATTCTTGAAGGAAGAAATTAAGTACAAACGTGTTGAAGAACAACTTCAGAATAAAGAAATTCGAGAAAAAATTGAGGAATTAAAAACCTATTTAAAAGATAACCTTTGTTCTGATTCTCCTAATGTCTTTTGGCATCGGAAGAAGCATGTTGTAAGGCTTCCTTATGTTAAGGAATTCAAGGAACATTTGATTCCTACTAAGGTCAGGCCAATACAAATGAATCACAAGCAAATGAAATTATGCAAAAATGAAATTAATGACCTCCTTAATAAAGGATTAATTAAACTTAGTAAATCCCCTTAGTCATGTCCTGCCTTTTATGTTAACAATGAAGCAGAAAAGGAGAGAGGTGTTCCCCGTCTAGTAATCAATTACAAACCATTAAACAAAGTCTTAGAATGGATTAGGTACCCTTTACATAATAAGGATGACCTCATTAATCGGTTGAGTAATGCCACTATCTTCAGTAAGTTTAACCTTAAGTCCGATTTCTGGCAACTTGCCATTCACCCCGATGATAGGTACAAAACTGCTTTTATAACCCCATTTGGCCATTATGAATGGAATGTTCAGGCATTTGGCCTAAAGAATGCTCCCAGTGAATTTCAGAATATCCTCAATGACATTTTGAATCCTTTCAGTCATTTTGTTGTTGTTTACATTGATGTTATTCTCATTTTTTCCAATTCCATTGAAGAACACATTAAACATTTGAAATCATTCTTCAAAACAATTAAAGATAATGGACTTGTGCTTTCACCTTCCAAATGCAGCTTGTTTCAAGCTAAAGTTCGGTTTCTTGGTTTAAATATTTATCGCAGACTCATACAGCCTATTGACAGAGCTATTCAATTTGCTGACAGATTCCCAAATAAAATTACCAATAAAACCCAACTACAAAGGTTTTTGGGCTCGCTCAATTATATTGGCAAGTTCTATAAAAACCTTAGGAAGATTTGCAAACCTCTCTTTCAGCATTTGCAAGTTAATCCTCTACCTTGGACTGACATGCATACTTCTGTCGTCCAACAAGTTAAAAATTACGTCAAGACATTACCCTGCTTCGGCATTTCCAACGATTCTGCATTCAAAATTATTGAAACTGATGCCTCAGATATTGGATTCGGAGGTATTCTCAAGCAAAAGTTAACACTCAATTCTCCTAAACAAATTATTTGTTTTCTTTCCGGTGCATGGAATAGTACACAGTTAAATTACAGTACTATTAAAAAAGAAATACTTTCTTTAGTATTATGTATTAACAAATTCCAAAGTGACTTATTAAACCAAAAGTTTTTAGTTCGTATTTATTGTAAATCTGCAAAATATGTTTTAGAAAAAGATGCTGAAAACATAGCCTCTAAACATTCCTTTGAAAGATGGCAAGCCCTATTGAGTATCTTTGATTTTGAAATTGATTATATTAAAGGTAACAACAATTCCATTCCAGATTTTCTCACTCAAGAATTTATTAACACAGGTACCGTGCAACCAAAATGAGTGTTCGAGGAGCATCATCTTCTCGCGGTCCGGGTCGCCCTACTGGCCCAAGTAATCATCCAAGAGGAACTTTAGTTTCTCATCCAGTTAACCCAGTTCATCAAACCACTAACAAATTTACCATCCTTGGAACAATTCCCAAGCTCTATAGTTTAGCCTTAGCCAGTAACCCAGTCCCAGTTGACCCTTTCTGTAATCAAACTAGGGTCTCCCTTTTAAACCCCAGTCATCCTCCTTCTGAGTACGTGCTTAGATGGACTAATCACCTATTTTACATTAAAACCCATATGAAACCTAAAGATGACCCAATTAAACTTTCCTCCCAGTTCTTTCCCTCTGGATGGCACTTCATTCCCCTTACCCCTTATAAATCCCTAGTGTATTATAAGGGCATCCTTATTGAAACCGAGTCAATTTTTATTAAACCCATTTATGCTAATAATGATAAAACCAAAGTGCTTTATCATTCTTTATATATTAAACAGTTCATTCAAATGACTGATTGGGGAAAACATCCCTCTGATCTTATGCAGCTTTCTAATCAAAATAACTCTTACTATTATTATGATTATATGGAAGCTTGGTATAGGGTCTTCCTTCATCAAAATGAGTCAAATAGTCATTCATGGTTTGGTTCTACTTACGACCTCCTTCCTGATCTCTTGAAAGTTCAACTCAGTCATTTTTGCAACCACAGTAAACATAATCCGAAGTATGATGGCATCTCTGTCATTCTTCAATTTATAAGTAAGTATAAGATTCCTTGGATTCTTAAATGGCAGTATGATATTCAAACCCAACTAAAGTAACCGATAGTAATTCTCATGAATTTAATTACTTGGTATCTTGTACCACAGTTGACCCAATTCCCCATGTCTCTCTACAATTCTTCATTAAATGGTGGGATAAATTTGATGTTAATAGAATTATTGTTTAAGTTCAGTCAGAATTTCCCACTGTCCCTCTTAAGGTTCTTCCAGTTACATCTAAAGAGCCTTCTAGTCAAACAAAAGAGTCAAAACCAAAAGAGTCTAGAGTCAGTCCTGTTGGTTCGTCTTGTTCCCGTGACATTTCTAATTTTAAGAATTGTTCCGGTAAAGAGCTAAAGTTAATTGCCCAAGCTCTGAATAAAAGAATTGATGAATTACATGAAGAAGCCTCTGTGTGTTCTTCATCCTCTTCCAGGAATGCTTCTACCAGTCAATACGGTGATGATGATGACCCTTATGGCACCATCAACCTACAAGATGCTCAGGACCCATTTGCCTGACATCTCAGTCACATTTCAGTCACATGCACCTGCTCCTGTAGCAGTTAGTCAAAATATGCTCTTCCACCGAAAGCAGTCCTCTACCACTTGAGTATGTTCCTACTTTTCCACCGAAAACATTCTCCAGGTCAAAAGTTTTGGCCGCTTCGTCAAAAGTTGCCAAATGTGTCCATGCATAGTAAAAAAGTCAGTACTGTTTTACTGTTCATCAATAGTAAATATTATCTGTAATCATTTACTTTATGTAATAGTAACTTTGTAATAGTTCTTTCCTTATTCTATAAAAGGAAATTGAACTTAGTTAACAAGGCAGACTTCGAAAGACTCAGAGTTCCTTCTCTGACAAATCTTTGGCCTCTGTTTCTCTCCTTCTTCTACCCTTCTAATGTTCTAAGTAAACTTGTAAGTCACTTTTAATTTTCAGTTTTGTTTGTAAATATTTTCAGTTATCAATAAAATTATTATGTTTTAGTAATTAAATTGTGTTGTTTATATGCGCCACTCAATTCTTCTTTATTCTTCTTCTGTTTATCTCCTTCCGCCCCCCAAATGGATATATATATATATATATATATATATATGAAGAACAATAATGGTAGTGATCATAACTCTTTGACTTGTACGAATAATGTGTATCAATAAAATAAAAATTATAATGTTCAATAGAGTACGAAAAAATGAAAATTATAATAAAAATTAAGGCAAATATGTAAAAATGCCCCTCTAGTTTTACCCAAAATTCCACTTAGCCCATAAACTTTTTTTTCTAAAAGTATATTCGCGACGTTAGAAATTTTAGATCAACGGTGCCCCTACCCTTAACGAACATGCCACCTAGACTAACTTCGCTAACATGTGGACATATTTTGCTGACTAAGCTCTTTCTTTCTCTTGCACCTTTGCCCAAAAAAACTCCAATGAATACTGGAAAAGAAACCCTAGTAAAGAGAGACAAACAAAATTCTTCAAGGATGAAGAAGAAATTCAACGGCTAAAAATAAGATTAATTTCTTAAACTTCTAGATGAAATTGTGATTACAATATTCACCACACTGAGAAAAATACAACTCAAATTCTTTTGTCAAAGTGTCCCACTCATCTCCAAATGCTTCTCTTTCCTCATCCTTTGCATCCCCACCATTTCCATTTCCATTTCTCTTCATCCCCCATTCATCGAATAAATTCAAACCCCTAAATAAATTCTCCACAAAAGGAATAACACTAGTTACTGGAATAAGATTTGGTGTTGGAGCAACATAAACCATGTTTGAAGGAGAAGCAGAGTAATCATTAATTGATTCTACCATTTACTACTTCAGATTCGCCCCAAACTTCAGATCATGTGAATCACCCTCGCCCGAATTAAATCACGAAAATGGTAATTGCATATTAAACCCTGAAGTATACACTCTTTTACCATTCGTACCCCGATATTTAAACGCTCTCATTTCGCTACCCAAAGTATAGTTTAGTAAGCATAACTGACCCATTTGCAATTTTCGACAAAAAAAAGTGGTCAGAACTGCCATGTGTTCTGATAGTGGGAGTATAAGTACGGTTTGACCGTATATTCTTATATTTGATCGTATAAAATCAACTTAAAAATAATTTTTTATTAATCTTATTCAAAAATGTGTACCAATCATCTTCCCCATCTACTATTAAACTCAAAAATTTTAAAATCCAAAATACCCAAATCATTCATGAAACACAAATCTGAAACACAAATTGGGGAACAAATATAAATCTGAATCATGTTCTCTCTCTAAAACATGAAACCCAAATATGAAAATTGTGTTCTATCAAAACTCCCAAAACCCAAATCATTCAAGAAACCTAAATCTGACACACAAATTGGTGAAGAAATCTAAATCTGAAGCATGTTCTCTCTCTAAAACTTGAAACCCAAATATGAAAACTATGTTCTATCAAAACTCCCAAAACCCAATAATTTTCTATCCAATCCCTATTAATTCATAAATCTCTGATTCTCTATAATTTTTTATGGGTATTCACTCATTCATTCAAAATCAAATCAAAAAACCTAAATCCATTTATTTTTAATATCATATATGTGACACCCCCAAATTCGGGTACTTCAATCCCACAGGATTCGGTGTTCACTGTCTAAACATCCATTTCTAACTACCCAATTTTAATAAAATTTAAATAGTAAATCTTCCCATTAAAGGGTTACAACACTTAAATCATAAATCTCAGGTCATCTAACCTTTAACATTTATCAAATGCGGAAAATTAAATAATTACATCACATAATTAAAACTAAGTCTGAAGACATAAATCTCAACAAATTAACAAGTCTTCAACACTTTTTCATCTTGCCTTTTCCTTTGTTAGTGGTTGGCTCATCAACCTTCTCAACTTTAGCTGCAATGGTTATATATATGCAAGAGTGAGCAAAAAAAATGCTCATTTGAAAGAATACAATGACTGGCAATGAATAAACTCATTTGAATTGAATAACATATCTGAACATCGATAATAAATAACTGATACTGGAAATTATCTGAGGGTCACAAGACCATGAACTATGTCCAAGGTTATAAGTATTTCTTTTAACTTAAACCTAAATAGCCATTAGACTGTAAGGACTTACCGTACTTAGGGTGATCAGCCCTTTGTACCATGTATTATGCACAAACATCTAAGCACTTCTGCGTAAATAATCCCCTATATTAGGGTTGTTCATCTCAGTTTTAATATACGAGTCCGCACCAAAGTAAGTTTGTTTTGGATAAGTTTCAAGGGTAATTTAGAGTTCAATGAATATCAACTAAGGATTAGTTGAATTAAAAGTTCAATGACAATGCGAGGGTTTAACAACGATGTGTTATAGAGTAATTATGAACTATAAATGAATAATATGATACATCAAAGTCATGCTTTAAGAATAAATTTCAAAGCATTAAAAATATGTAATGAACCTAGCTTAACCAACAATGATAAGCTAAGGTTACATTTTTTCAATAAAGAAACAAAATTAAGAACTTTGCTTGATAGAATTCAAGAACTTACATAATTTGATAAACAAGACCGAATAACAGCTTGCATATTTATAGATAATAGGATAAGCTCAAAATAAAGATTAGGTTTAGGAAACTTGCACAACAAAAGTAAATAAGATAGGATAAAGATCTTGCTTTACATAAAGAAATAGGGTTTAGGAACTTGCATAAATTAAGTAAGATATGATAAACTCAAATAGAGATTAGAGTTCGAAAACTTGTCTCGTGCGTAGATTAAACGATCACTACTCATGCTCATCACAAGTCCTACACATACCATATGTATTGACAACACTCATTAATTACACTAATATTAACTTCGTAAGTTTAGTTCCCACTTTTAGTATAGCTCGCTAACTTATTTTAAGTTTTTGATTACTACCGCAAATCACATATTACAAGACCGAAGTTTCAAATCTTAAGTTTAAACAACATCACATCTTTTCATGAGCATCACATTTTAGCTCTTTTACAACTTATCAAATTATCATGCCATTTCAACATATGAACGTTAATAACCTGATATAACATCTTATTACATGTCCAACACATTATCATGTTCCTTAGATTAGTTTAGATTAACACCCAAAGGACTGCACTTGCATACGTGCATCCCGATGCCCTCCGATTGCCTGATCTGAGTGCATATCAGTCCTAAAGATGGCCATTTTTACCCCTACTAACGACATCAAATTGAAATACTTAAAGAATAAAAGTTGTAGGTCTACTCGTCCTCGTTCCGGATCATCTTGAATTGCATCAATCGGAGTCCGTATGAAAATATTGTGCCTATTTTAGTAAAACATTTTCGGTCAGATTTTCTCTAACATTTGGTAAGTCTGCCTACCCACCCACCCCCCCACCCCCCCGTCGGGGCTGGGGTTTTGAACTACAAAAGCCCACCGGGGTGGGGTCCCCGCTGGGGCGGGACAAAAAAATACTGATAATGCATGCCGGGGCGGGGTACCTAGTATCAGCATCTGCAGTTCGCGAAAGAACACAGCAGAGAGCCAAATTAGGCCTAAAAGCTCATTTCTAACAACCATTCCAACTTACCAAAGTTGTAATAAGTTTACAGAAACATAAAATAATGTTTCTAACATGTTTCTAACCATATAAACATTATAAACATCAAATTAAAACTTTTAAATTCACTGTTTTTGTTATTTCTTCCCTTTTGGACATTCTTAGCGAAACAAAGCACTATAAATTCGTTTTACAAACAAAACAGTCCGTTTAAATCATATTGTTTTCAGTTTTCATGTATTTTCACAATCAACAAATAATTTACAGTTTAACACATGAATTGAACATCAATTTTAATTCTAAAATAAGTCATATCATATATATATATATAGATATACCACTGTAATTCAAGTTCTTCGATAATAAACATGTTTCTACGAATTTGATTACTCTACATCATGAATACATGGTATAAAACATGTTATCAACACCCATTAACACATATAACACCAAGTTTTCAACAATTATACTCAAAACTAATTTACGGAGAATTTTTATGAAAACTCAAAAACACAAGAACTAATAACAAAAGGGTTAAATTACTAACTCAAATTTTTTATTTGAGCAACACAAATGATAGCAGTCCTTCTTTGATTTTTCTTAAAATCGCAAAAAGTCTTATCTTCTTCCTTCTCTCCTTTCTCCCTTTTCTCTCTGTTTTCTTCTTTTCTCTCTTCTCTGTTCTCTTCCTATTTTAGCTTTATGTAACTTAAAAATATAAACTAATATATAAAATATAAACGTATAACATATAATTACGTATAATAAGTATTAATGTATAACATAACTGATGTTAGTTAAATTTTTTTAAAATTAAATAGCCACTAGGGCTTGTTTGGCAAAACAAAATTAAAAAAAAAAGGATTAATAAGCCCTTAAGCCTTGTTTTATAAAACCTATTTAAAACTCCTTTTAACTTATTTTAATAACTCAATTACAATATAGTTTATTGTCACACTTTATTTAATTAAATTTTCATATTCAAATTTAATTAAATTAAAGCTAATAACAACTTATTAAATCAATTTGTCACATAATCACATTGCCACAAAATTATAATTTCCTTATAATTTTATCTAATAAATTAGTACATTACTTTCATTACTAAATTAAATTAAAACAATATTATAACAATTCATTTAAGCCTTATCAACTCTCTAATTTAATTATTAAATTAAATTAGAATATTACCACATAATAATTAAATCATCACTCTTTTATTTTAATTAACTTCAAAAATACCAAATTACTAATTATCAACTTAATTAACTTATAACCTTAATTAAGTTAATTCCCAACAACTCATGAATTATTTATTTAACAAATAAATACTTAAATTAAATAAATATTGATTTAACAATAAACATATTAACTAAAATATTTATTTAATTCAATAAATATTTGAAATTACAATTAAAATTCTGGTTTGTCACAATATATACATGGGTTTGAAATCTCTGTTTATCCAAAAAAAGAAAGGGAGCATTCCGTCTCTGAATCCAACACCAATAATATCGTGAACCCCTTCCCTAAACTCACGTACCCAAATCGCGGAAGAACTAGAACAATTCTTCAAGAAATTTGACGTTAATGATGACGAAAAGATCTCTGCCGCCGAGCTGGGGTCCATAACGGACAGCCTCGATCACTTTGCCACCAAGGAGGAGCTACAGAGCATAATCAAAGAGGTGGATTCCGATGGCGATGGGTTCATCGACCTCCGCGAATTTATCGAATTGAACAAGAAACACATCGGTTACGAAGAGGTATTGGAGAATTTGAGAAATACTTTTAAGGTGTTTGATATTGACAAAAACATGTAGATTTTGATAGAGGAATTGAAAAATGTGATGAGGATCGAGTTTGGGATAGGAGAGTTCAATGGCGGAATGTAAGAAGAGGTTTAGTGGGCTGGATTCTGTAACCAACAAAAGTTAATTACTTTATTTTGATTAATTAGTAGAATTAATTATTTAATTTTGATTAATTATTTAATTCTTCTTAATCAATGGGTTAATTTTTTATTTGAGATACTTGAGTTAATTAATTGAATAAATAATTTGGGTTAGATATATATGCATTTATACAAATTTAAAACACCAAATACAAGTCAAGTACGATATTTATACGATAAATAATATTTAAATATTAAATTGTGACACGTGACCATGTTTAGACGAACAAATTGACCGGATTGTTCCACTAAGGTCCATCAGGGTTACTTAACAGTACTTTGGTAGCGAGATGAGAGCGTTTAAACATTGGAGTATGAATGATAAAATGGTGAATACTTTGGGGTGCAATATGCAATTAACTCGCACGGAAATATCAACTTAGGATTCAAAGATTCTCAATTTGTATAATTACTTCCATCAACACCATCATTAAGTAAACTAGCAAAGAAAGAGCTCGAAGTCGATCAGTATCACGCCAAATAATAGCTCTACAGCTATCGCGACAACTGTTACGGCAGGGGTGGCAACTTATGCTGATGATGAAGCTAGCTATAATTATAATCATAAATATCTGAATGCATATATTTTCTTTGCTTTTTGCGAACTTGATTTGTGATGAGTACTTGAAATTTGAATAAAACAAATGTGACACTCCTAAAATAGAGTCCACACAACCCAATTTGAATCACCAAAATACATATCACAACCATACGTTTTCTTATTACAGTTCTGTAGATAATATGACAATATCCACACCAAAATTATTACAATGTCGTATAAGATACGACAACACATATTACAAAGTCATCAACATGATTATTGCCACACTATTTTACAACATGGTGAAGACTACAGTAGTAACTATCTTGGACCATCACTCCACACCCCAGCTAAGGCTGTAAATAAGCCAACACAGTTCGGGCTCGATTCGGGCTCGACTCGAAAAAATACGAGCGAGACTCGGATTCGTTAATAATATGATCCAAATCTGAGCATTAAAAATAGTTCGAATAAAAATATGAGTAGAATCTGAGCAAATTTATACTCGACTCGTTTAAGATTCAAACTACTCAAATTTTTGATTGACATACTCGGTTAATACATATTCGATTAAATGTTCGATACATTCTCTTATAATATATACAAATTTAAATCAAATTAGGATAATTAGTTATTATTTTGTTTTGTTTTTAATTTTAATTGTGATTTTATATTTGCAAAGTGTAATAATAAATATATTTTTTCATTTTTAAGTAAAATAACGAATTCAATTTATAATTATATTTATTTTTTAACTAGTTATTATGCGGAGACTCGAATTTGAGCTTAAATTTGAAGCTCGCGAGTAGTTTGAAAAAATATTCGAGTCGAGTCGGATCGAATTCGAGTAATAAATATTCGAGTCGAGTCGAAACTGAGTAGGATTTTTCAAATATAATTGAACCGAGTTTAATTCGAGTACCTAATTTATCATTTCGAGTCGAATTCGAGTAGCTTTCTGTTCGCTCCAGTTTAACTCATTTACACCATTAACCCCAGCTAGTCCAAACTACACTCTCATTTTCTGAGAAGAACAATGGAACAAAAAGGAAAAGGGTGAGCTCAAATAATCAAGTAAAGAATATCATGACTTAGATAATGAAGAACAGATTATCCTTAGCCTTCAACATTTAAAAATCTGATAGAATATAATAGACAACAAATTTTAGATTAGCAACTGTTGTGGAAATAACAATAAATTAGGAGAGTAAAATAGATCACGATGTTCATAATCTTCTCCAATTTAAAAGTTCGCTATCAATATTTTATCCCTGTAACACCAATCAATAGTTCCTGATAATAATCATGGAAATTAATAATTTATCTTTGCACTACGGGCCAAAGATATTCAATTGTAACACCAGTGGTCATTATCATGTCAATCAATAGTCCATCTTTGCACTACGGGCCAAAGGGAATTTTTCACCATATGTCTTTGTCAGACAGACCAAATACATTCACCAATCATATTATCTTTGCACGCAGGCCAAACATATTCATAATAACATGATTTTAATAACAGTGATATAAAGGATGAACAAAAGTTATAAGAATAATAAGATAAAAGAATAAAAATTTGAGATTTGACATTTAATTCGTCAAGAGTTCAATAATGTCCAAATTTCCAACATGATGACCAAAATGTGGAGTCAAATTCAAGAATGATATTTGAGATTCGTATTTCAAAGATAATGATTAAAATTTAATAAAAAAATCTCAGGTAAATAAAAAGTTTAAGTGAAATGATATTAAATGAAGCGCAAACCCCAAAGAAAAGTCTAACCATTTCAGGAATTATAAAATCAATACTTACAGCCATAATAAGCTAGATTTAGGAGTATGAAAGAAAATGATATCCCTTACCTCAATTAATAAGTTATTGGATGCTGCTTTCTGTGACGCCCCCAAATCCGGGTATTCCAACCCGATAGATGGTGCTATATGGTGCTACTAACTATACATACATTCAATTGAAAGACATCATTGACATGCACATTTTAATAAATATTACATAATAATAAATCCCTTCCCAGGTTCTTTGTTAACCATTACATTCGTTCATTTGTCATAATACTACATTATTAAAAAAGTAATACTATTCTATTACAAGATAACTACTTATCCGCCTTGGCTTTTCCTTTTTCCTTACCGGATCTTTTGATCCGTTCATTCTTAGCTGTAATAATATAATTCAAGCAAGAATGAGCATAACAAGCTCATCAAGTTTAAAATTTATGTTGCAAAAGCAAAAAGAATCATATGATTTATCTTCTATAACTGAACAAGTAGTTATAAAGTACTATGAATAATCAAAATAATACTTTTCTTTCCTTTAAAACATTTAACGATGATAAGCATCAGCTAAATTCTGAGTTTGGTCAAAAACCATGAACATTCTATTCTTTCTTTCGTTGAAAAGGACAATCCGACACTAAGTCCGTAAGTCCGATATTTCTTACGAGCACGTCTAGGTGATTAGCCTATAGTACTCTATGTTGTATAACACTAGTCCATTAAACGTGTTTACATTTAAGTTTTGGCAATTCACCTGCTAGTCAATTTACGACTAAAAACCTTTGTTTATTGATACTCAGGCTTATCTTTGAATCCGTATCAAAGCAATTGGCATATGATAGCAACATTAATAATATTTTGAAAGATTGTAAAGAAATCAACAAAATACTCTAAGTCTTGTCTAGCCGAAGAAAATTGCATCGACTCTTTCTTTAAACAATTCATGCACATCATACATGAATCACAAACCTTGTCCAACACAGAGTATAGACAATGGTTTAGAAAACTTGCCTCAAGTGTCTTCTAGCGTCAATTCACTTTTCTTTTGGTTTTTAAAGGTTCTACATGATATAATCACATTGCATACCAAATTAGGTCACATAACAATCAATACGTATTGTCATTAACCTATCTTCTCCTTCTTTTCTGTATAAACTATCTGAATTGTTAAATTAATAACATTCGTTAGGTTATTTAATGTTCATTACGGCTTTATAACATTTTAATGTCATAAGTTACCATTCTCATTTAATGTTCAAGTTATTATGATTAATTTAACCTTAAACATTCGTTTAATGCGAATATAATTTCTCGTATTACCGAATACAGGGTCCCATATTGCAAAACCTACTTCCCGTTTAAATTTTTATAACCTTTAGTTAACTTTTAATTGTTAAATTTAAGGTCTTAATCATCATTTAAGATGTTACTTTAAGTTTAATTAGGTTCATTATTAAACCTTAATCATTCCCTCTCTTTTTATTCCCTTAAACTTTCTTCTCTGGCTTTTGCTCTGGCCTAGCGCTGTAGCGTCGTACCCTTTGTTAAATGATGCGTTGCAGCACACATTAGTAGTATGTTGGCCTCGTCCGGGCGCTGCAATGCCACTCATCAAGGAATAACAGGCGCTGCGACGCCTGCCCCTTTTCTTTGAAATTTTTTTCTGAGTGTAGGAAAATTTTACACCGCTTCCTTCTCGAATTCATAACTTGCTCGTTATAACTCATAATTAGTTTATTCAATAGAAAATTTCTTACTTCTTCTTCATACTACGATGTCCCCCGAACAAAATAATTTTTTTTAATCCGTTAACGAATATTTCACTCGATTGAATTTTCATTATTCGTTCGTTTTACGTTCTTGAGCGTTCTTCGCTCGTTCATCCGTAATTCCTCCATACAATGTCCGAATTCGTCAGTTCTTGAGTCTATGATTCATAAATTTCATGTTTTTCAATATGTTCATGAAACCTTAGCTTTCTAGGTTCGTTATTAACATTCCATTTTCGTTCAGAAATCCTAGTTAACTACGATATCAACGATTACTGTCTTTTCTTAGAAATTTCTCCATAACTTCGTTAGACGAGATTTTTACTCCATTTAAAATGGAATAATTCCTTTAATCAAACATCTAGCATCCTAACCAAGCATATAACATCTAATTTTATACACGATAGTTTTAAACTTGTCCATCAACAACATGCTCTAAGTTTTTCATACTTTTCTTCATTTAGTGCTTAATCCATTTATGATTCCACTTATTATGCTTTCGTTGGTGTTTTTAGTCCACTAAAATCCATCCTTATTACTTCGAACAATAAATACTCCACCAATAATCATTTCTCTATCAAAAATTAAATTGAAGAGATGAAGATTAAGATTAAGGGTTTAAAGGTTATTACCACTTGTGTTCTTGGCGGTCTTGATTGTTTGATCAATTGAGCTAGCTTCTTTTTCTTCTTTCTTAGCAATTCTTTCTCTCAATATGTGTTGGTGAAATTTTGTAACCAAATAATGAAGCTTAAGCTCTCCTTTTATTGAATTTGTAAAGTGGGGGCAAAAAGGTTATTAAGTCCCACCTCCTTACTATTCCACCTCCTTAACCAAGCTTCTTTGAGAAGCTTGCACTAGTAGAAAAAAGTAAATAGATAACGTTTAAAAAACGTTGTAATAAGCCCCCAAAAACGTCGTGATTAACAGTGTCATCTATTAGATACATTTAAACAACGTTTTTAAAACGTTGTCTATTGACACATTACACAACATTTTTTCCCTAAAAAACATTGTCTATTTGTTTTCCATAAGGTGTTGGATGCGTGAAAACGGTGTATATAGTACAATTCCACAACGTTTTTTTACTAAAAATTGCAGTAATAGATGCATATATACAACATTTTTGGATCTCTGCTTTAGCAAGCAACAACGTTTATTTTGTAAAAAACGTTGTCTATTGACACAGTACACAACGTCGTATCCTAAAAAAACGTTGTCTATTTGTTTTCCATAAGGTCTTGGATGTGTGAAAACGTTTTAGATAGTATGATTCCACAACGTCTTTTACTAAAAAAAGTTGTAATAAATGCATATATACAACGTTTTTGGATATTTACTTTAGTAAGCAACAACGTTTATTTTATGAAAAACGTTGTATTGACACATTACACAACATTTTTTTCCTAAAAAACGTTGTCTATTTATTTTTCATAAGATATAATACATGCATATATAATTACTATTATATTGAATTACCAAACAAGTACCTACAATGTTGTGTCAGTACCAAACAAGGACTGCTAATGCCATGATATAGCTAAAAAAAACTCTAAATTCTCATTTAAAGCCAAAAAGTATCAATCATTCTAAGTTTCAAAATACATCCACAATAATACCATACGTTTACAATTTTAAATGCACTTTTCAATATAATTACTACTATATTGAATTGTGAATTTGACTACATCCACAAAATATACCAAACTATCCATAAAATTAAGTTGTGGTGCACTACCTAACAAGGAGACGATGGCAAAGGTGTTGTTCCATTGCAGTCTTGCTCTTTCCCAGTTGCACATATCTTGGGTTTCCTAAAATGCTGTTAAAAGAGAATGGAAATGAAAGAATTATTAGAATTTCAACTCTATGGTATAAAGAAAATAATAAACTGAAAAATTCTCAATAGTCTTACTTGAATGTTTTAGCAAGAAATCTTGGTACAAGACCACTCAAATTATTGGAAGACAAGTCCCTAGAACATGAAAAATAAATCGACACAAAAACAAAACTATTATAAGATGCAGATCTTTGAAGAGAAACTGTAGCATTCATAAAAGTCAACAAGACTTGCAAAAATGTAAGTTGGGTCATGTTAGCCATTGATAAAGGAATTGCTTCAGAGAGATTGTTATGAGTATTCTTCTTCATATCCTATATTATATAATTTTGTGAGTAAATATGAGTATTCTTCTTCATATCCCATACTATATAATGTCTTGGATTATTAAGATCATCAACTCCATTGTCGAAATTCTCTCAACTCGGATGAAGCTGCTTAGATCCAGGATGAACAACCTCCATATTTTCCATTATTACACGAGACAAGATCATATACCGTAACCCATTTTCATCAACATCACAATAATTTGCACTGTAGAAAAAAAAAACAAAGTTGAATACAATTTATTAAACAAACATTAAGGACATCAAGAGAAGGAGTGTGGACAAGAAAAAGTCCACGTTAAAGAACAAGTGAAAAAAAGTAATATAAAGCACTTCAGTTGTGAGACATGGCTTCATTGTGGTCTCACTGTAAGTAATACGATCACACTGAACCAGAAGTAAATCTCAGATATATGGATACCAACCAAATCATTAATAATTGAGTTAAAAAGTAAACTGACCTGCTCTCGGTGCAATTTGCAGGTAAAAGAAGAACGCCTATGCCATATGTGGATTTACTTTTGGTTATTCCACAATCACCAAGCCCGTACGTCATGACACTAGACAATGCTTCTTTAGAAGAAGGAAGCCAAGCATATCAAACATTTGCATCTCCACGATATCTTTTGGTGATTTCAACCTGCTTCTGGAAGAGTTCCCACCTGGCATGCATCACAATACATACCACTTGGAGCTAGCTTATAATTCTTTCTTAATAAATATTCACAACATGATGTTGATTTTGTGAAAAGATAGTGTTAATCAGAAGACGCTTGAAACTTTCTCAATATACAGTGGAAGAACACAAAAATTGACTAAACGCGAGTCTACTGAGAAGTGTAAAAGTTTTAGGAATGAGTACAAGGTTAGGATTTCATGTTCAAACATAAAGAGGAACAAATAAATTGAATGGTATAAATCAATGTGTTTATGGTAGAAGTATCTCTGTCCCAAATAAAATAGTCTCATTAAAATTTATACTTTCTTCCTTCTAAAATATATAAGCTTTTAATGTATAATTGACTAATTTCAATTTTATTCGACTAAAATTATTTTGAGAAAAATATTTTTCCAATCTGTAGTTGCCTATTTTAATCCATGAGACATGCCATGTATATATACATTAATTTAGTATCTAAAATACAGAAAAAATTAAATAAACCATTGCTGAGAATTAAAGAGCTAGGGAGTACGTAAAACTAATAAATAACTCATCCATATATATCACTTGCATATATTAATTGTGTTCATCAACCCAGATAATTATACATAATCCATAATGCCTCTTAATTTGAAGGTATTTGCTTCTTAATTTTCTAGTCTGTTTTTTTAAAGTTCAGACTATTAATTCTTGGAGCTATGTATACCATTTGGCAATGGCGAAGCCACATAGAGTTCTATGGGGTCAATCACCCCCACCAAAAAAAAAAATTGCTTTATAATATATGGTAAATTTTAAAATTTTTAAGTATTATATATAAATTGACCCCTCTAAAGTTTTATAAATTTTCTATTATACGGGGTCAAATTGAAAATTTATATCTTTCACTACAACAAAAAGGCTTATCATCATCAAGAGCACATCAATGATCGTGACACGGTCATGAGATGGATATCTCATGACCGTATGCGATTGCCGATATGAATGGAGATAATCCGTCATTTGGAAGGACATCATGACCAACAACAAGCAATAGCGATCAATTATTAGCGATCGCAATTAGCTTAATCGATAAAATCGCTATTATGACTTATCTTGAGTCATTTGTCATGCGTGACGTGTCTGCGATGTCAACGACCAATAATAGCGTACATGCATGATTCGCTAGATTCAAAAAGAAGTCAAGCGTCACGATATAGTTTTAGCGACCGCATGCGGTCGCTGATGCTTTTTTTTTAAAAAAAAATTTTGCCTATTTTATTGATTTCCCAAAAATAACCTGCTTTGTACCTACTTTCAATCCCAACACAGCAATATATATATATATATATATATATATATATATATACAAGCATCCATATTAACATCCATCCAATACAATACAAAACATTCATCCATGAATAAACATTCATCCAATACAATACAAAACATTCATCCAACACAATATAATCGATATCGTAAACATCCATATAAACTAATACAATTGTCCAAAGAATGAATCTAAAAGAGTACAAGGCTTTAAAAATCTAAAAAAATAAGTCTAGGCACTCTTCATGGATCATCCAAATTAGGATCCTGTAATTATCAAAGTAATAAAACATATATGTTACATATAAGTAAGACATTGACTCATAGACTATAAACATATAAGACAATGTAGCTAAACAATAAACGATATATATATACTGCTCGCCTGTTTGTTATGTTATCGCTCTCGCCTCCTGCCCATTGCCGCCATCGCCTCGCTTAACTCATCAGGACTCAGAGACTGCAGATGCCCGCCCAGTATACGAAGAAGATCACGATCCTGACAGATCACTCTCACACAGTCAGCAAGAGTATGATAGGCTGGATAACTGACGATGTGTATCGGGTGGCGAGCTGCTCGTGCCATCGATGGTCGGGCGTCGTCTTTGTCCTTGGCCTTTGACATAATTTTTCTTCACGATGGATGCCCTCTCCCATAATTCTTGATCAATCGACGGACGCGGGGTGCCTTCAGGATAGCGCTCGTTCATTAAGCTCTTATAAGTGTCTGTCGGAAGATGAACAATTAAATAGTTAAAATAAATAAAAAAATACTAAAGAAGGTCGTTATAATTTATAAACAACATATTAGGATAAAGTGAACTTATTACCGCTATCTCTAAAAGCGACTTGAAGTAGACCATCGTGGTATTACATACACATCCAACCAATTGATAGGTTGACCTTGAGACTGAGACTCCTATAGTTCATTTTCTCATATTATTATGTAAACATATGATATTTTAGCTACAAAAGATGACTGTAAATGTGACGCCCCCAAAATTAGGTATACGTCACCCATCTTGGGTCGCCACTTACATGGTACATAAATTCAAATACAACTTACTAATATAAGCTGCAGGTATGCAATACGACATAAAGCGTGAGTTTGAATACAAATGTTGTCTACTAGATATTATACAAACTCAAAAGGAGTCCTCATTACAACTATTATCACACTATTTCGCGAATAGTGAGGACTACTAATGCTATCCTCGGACCATTACTCCGTTCTCGACTCGTCCCAAACTATGTTCTCATTTCTGAAGAAAGCGGTGAAAAAAAGGTGAGCTCAACTAGCCCAGTAAGAAATATTATGACTAAGATAATGCAGAATAAATTATCATTAGCCTTCAACAGTGTTAAACTGATAAAATACAATAGACAACCAGTTTAACTGCAGCGGAATATGCAATCCATTAAAAGAGTCAAGTAGAGAATAAAATCTACTATCTTTTAGGTTTTAAAAGGTTTTCATCAATTTTTATCGCTGAGACTCAGCTTAATAAATAAACCACCACATCTAATCATCCATGTACCATGGTCAAGGATTTTCATCAAATTATCAATGGTCATGACTATACCGAATCACCCCGGTCATAATCATACCAAAAACTATCCATCACTGCATTACAGGCCACTGAGGACTTTTGTCACATCATTTATATCAAGTCATGATTATACCGAATGATCCCTGGTCATAATCATACTAAGTTCATCTATGCACGTAAGCCAAAGATAACATAATATAACATGAGGATGATGACAATGACATAATAATTCAATAAAACAAGTTCAAGAATTATTTAATCCATGAATTATTAACGTCAAATTATCAACACATAATCTTTGTTCGTAGAGTTAAATTCAAGAATGATCGGAAGAATATTTCCATGAAAAAGATCTTTGGATGAAACGCAAATATCAAGGATATTCTACTAATTTCATGGAGTATAGAAGTCAAAGTTTTAATCAATCTGGGTATAATAAAGAATGGAATAACAAAAGAAATCACCATGCATGCGGTATTGCGCATAGAGCGAGTTATTCCAATGTAATAATAATAACGGAACGGTCGGTGAAATTGAAATTCACCAGCTGGGATGTTCCAACAGAATAATAAAGATGGAACCGGATCGAGGTGTAAAACACACGGATAGGATATTCAAATGAGAATGATAAAGATTTTAAACCGGTCCCGGTGTAAAACACATGACATGGATGTTCCAACAGAATAATAAAGAGCGGAACCGGTCGTAAAAAAACACATGCATGAGGATGTTCCAATGAATAATAGAAGAATGTCACCAAGTATAGGTAAATGGCGTATCTGAGTTATTCAAATGTAATAATAAGCAATGGAATAACATAAGGATTTCACCAAGTATAGGGTATGCTGCGTATCTGAGTTATGTATAGGGTATGCCACTTTTACAGGAGTTATTCCAATGTAATAATAGTGAATGGAATAATGAAGTTTCTTCAAGAAGAAAGAATAACACACCCTTACAGTAAAAAGAACTGAATATAGAAGTAGTGAAGTAGCAAAATACTCTTCTTCTTTCTATAATTTTCTCTCTATATCTTCTTTCTATAATTTCTCTCTAGAGTTTCAATGAATTAAAAGAAAATAATGAAGGAATGAGCTTCTATTTATAGGAAAATGGAATGCATAGTAACTAATCCATGAGCGGTCAGATTGATTTACTTTAATCGACGGTCCATATTTAAAGAAAAATATTTTAAATAAAATATAATATATTCTATTTATATAAAAACATTTTACTATGCAAACACTATGCAATACTATGCAAAATAATCATGCAACACTATGCATAATAAAATATAATATATTCTATTTATAGAATAACTTTAATAAAGTATTCTATTTTATATAAAAGATGTTTACATTTTATTACGTTAATAATCTGAATAAAACAAAAGCGTCATTATCATTATAATAATTCATATTATTAATCGATAATAATGGAATCAAACCGAGTGACTTCTCACATAAGCATCGATAATCAATCTGGTGTGCTTACTATGCAACCACACTTATTCTTTGTACTTTTACTAAGAGTAGTTCAACAAGTAACTACCAGTAAAACTTCCATAGTTATTTCAATAAAATATTTTGTCGTTTTCTCAATCAAACAATAATTACATTGTAGGGTCCACCAATGATTGAGTAGTTATACGAATATTCTCGCTAAACCGAATATTCCCAACCAATCGAATATAATATAACCACTTGCATACTTTGCAAAATTTATAAATATTACCCAACTATAATATTATCTCAAATTCACACCATAATATTAAAAATTATTTTGATAAAATTTAAATCTTTATTGATAAAAACTGGGTCTCACAATCTCCCTCCTTATGGAATTTAAGCCCTCGAAATTAGGGTGCGATACTGATATGATAAAGAGATGAGGATACCTTGAATACCTTTATCGTTAAAAATATTAAATTCATCTTCTAATCCGGCCAAATATATTCATTAACAATTCATCTTTGCACTTCTGGGCCAAATATATATAATCGTAAAACCAATAATACTGAGACTCAGCTTAATAGTATCACAATTCACGAATTATCCATGCACTACTGGCTAAGGATATTCGTGTTTTCAATTACTGTCATGATTATACCGAATAATCCTCGGTCATAATCATACCAAGTCCATCAATGCACTACTACCAAAGATGACTTTTACCACATCCATGAATTAATATTTCATTCTTTGAGACTCAGCTCAATAATTAATCCATATCATCGAATCATCCCTGCACTACAGGCCAAGGATATTCATTAGTATCACGACCACGAATTATCCATGCACTACTGCCAAAGATAATCGTGTATTCATTAGTATCACGACCACAAATTATCCATGCACTACGACCAAAGATAATCGTGTATTCATTAGTATCACGACCACAAATTATCCATGCACTACTACCAAAGATAATCGTGTATTCATTAGTATCACGACCACAAATTATCCATACACTACTACCAAAGATAATTGTGTATTCATTAGTATCACGACCACAAATTATCCATGCACACTACTACCAAAGATAATTGTGTATTCATTAGTATCACGACCACAAATTATCCATGCACTACGGCCAAAGATAATTGTGTATTCATTAGTATCACGACCACAAATTATCCATGCACTACGGCCAAAGATAATTGTGTATTCATTAGTATCACGACCACAAATTATCCATGCACTATGGCCAAAGATAATTGTGTATTCATTAGTATCACGACCACAAATTATCCATGCACTACGGCCAAAGATAATTGTGTATTCAATTACGGTTATGATTATACCGAATGATCCCTGGTCATAATCATACCAAGTCCATCTATGCACTACAGGCCACAGATGACTTTCAACATAATATAAGCATGAGGATAATGATATAAAGAATCAATCAAATGAGATAAAGGATAAATATTAAACCTTTATAATATAATTTATCCAGGATTCAAGAATATCCCCATGTTTTCAATCACTTAATAATCTCATAATCTAACATCATTAATATTATAACAATATTTAAATCACTTCTTAAATTTATAAACAATTTATCTCAATTGTTTACGCTTTACCATATAATGCATTTAATCATTCAAAAATGCCATACTCATAAAATATCATCACCAATTATCAAATCCCTCATCAAAAAAATATGCATATATTCTATATAGGATTTTCTAGCCATAAAATCCTATTTTCAACTTTGTTACTTCACATAACATATTTAACTCATATGTTCGTAACTAAACTATTTTCATGAAAAATACCAAATTAGTCCCAAAAATATTTCTTTTCTGGGATTTAGTATAATATAGTCCCATAATGAAAATATATTTTTCTCGGAATTTTTAAAATTCATTTACTATTTTTCAAAAATCAATTTCTAATTAATTCCTTAAGAAATTAGCTACCTCAAGTTTAACTCCAAAAATTCCCAAATCTTGGCAGGATCTTACACATGTTAACGTGAGCTTCTAGTTTAAATTTCATGGTCATCGGAGTTATAGAACTCCGGTTATAGCGTTTTTCGTCGGAAAAACCTAAATATTGAAATAGTCATAACTTGCTCATTTTAAGTCAGAATGAGCTCATTTTTGGACAGGAGATACTTTATACCATATACCTTCATGTCCCTAAAGGCCAGAATTTTTCTCATAATTTAAGTGGCCGAAACAGCCCCTTAAAGTTTCTGGGCAGTAGCATTTTTGAAATTTACAGCTTTGGCCTCCTTTGCTAAAATCAGTCACACACAAAATCTACAACACCTTTTCCAGTAATTCCACTTGGATTAGTTAGGTAACTCATAGATCTAACTCTAGGACTTGACCACATTCAAAAATTCAAAATATAATAAGAGATATGGTCAATTGAATTTCATATTACGTTTTTCACCAAAATCTGATTTTCAACTCTTTGTGATTTCTAAGAAACTTTCATGTTTTTACATACTAACCAACATAACTCATCATAAAACTTACTAATACCACGAATACCCATGATTTTCATTATTCCAATGCTTTTATTATGACTTTCATCATAAACCACGAACCTATTCATTTAGTTGAAGAAATATTTGAGGGTTTAAGAAATGGGTTTTGTCTTTGGGGTCAATACAAAATTCGATTTCACGCTCTAGGGTAGGCTAGGAAATCTTCAAGAATACGTCAAGAAATTTATTAATAATAGAAATATCATTTAATACTGTGACTCTTATCCAAGACTTGGATAGTACGTCACATTGATACCAACTGTAACTTCTATCCCTTAACCTAGATAGCACCTCACAATGATACCTATAAACTTGCCATCTTCATTCACGATGTTGCCTACAGAAAGTCTGGCTTCGGTGCATTCCACACAAGGAAGTCAACAACGAAAGGATCGGGGCTCTTTACTTATGGCTTGATATAACAGTGATTAACTTTAGGGTTTGGTTACTTTGAATTCGTATAACAAGTTGGTTAGGAATATGAAAGCTAATAACCTTACAAAAAGAATAATGAGTAGTTAATCAATCATTTTCAAAAATTACCTCAAAGGCAAGTATTTTCAAAGAGATAAGATCGACAGGTAACGTGAAAGTGTTTATTTGAAACAACAAGATTAATAAACAGTGGAGGTAACGAAGGTTTCTCCCAACGAAGTTTTAATAGATAAATCAAAGTCTAATTTCTCTGAGTCAAATTTAAGCGTTGAGCATGCAAGCAAGAGAGATAAAAGAATGGGTAGAACCCGGTATCTAATAAGGTATAGACTTCGTAATTTATAATTAACTAACCGTCTTAACTTCATTCGATTTACTCGCTTTTTGAGAAGTCATGAAAAATGCACTTCCTAAAACCAACGACTTTGTTTTGTCCATATCCACCTTTGGTGCCACCGTCCCAACTAGACTTGACTTTGGTGCACAACAAATTTGAGCTAAATGACATTCTCTTCTTGCAATTTCCACTTCTATTATCTTTGCCATGATTACCACCGAAGTGGTTACCATTCTTGGCATGATAATTTCCCCCACGATGGTTATCATTGTTCTGATAGCCGTTGCCACCAGTATGATTATTATCGTATTGTTGGTCGTTACCTTTTTGTTCGAATTTGAATCAACACTCTTATGTGCTTCATTGCTTATCTCGGCATTTTAGGATGTCATTCTCAAACACCTTGTCACAAAACAAGGGTTAATTAACATATCACATATTATCCCTATACTCTGACCGATCAATTAAATACCAAATAAATTTAGGTAGGTCATACTAGCGAAGGAATTCCCCGTCTCTCCCCTCCTAGTTCTTATCTCGCATCTCAGCCAGGGATCATATCCCTAAGCTCGATACCAACCGTGGACGCCCCCAAAATTAGGTATCGTCACCCATCTTGGGTCGCCACTTACATGGTACATAAATTCAAATACAACTTACTAATATAAAGCTGTGGTGTGTACAATACGACATAAAGCGTGAGTTTGAATACAAATGTTGTCTACTAGATATTATACAAACTCAAAAGGAGTCCTCATTACAACTATTATCACACTATTTCACGCAGAATAGTGAGGGACTACTAATGCTATCCTCTCGGACCATTACTCCGTTCCCCGACTTCGTCCCGGCTATGTTCTCATTTCACGAAGAAAACGGTGAAAGAAAGGGTGAGCTCAACTAGCCCAAGATGAAATATTATGACTAAGATAATGCGAATAAATTATCATTAGCCTTGTGATGTTAAGCGATAAAATACAATAGACAACCGGTTTAAGCTGTAGCGGAATATGCAATCCATTAAAAGAGTCAAGTAGAGAATAAAATCTACTATCTTTTAGGTTTTAAAAGGTTTTCATCAATTTTTTTATATTTGAGACTCGACAATAAATAAACCACCACATCTAATCATCCACGTACCACGGTCGAGGATTTTCATCAAATTATCAATGGTCATGACTATCTTAGAATCACCCGGTCATAATCATACCAAAAACTATCCATCATTTGCATTACAGAAGCCATCGAGGACTTTTGTCACATCATTTATATCAAGTCGTGATTATCTTAGAATGATCCCTGGTCATAATCATACTAAGTTCATCTATGCACGTAAGCCAAAGATAACATAATATAACATGAGGATGATGACAATGACATAATAATTCAATAAAACAAGTTCAAGAATTATTTAATCCATGAATTATTAACGTCCAAATTATCAACATGATACTGTTTCGTAGAGTTAAATTCAAGAATGATCAGAAGAATATTTCCATGAAAAGATACTGGATGAAACGCAAATATCAAGGATATTCTACTAATTTCATGGAGTATAGAAGTCAAAGTTTTAATCAACTGGGTATAATAAAGAATGGAATAACAAAAGAAATCACCATGCATGCGGTACTTGAGCATGGCAAAGTTATTCAACGGAATAATAATAACGGAACGGTCGGTGAAATTCTGCAAGCGAGGATGTTCAAACAGAATAATAAAGATGGAACCGGATCCAGGTGTAAAACACAGATAGGATATTCCAATGAGAATGATAAAGAGGCGGAACCAGTCCGGTGTAAAACACATGCATGAGGATGTTCCAACGAGAATAATAAAGAGCGGAACTAGGTGGGTGTAAAACACACAGACAGGATGTTCCAACAGAATAATAGAAGAATGTCACCAAGTATAGGGTAAACCGCGTATACAGGTTATTCCAACAGAATAATAAGCAATGGAATAACATAAGGATTTCACCAAGTATAGGGTATGTCTGGCGTATCTGAGGTTATGTATAGGGTATGCCATTTTTTACGAGTTATTCAGCCGAATAATAGTGAATGGAATAATGTAAGTTCTCTTCAAGAAGAAAGAATAACACCCTTACCGTAAAAAACCTGAATATAGAAGTAGTGAAGTAGCAAAATACTCTTCTTCTTTCTATAATTTTCTCTCTATAGCTTCTTTCTATAATTTCTCTCTACAGAGTTTCAATGAATTCGTAAGAAAATAATGAAGGAATGAGCTTCTATTTATAGGAAAATGGAATGCATAGTAACTAATCCATGAGCGGTCCAGATTGATTTACTTTAATCGGACGGTCCATATTTAAAGAAAAATCTTTTAAATAAAATATAATATATTCTATTTATATAAAAACATTTTACTATGCAAACACTATGCAATACTATGCAAAATACTATGCAAAATACTATGCAACACTATGCGTAATAAAATATAATATATTCTATTTATAGAATAACTTTAATAAAGTATTCTATTTTATATAAAAGATGTTTACATTTTATTACGTTAATAATCTGAATAAAACAAAAGCGTCATTATCATTATAATAATTCATATTATTAATCGATAATAATGGAATCAAACCGAGTGACTTCTCACATAAGCATCGATAATCAATACCGGTAAGTGCTACTTATGCAACCACACTTATTCTTGTACTTTTTACTACCGAGTAGTTCAACAAGAACCACGGTAAAACTTCCGTAGTTATTTCAATAAAATATTTTTGTCGTTTTCTCAATCCAACAATAATTACATTTGTGGGGTCCACCAATGATTGAGTAGTTATACGAATATTCCACGCTAAACCGAATATTCCCGACCAATCGAATATAATATAACCACTTGCATACTTTGCAAAATTTATAAATATTACCCACAACTATAATATTATCTCAAATTCACACCATAATATTAAAAATTATTTTGATAAAATTTAAATCTTTATTGATAAAATCTGGGGTCTCACAAGAAACATAACATATCGTGGCAAAGAATGATGTCTTTGTGTGTGATATATCGCCGCCCCGACATCGTGCCTTTTGCCTTCTCGTAGTCGATACACGAGGATCTGCATTCGAGGCGGAAGTCTTCAAGCGTCTCTTGACCCGGCTCTCGACTCTTCTTTCGTCACACATCTCGCACCTATACGGGTCATGGCGCACCACCGTGGGCTATGCTTTCATGCATATATCTTGCTCACCCAATCTGGATGGTCAATCTCGACATTGTGTAGGACTTTTTGTCGTTCCTTGTGCAAATTATCTTTAGTTAAATGGTAGACATACGCGAGAATAGTGTCTGAATAACTGATGCATGTGCGTCGTCCCATCTATATCGTTTCTGCAAATAAAACAACAATAATAATATTAAAACTGTTATATTACTAAACAATATTATTTGATTAACTATGTATTATCTATCGAGTGATCAAAAATATACATGAAATTCAAATTAAATCAGATCCTTATGGGCGAGAGGTGTGTCGCCCATTGTAATCACTTGGCGTGAAGCCGCTTTTATGCATAATTGTGAAATGCACTTCACAATTTTACTATCTTGAAAATCACTACAATATACAATAATTTATATTAAAACCCTTACATTTAAATCACTACTATATTTATAAAAATGAAAATATTCAACCCTTATATATATATACACGATGTTTAACTTACGTCTTATCACGGAGGAGAAACGGATTCATATGAGAATGCGATCATCCGGATTAGCCGGGGCCTTCGGCACATGATTAGGGCCCCGACCCAACCCGCGCTTTCGTGCTGCAGGTTCAGAAGACATCTATAAATAAAAAATTTAGGATGTTAGTATAAGTTATAAATGAAAGGTACATAAACATGTCAGGGATATAGAGAACATCAGGATATGTAATTGTATGTAAACAAAAGAACAATAGGATAGGATAGTCTAGGCCACTAGGATAGTCTAGGCGTGTATATTTAAGTTACTTAAGGTTACTTTTAGCATCACCAAACTTCATTCCTAGTTATGTTTTATGTTATACTCATGTTCAAGTTATATGGCCATTTGACTTATATATGAAAAAAAAATAAGCGAGAGTCTCCCTATAATATGGACTATCCACATGCACGAGGGCATGCATACTTGACAATTTCAAAGAAAAAATATAATCCCAACACACAAAACAGAATGTGCACAACTATAATTCAAGGCACAATTTAGGAGAATCCAATATTAGTAAAAACAATAAGAAGCCCAAAAATTGTCCCAATTTCAGCAATATCAACAACAATTTATTTAAATTTCAAAGAAAAATATATTCAAAGAATAATGTTATATTCAAAATTTTCCGAATTTCAAAGAATCGTTATTCAAGAATAACAAATTATCCAACTTTAGATAATCTCATATTAAAACATGAAACCTAATCATGCATGTTCCCAAATTATTCTTGTGGTGTAAAGTGTGTGTATATATTCTTATAAAATTATACATATATGATGTATGTGTGTATATATATACATATAGGTATCAATCAACTCATAAAAGAATCTCTCTTTCTTAAATTCATTGATTATCCCAAAAGTTTCATACCCTTTGGGTTATACCCATTTGAATCTCTCTTTCTTAAATTCATTGATTGGCCCCCGTAAAAGGCTCAAGCTAAGCTTGGCATGGCCTCGTATGGCCTCCTCATGGCCCCAAGGCCAACCCATCGACTCCAATAGTCCCTTAAAGGCTCTAGTGGATCACTTAGTTTAAAATCCCTACATCATTTAACAAAGACCAATTGGATATTAGACTCCAATGTTGGTGGTTTGACATTTATTAATGTAAGTGCAACTAATTCAATTTGATATCATCTCCTCTTATTTAAAAGTATATAGCATTGGTCCTCATGCGCTCACAATTATATAGACCAACTCACCTAGCGTGTGACCTAGGAATAACCCAAATACTGATTACATTAGAAATCAACAAGCCATTGGGTGGGAAATAAATGCTTAAGCATAAATTTTGTCAATCCTAATTATCCTCCTACCCTACCCAACAAGATTTGGACCACAAAGATATCTCTTAAGAGGTATGAAATCTATAATAATTCCAAGTGTCAAACACAAATACCAACTCATGAACCACAAATACCAACATTATACAAAAAATATTAACATTAGAGACTAACCCATTATACTAACATTATACAAAAAAAAATATTAACATTAGAGACTAACATTATACAAAATAATTCCAAGTGCCAAACACAAATACCAACTCATAAACCACAAATACCAACATTATACAAAAAAAATATTAACATTAGAGACTAACCAATTATACTAACATTATACAAAAAATATTAACATTAGAGACTAACATTATACAAAATAATTCCAAGTGCCAAACACAAATACCAACATTATATAAAAATATTAACATTAGAGACTAACCCATTATACTAACATTGGAGACTAATACATTCAATCAAACATTTGAACCACATAAATTAACAAAAATCGCATTCAATCGAAACCCACAAGCTACGATGAGCAGAAAAGAAGAAGAAAACCCAAATATTGGACAACATAACACACACACACACACACACACACACACACACACACACACACACACATATATATATATATATATCAAATATTTGTTATATAATTTGGTACCTAACACCAATTGAAGGAGAAAGCCAACCCAATCGCGGACAAAGAAGCTAGATTTCCTCTTCTCCTTCTTTTCCCCCTTCTTCCTCTTCTCCTATATCGGTCTCCCTCTTATTTTTTCCTTTTGATTACGCTCATCGCCGAGCTTAAAGACCGATAGATTAAAAGGATCGAGAGATCGCATCGGTGACCGCGTCGCGATCGCCGATTTTTAATGACATGGACTTATCGTGATCGCATGCGGTCGGCTGATTATAAGTTGTAAAAAAACTACGCTACCAACATTTCTTGCCAAATTTTGGGTGGGAAATTTGTTCTAGCAATCGAAAGCAAATGACCATGATCGGTCATTGATGTCACTAGCTTAATCGGAATATAATATGGTCGCTGATATCGGTCGCTATTAAGACTATCAGCGACCGGATATGCGGTCGCTGATATAATTGGTCGCTGATAGGCCTTTTTCTTGTAGTGTTTGTCAATCAAATTTTAACCACATATGACTCATATCCTCTCAATATATATATATCTCTCTATAATATTTTAAATTAAATAATAATATATTATTTTTAAAAATAAATAAAAATTACTTACTTATGAGCAAGTTGTGATTAAAAAAGTCTATTATGAATCAATATAGTGTATATATACCATATATTATTACTCATTATATTTTCATTGTAATATAGTATATATATATATATATATATATATATATATATATATATATATATATATACCGAAAGTATAAAGTATTAAAAAAAAATTATTTACAAAGGCGCTTTTCTTAACCCCGCCAAATTATTTGTAACTCCAAGAATAATTTTCACCCCATCGATATCAGGTTCTAACGCCAATGCTGCCACTTGGAGCTAATTATAGTCTTGACAATATTCAGCGGCAATATTCTCCTACTCATGTGAGTCTGTATATATATTCTCCTCCTCTTCTTCTTGAATTTCTTCTTCCACTGAAAAAATTGTGACTTTTCGTATACTATTAGTAAAGGGTTTTAGCTATATATAGATAAAAGCTTGTGACTGTGAATCTGTCATAAACCATGCCATAGAATGATATTTTTGGATGCATGATGATTAAACACTAGGTAATTCTCAATATCTCATTCCTTGGTGAATCTAGATTCTTTATAATGTTACTCCACACTTCTAAACCTAAAAAAAAACATAAAAGTTAATTATAAGAATAATTTCAATCCTATCCATAGTTATTTAATTTGTTTGCGAATGAAATTCATAGAAACAATTTATAATATTTTCAACAATATTAAAATAAAAGAACAACCACAATGAATATTATAATAGTGCATTCATCCCATTTTATCTTGTTTTTGCTTTTATGGTATTTAAAGAGAGAAATATGAAAGTTACATAACTTTTCTTTTTCACTTTTCGAATTAATTATATGTCATGACCAAAGGGAAAGCAAAGCTCTTTTGATAAAAGATACTTCCAGCTTTATACATTATATATGGTCCTTACATTTCTCAGATATTTTGTCTTATAATTTGAGATCAACTTTCATGAGATAATTCATCTAATTTATTTAACTTTACTCTTTGCATCTCGAAGGCAATATCACCCTTTCATAATGGAGTTCCGGAAGTAAAGAGATCCAGTAGTAATATATAAGCTTATGGTAGACAAACAAAGACTATTTTGTTTGGGACAGAGATACTCCAACTTTATTTGATTTTGGACAATATATGAAATTACTGTCAATTTCCATCATTTGTCATAAATTTTTAGTGTTTCAACTGTTTTCAATCCATGATGGGGCAGATGCATGTAAATCTTGAGAAATGGAAGAAAAGGGAGGCCATCAGTCACATAAACAAGGAGGAGTAAACTTGGATCAAGAAAAGTAATAGTAGAAGGAAAATCAGGAACATGAATGTGAATCAATGAACAAGAAGATGAAATAGTTTTAGTACCTGGGGTAAGGAGATCCTTTGATGGGTTTTTGCCCATATTTCCTCCAAGACCAACAATCAGGAGGTGGGCCTTCACTCTTCTGCTTTCCATTTTCGTTTTCTTCAATCTCCACTGCTACAATAGTCGTCTGAGCCAATTTCCTGCATATATATTTCACAAGAAAGAAAGAAACAATTTAGTACAAATTTCATTAATTAAAAAAAAACATCATTAATTCTAAAGTATTGCCTTAACCAAGTTTGGCTAAAATCCAATTCATTGTTGCAAACTCAATCCTCCAATAATAAAATATTAATTTCTATAAATCCCATAAATATAAAAATCCCAATATGATCAATCGGGGAAAACTTTTTCATTCACATAGATGTCATTCCAAAGGGTAGAATTCAAACCTTACCACTTACCACTTACCAGCCTACAAAGCCTACCCAATAATTATCCACTTATTTAACAAAACCAAAATTCCCAATCAAAATGCTATATTCCCAAACCTTCCCAAAACACAATAATAGCAAATTAAACACCACTAAGCACTAATTATTAGGCAAAACCAATTACTAATACACTACATCAACTACAAATACTAAATCAATCCAATGCAAGAAAATTTCCCAAACATGAAATTAAATACCTTACAACATCAAATAAAGCACATAAACAGCATTCAACAACTAATACACCGTCACTTTGCACATCAAAATCCTTCCAAACAATATGAAAACATGAAACAAAAATTTGGGTATGCCATTTCATGTTCCCACTTTCGAATTTTTCTATATTGATAAAGAAAAAGAGGACCTTCCCTTGATGTGAATACAAAAAAAATTGATAGATATACACATAGAGAGAGAAATTGTAATAACCAAGAATTTCTAAATCACATTGTAAATAAATATATTAATGCTATTGAAAACTTTGTGGCATATAGTGTATGAATATGTGATGACTTATGTGGAAAAAAGGTGTATGGTTAAATAAATAAATAAATATATATATATATATATATATATTGTATGTATGGATATGTATATTTATTAATTATGTAAATAGAATTCAAAATGAAAGTTACATAACCAAATTATACCTTAGGTGTGATAATTAAATAACCTAAGAGTTATGGTATTGAGAAATGTAAATTATTTAAAATTTATACTAACATAAAAGATTAATTTATTATTTATTTTAAACCTAATTAAAGCAAGTCTAATTGGGTTATAAAATTAAATGAACTTGAGTAAGTATTTAAATTTCAAAAATATTAGGGTAAGATAAATTAAAAGTAGGAACAATTACAATTTCTATTACATTTTTAAAAATTATTACAACAATCGTGTACTCATAAAATATTTACACAATTAATACATTTAAAGCTTTATTTACATAATTAGTGAATTTATTCTTCCTTTAATTTAGTTATGTGATTTACATAATTAGTTAATTTATTCTTCCTTTAATTATTACTACCTATTTTTTCTTTCCATCACCGTCATCTTCTCCCCTCCTCCTCCTCCTCCTCTGCCACTTCCACTTCCTCCTCCGCCGCCTCCACCGCCATCTTCTCCCCTCCGAATTCACTCCCCCTTCGCCATCTCCTCCCCTCCCGATCCGCTTTCCCTTCCGCCGCCACCTCCATCTCCTCCTCCTTCGTTTCCACCACCATTTCCTCCCCTCCCGATCCGTTTCCCCTTCGCCATCTACTCCCCTCCCGCTGCCACCTCCACCTCCTCCTCCTCCTCCTCCTCCTCCTCAACCTCCATTATGGTCGTCTTCCTCCTTCCACCGCCACCTCCATCTCCTCCTTTGCCGCCTTCATTATGGCCTCCTCCGCCTCCACCACTTCCGTTATAACCACCTCCATTACCAATTAATTTAAGAATTATTTCCAAGTATTACTTGATTTTTTTTTTCATAGTGCAGTTGGTAGCCAAATCTCCATACCAAGGTAACTTATTCAATTTTATTAGGTTACCAATTTATTTTGAATGTGATGCAATTGGTAGCCAAACTTTCATACCATGGTAACCTATTCAGTTTTATTAGGTTACCAATTTAATTTAAATGTGATGCAGTTGGTAGTCAAACCTTCATGCAGTTGGTTGCCAAACCTTCAGACCAAGGTAACCAATTTAGTTTTATTAGGTTACAAAATTATTTTGAATGTGATGCAGTTGGTAGCCAAACTTTTATACAAAGATAACCATTTTAATTTTTGTGGGTAACCAAATCGTAAAAAAATTCAGAACAGTAACTCAGGTACTTCAGGAGATTTGCGGCGGAGGAGGATGATGAAAGGGAGGAGAGGGAGATGTAGCGGCGGTGCAACCAAGGACTTCTGGAGATTCGCGGTGGAAGAGGATGATGAAGGGGAAGAGAGAGAAGGCGGTGATGAAGAGAATGAGCGGTGAGGGAGATGAAGATTAGGATGGAGAAGATATTTTTTTTGTTTTTCCCTCTTTTTGATTTGAATTATGGATTTGTTTTTGTTGTTAGATCCCAAAAATTTGATTTGAATTATTAATTATGGCGGTTATTTCTCCTTAATTTTAGGTTTCTTTATTAATGTAAAATTGAATGGTTTGAATTTGTTACTCTTTTTGTAATTATTTTGTGGATGTTACTCTTTTTGTAATTATTTTATGCATGCACTAATAGTGTACTTACTTTCTAATTATTGTATATTTCTGTAAAGAACCCTTAAAAGTATTGGATTATGTTACTTTCATGGTCCAAACAATTAATTAGGAAGCCCAAAAAAATTAAATTAAAAGACCAATATTTAGCCCAATTGTTAAGGGATATTTAGGATAATTGATTAATCAAATTTGACATTAAAAATAAAGCAAAAAGGGGAGATAATACCCGCCCCTTGTGGGTATTTTAAGCATGTGATGTTGATAATTATTTTGTCTTATTTGTTTACTAATCTCCTCCTTGTCTCTAAGTTTACTTACACCATCAACTTAGGTGTCAAGCTCTCATTTGTCCACACTCTTTAATCAAGATGACATGTAATTTAAAGAGGATAAATATTTTGGAGAGATAAGAGATGTTAGGATAAGTAATATAGATATATGTTGTATATCTATATTTTTATAGTAACAAACAAATACTTCATTCTCTTTCTTTTTCATCTCATTTTCAAACTAACAAAATAAAAAAAAAGGGAGACAAACAAAAGAGAGAGAGATGTCGGGGCTTAGAGGAGAGAAAAGGGAGAAGAGTTCAAGCTTCTATCCATCCCAAGTTCCTTAACTACTTTGGCAAGGTAAGGAAGGTTGCTAGGAGATCAAGGTGAAGCCCTAAACTAGTTTCTTACTTTTTATTTTGGTTTGTTTTTGATGAAATAGAGGGGTAATGTTCTAGGAATCAAAATCCCTTAGATCTACATGTTTCATGTAAGGATTTAACCATTTTGACTGTTAGAATGTTGATCCAAAGGAAGAAAATGAACATATGTTCTTAAGGGTGGAAAACTCTTTCTTTTCTTCTCTAGAATCACCTATTACTTTAGATCTATACCTACTATTTGTGATCCGTCAAGGGGGGTACTAGATATGTAAGTTAACTAGTAAACCAAGTGGTAGCACTCAAAAAAAAAATTCAAGCCTTGGGGGCTGTTGGAAGCAAAACAGTCCATCTTTGAAAGAGATGCAAGGGATAGTTTCTGGCCAGCCCATAGAAAGGGCATTTTCGTCCATTTTTTGTACTCTGAAAATTCTAGAAAAATTTGGGAAGATACTTTGATGAGTTATCTGTATTTAGGAATAAGAATGGACATTTTTGGATATGTAAAATGGAAGTTGTGAATTTTACAAGAAATGACTCTTTTAATAGTAAACATACATAACTTTTTGTGTGTAGCTCCAAAAATTATAAAATTTTATTTAGAGGTACAGGATCACGATGGGAGTATACCCTCAAAGTTTCATAATGTTTAAACAAAAACTCGATTTATGAAAAATATTGCAAGATCCGACTATTTTAGGCACTTTAAAAATAGTAAATCAAGTTGGAAAATTCCAGAAAAATTTGGGGATCATCAGGAAATCATATTTTGTTAGGTTCCAAAAAAGAAAATTTTGTTTGGAACTGTTTTGGTATTTTTCTTGTAAATGGTTGTGTTGTGAATAAATGGAAATAATTAGTTATGTGTTGTCATAAATGGTAAAAATTTGATTTTAATGCTTGGAAACCCTAAATATGTTGTATACTGAATATTGGAGGGTATTTTAGTAATTTTGATGAGAAGTAATATTTATGACCTTTTATGGTTATTAAATAAAAGAATTATTAATGGGTAAACCATTACTATAATTTGTTTATTGGTTTAATAGATGATTAAAATATTATTAAGATATTAATAATATTAGAATAAGATATTTTAAATAAGTAATAATATTTAGATTAAAATTGGATTTAAAATATTATTGAATGATTAATAATATTAGATTAAAGCATTAATAAATGATCAAAATATTATTAAAGGACTAATAATATTAGATTAAAATATTATTAATGTAATTATTAATACTAAATTAAAATATTATTAAAAGATTAATAATATTAGATTAAGGTATTATTAGATGATTAAAATATTATTAAATGATTAATAATATTCAAAATTAGATAAATATTATTGAGAGAATAATAATATTAGTAAATGATTAAAATATTATTAAGAGGTTAATAATATTAGTAAAGTAAAAAATATTATTAAATAATTAATAATATTAGTTAAGGATTAAGATATTATTAAATGATTAATAATATTTGTAAAAAAGAAGTGTTAATAAAAGAGTAAAAATATTATTAAAGTGTTAATAATATTAGAAATTGATTAAAATATTATTAAGAGATTAATAATATTAGTAAGTTTAGTAAAGTATTTCTAGTCGATTAATAATACTAAGAAGTAAATAAAATATTATTAAGGGTAATAATATTAAATGAATTAATGATAAGGATTACGTGATAATAATATTATCAAGGGATGATAATATTACTCAGGAATTAATGTAATGACTAAATGTTCAATAATTTAATATAGAGTGATGATATTATATGATTTACTAATTGGAAGATCAATTATAGGTCTTTCAACAGAATAGTTAAATTGCTTATGCGGATAGATATAATTTCGTAGCAGTAGACCACAGACGAGGCAAGTTCCCTAACTCAAACTCGAGTTATTATTTTCAAAACATGTCAGTGGATAATTATTGTTGATTATTCCACATCCTTAATGATTATTGTTAATCGCACTTTGTGCAATTGAATTCTTGTTATATTATTATTGAACTGTGAATTAATTAAAGTTCTTTTATTCATGAACTATTTATGAGATAGATCTATGCTAGTTGTATCAACTAGATCAAGCATGTTTAAAGTTGTTAAATCTAATACGTTTTAAAAGTTGTTCTTAATCAATTGATTTGGTAAAAACTATTGACTGACAAAAAGAATTTTTTTATTAAAGCACAATATTGGAAAACAATTGTTGCTCGATTATTAAGTGTTTATGCATAATTCACTAGGTATGAAAGGTTGATCCCCTTGATTACCAAAATTTATTAAAACGACCAGTTTAAATACTGACAACCTTATTATATGTCATGGTTATTTCAACCAACTCAGTATCTATTATTCAATTATTCGAATATTCAATTATTGAGAATTAATTCATTTTCTTTCACAATCGATTTCTATTGTTGAACATTGAAAGCTAAATTCCTTTCTAATTATGATATGTCCCCTTTGTATTTAAACTTGCTAAGCAAATTAGTTGCTTACTCTTGCTATATCATGAGGTTTATTTCAATTAAGCCAAAGACGTTCAAGAAGGACAAGGGCAAGGGAAAAATTTAAGAATAGTTAATGAGAATGTTTAAGAATTATTTTACTTTGATGTAATTTGGTTATGTAAACCTTTTATAATATTAAAGGTATGTTTAAGTTAAGGTTAAGAGGACCTTGGGATTATGTTGTAAGACTTTATTATGATGAACAATGTATGTTTATTATTCCGCAATAGTTATAGAATGTGTATGTTGTTAATGGATCGTGAGCACTGAATTCGTGGTTAGAGAACTCGGATTTGGAGGGCGTCACATTTTGGTATCAAAGCTGTAGGTTTTAAACATTAGGAATGCGAAACCTAAGTTATAACCTTAAAAGAAAACTCTTATAGAGTATCTTAGGAGATGGATTGAGGAAATTCATCGAGTTTTGGTTTTACTTAATAAAATATCATTTCATTTTATCAATGAATATATTTTATTGTGGTACTGATGTTGGTTATTGTTTGTGGTGATTATAGGATGTCGGAAGATAGGCAGGATAGCCATAGTGTCGAGCAGGGACCAGTACAACATGAGATACTGGAAGATACCCCACATGATACTTTGATAGGGGATCTGCTGATGAGGAACAATCAAATGGAGGGCAGGATAGGGCAGTTAGAGGTGGAGAACCACACACTATAGTTCACGGAGTAGAAATATAGAGATGTGGCTTGCCAAACCCAGATGGAGATGGTTGAGCTGAGGGGAAAGTTAGAGCATTCAGAGCTGCAGCTGGAAGTACTAAGGGTGGAGCATTAGGCGATGCTTGCTGATTTAGAGCTGGAGAAGGTTGAGAGGGTCAGAGTTAGAAATGCATGGTTCGATGCATCTCAGAGGGTTGAACAACTAGAGATTGAGTTAAAGGCTAAGGAGGTTAGGATTGAGACTTTGGGGCTGGCACTAGATTCAGCTTATGAGGGTCAGCGAAGAGGTACTAGGAGGCCTCACATGGAGATAGGGGAGTCGAGCCGATCAGTTCGACTCTGAGTCATGGAGGAAGTGTTTCCCCAGGAGCATGTTCATGTGACCCAGCAGGGCTTCCAGTAAGGTTATGAGATGGACCAATTGTTATGTAGATAGATGCATTAGTACCCGTTTTGTTTATTAGGTTTTTATGTTGATGTAAACCTCAGCATGTGTGAGGTAGTATGTAGGTATGTTGTATCCCCATTTGTGTATGTAGGGGAGTATCATTTTGAGTAGATCCCATCTTTTGTGGTTTAAAATGGGATAAATGCATTTATAGTAATATGCCATGTATGAAAGTGTAAGCCACAAAGATTTAGTATATGAATATAAATGCAGTATTATGTTGTGTGTTTTGAGAATTAAGATATTAAGTTGTCTATCTGGTAATACATTTTATTCAGCAAATTGAATTGGTAATTTAGCAAACTAAATCCATTAATTCGGTAAGCTAAATCCAAAAGCCTAGTTAACTAAATTTGTCACATCATGAATATGTGATTGTTTGAGTTTAAAAACTAGTAAGATATGTCATATAATAAAACCAAAGTAATGCATTAAGGTTTTGCTTAACCAGATAATGCCGCCAATAAGAGAAACACAAAACCGAAGGATAGAAGAATCCATTAACAATGCAGGAGGTCAAGAAGCAAACCCGATGCAAGATTTTGTGAACATGTTAGCACATGCGATGAAAAATAGAGCACCAGTACTAAGGAGTAGGTCAGCTAATAGATTGGCAAGTTTTAAAGACTTTAAGGCAGTGGGACCGCCAGAGTTTAAGGGAACCACTAACCCTATTGAAGCCCAAAATTGGGTGAAGGAGATGGAGAAAGCATTTGTCATTGTAAGAGTTGTAGAGCAGCAGAAGACAATTTTTTCCACTTACTTAATGAAAGGTGAGGCTAATTACTGGTTGGAGTCAAATCAGGCTAAAACCGGAGTAGGAGTCGTGACATGGGAAATGTTCAAAACCCTATTTTGAAAACTATTCACTACAAAAAAATGGGGCTTCAGCAACAACCAATTTAAGTTGCTAAAGGTGCCAAATTTCGTTGCAAAAGGGTATTGGCAACGACTTTAGTGTCGTTGAGTCTTTCGTTGCGCAATGAGCGTTGCTAATTGTTCCGCAACGAATCTTTTTTTTCGTTGCCAAAAGTACTACATTTTGCAACGAAATTTGGCTTTTGTACAGAGACATCAATCCTTTATCAACAAAATGTATTGTTACAGAATAATTAAAATTTTGTTGCTAAAAACCCCATTTCGTTGCAAAAGCCTGCTAATTGGCAACGAAATGAACTCTTCTTTTTTTTTGCAACGACCATGCATTTTCGTTGCAATAGACACCATTTTGCAACGACATTTTTTGTTGCAGTAAATTATGAAAATTATTGCCTAAGCTTGCTTTCGTTGCGAAATGTAAACTTTTTCGCAACGATTTTCGTTGCTGATTATATTATTTGGCAATGACATTATGCTGAATCAGCAACAAAAATGGTTGTTACGGGTTATTTTTTAATAGCAACGAAAATCGTCGATTAGCAACGACATTATATGTTGTTGTTTCTTTATATGTGCAACGAAAGTTGATATGATTTGCAACAATAAAAAATATTGTCTTTTATGTTAGTATTAGCAACAATATTATCTCCGTTGTTATTAAGTTAATTTTTCGTTGCCAAATATTATATTTTTAATGCCATTAGCAACGAAAATTTATTGTTAAATGTATAAAAAATTGTTGCTATATTAAAACTTGTTTAATGCTTTGATAACGAATTATATTGTTGCCAAATCAAAATTTGACATTCCTTTTGTGTACCTGACTGGCTCAATGTCCCCATAGCAAATAATGGCTAAAATACAAAAAATTAAAATATTATTAACTTAATAAAATCATCCACTACATAATCATTCATTATCTTTATAATTAACCATCTAAAGCTACCACAGTTCTTCAATCAAAATATATATCTACATATATAGAGAGAGTACACTTCATAATTTCATCCCTTATCTTCCGTAAACGTAGCACAAAAATTTGATACCCACTATTGTAAGGCATGTCGTAAAAGCAATCTTCCTGCACATATTTAAAAATAATAGCAAAATCAGAAAAATGAAGCAAATAAGTCACCAGAGGCACTTAGTGCCAAAATCAATACACAAAGACAATAGAGTTGCTACGTGGTACTAATGTACACCGTATTGCTCATAAGCAGAAAAAGACAATAGAGTTGTTATGTGGTACTAATGTACACTGTAAATTAGGATACTTGTGTATATAAGCCATTGTAATTGAAAAGAATGAATCAAGAAATCATTATCCCAAAATCAGGTTCTTATTTTCTACAGATTACATGGACCATATTTATTACAAGGTCATCTAACTTAAAACTCCATCCTCAAAAGCATGTCCAAAAATACACCAATATTTTGTCCTAAAAAAGAAGTCTAAAGTACACAAACTAAATGTGAAATATGACACGCATAATAATTTAACCCAAAGTGCACATATCCCCGTAAGAACATTCCACTCTCAAGTTAATTACGCTATGTGTGTGGGTCCAAATATTATTAGAACACTGAGGTCCCAATCCGACACATTTAGTGCAAATTCATGACTGACTGTTGCATCGTAGTGTATTGTGATCGTTGCACATTGTCAAAGTCATTCATAGTGGTCTTTGAATTTTGATACAGAGCACAAAGCATTGATCCTTGTGTAAAATCAATTCAAAATGACCTTAAGAAGGAATTGCAAAAAGACATGGGAGTAAAGACTAGCAACTGACCACCACTGACAAAAACACTCAGTTTTTATTTTTTTTCATATTGTCATATACAATTGAATTTGAAGCTGTAATAAACACATCTTATATCACTCGTACAACTTTCTTTCAAACACGTTATTCTTGGTACAAATGCTTCTTTAAATTTTTATTAGCCAAACCAAGTATATCTTAAAACCAAAAGTTCATAATAACAATATCAAAAAAGTCCTTGTAAAATCAGATTCATTTTTTGATAAACGAAAATAGTTTATAAAAAAACTGTCAAAACAGGGACATACCCATGCACATGAGTATATAAAAGGCTTAGGAGAAAATAATATGACCGTATCAATACAGCCAATGGCAATGCTCCCAATCCTAATTTTTTCAACTCATCGGCTTTTGCGACCGATCTCGCACTATGCCCACATCATAGGTTGGGCACTTTGTTTAATAATGGCACTTAAAAGTTAATCCTAGAGAAAGAAAACAAAGTACCTTCTTTTTTATTTAAATGGTATTTGCTTTGTTATTTTTGTATGGAGATTGAAACCACCTTGAACTTATTCTTCAAGACTTCTGCCATTTCTCCCGCCTTTAGGAGAAACATGGTACTTGTTCTTTTCTCTATTTTTTAACTTGAAGAGTCGATCTTAACATCACAATTAAAAATTTGCTTGGGTTAAGTAAAGTTCATCTCTTCTCCGGTTTTCCTCCTAGGCATGTACTTCTGAGAAGAAATAGGAAATTGTTATGAGAAAAAGTGGAATTTTAATAAGCACACAAATAATACCATACATAAGAGGGCTTCTAGCTTTTGAAGTATAATATTAAAAATGTATGATATAAATACAACAAAAGGCCTCAGTCCAGAGTCCTCAGATATATGAAATCTAATTGCAATTTTTTTGCAAGTACAAATACAAAAAAAAAAAGAGAAAAGGAACTCAAATATATATAAAATAATTTTTTCCAAGCATTAGACCTTCATAACCTATTTACAAAAGTTCTGAACATAATGTACCTCTATGAACTGAGGAGCTGAAACATATTTACAAAAGTTCTTACAACCCTTTGAAGTTCTTACATTTCTTACAAGGTCTTATATTCTTAATGAGGAGGAAAGACATGTCCATATAGTTCATAGACCCTCTACATTTTTTTATAGAGACAAAATATCTCAGAACAAGCACTGCATATCATAAGGATTTAAGGAAGCATTAATTAACACCTCCATATTGAATTTGAAGTCTTAAATTTTTTATCTTTTTGCTAGTAATAAAGAAAAATAATCACTATATATTGATACTTTCACCATAATAAAAAATCCTAGTCTCATACCAGGTATATTATGCTCCATGTATAATATCACCAAAAGACATGTATAGAGGAAGTGCAGAGCTAAGTCAGGAGCACTAGCATATCTAACAGATCTTTAAAAAGTATAGTACAATTTTATGAGTTAAGAGTTTGCAGTTGGCCCGATATCTTACAATTTGACAATAACATAAAAATATGTGCACCAATACAGAAAGTATAAGAAAGAAGAATCAAGATTCAAGAAAGATATCAAATTCAAATGTCAAATATGCAATAGCAGACAATGTAGAGCATTACCTCATCAAAAAGAGGAAAAATGTGCTTGTTCAAATAAGTTAGAAATTTGCTATTTGATGCACCCCGCTGCATGCAAAAATTCGAAGTTCAATTGAAAAGAACAAAACACAGTTAATTAGATAAGGAGAAAGTACCTAACCTCAAACATATGTACGTACCACAAAAAATGGAAGAGCCATGAACAGGCGATGATATCAATCTATCAACATGGTCTGCATCTGAAACCTGCGTGATGGAAGTCACTATTAGCATATGATAGCTGCTTATTAGCAGATGATATGGTTGAAGAATAAACAATTATATGCATCAATACTGATTGAGACTACTAAAAGTAAAAAAAAAAAATATTTAAAAAAAAAAATCATAAGGAGAACAAAGATAATGGAAACTAATATCTAGTACTGGGAAAATGCCATGATTTATAATGACAAACATACAAAACTGGGTGGCAACATATTTACAAGTCCAACTATACAGAATCAGACTGCAGGATTTAGGAGCTAACTTTCATATACAAGGTATAGAGAGAAAAAAGTTCATTGTGGCAAAATAGGGGCAGACTGCAGGATTTCCTAGTATCCCAGACTGGAGCATCCAATAGACATTTTCATTCATCTGCATGTAATAAAAGAAAACATCATCTAAATTTTCAAAATTTTGAGGCACAAAATACACTTCATTTGTAATTTGTCTGATGCGCTATAATTTGAATATCTAGCACATAAATTTGCATATTTCATATATGTTGTATCAATGGACACCACTTACATAAACTTATCAAGCAACATCTCTTTTGTCTCTACCGCTACATATGATGAACATCTTAAATATGGTAGAATATATATTTTAGAGAGCAACACAGAAGTAACATAACTTAGGTTTTTACAATTTTAAAGACGAATTTAAAATAATCCAGTCTAACTAAATAGAAATAACCCGGTCAAAGTAAGTTAAACAAGCTTTCTTCAGACTTTAAATGTTAAATATGGGGCAATGGTACGCACTGCAAGTCTGCAATAATTAACTAATCTTGGCACTATTAACTAGAACTATATTAAGTTGTAAAGAGATCACAAATAAGAATTGTAAATTCAGATATTTTTGAAAACTCCACATTAAATAAGTTTGCTTATTGTGATTCCACTCCTTCCTTTATAAGTGTTGCAGAATGTTGACAATAAGAAAATGAAAACAATTGTAAAAAGGTGAATAAGTGAAGAAATTACTAAACAGTAGTAGTACTAGCTAAAAATTACAAGAAATTCAAGATAATTATGCTTCAAATAAATAGTAATTACTTACCATGCATGAAAAATTTAAACAGAACTACCAATTTGAGGTATTTGCACTTACCATGAGCCCAACTGGTGGTGTGTACCGGTGTTTTCATATAAGAACCCCGGGAAAATTGACAAAGTTAGAACATATATCAGAAACAAGTCTAATAAATAATCAATGTTCTGAAAGAATAATTCTTTATTGCTCAGCCTCTGCAAAGGTTTAGCATCATCATCTACCTGCAAAACCAAAAGCTTTTGAAATATTTTTAAAAAATTCATTTAACTTTTTGAAACTAAATTTAATTAAAGAGAATGAGTTTTTTATGTACACTTTGGCTTGCATCTGTTTGGATGCCAGCAGCCGCAAGGTCAGATGAAACAGTTTTTGATCCTACTGATGCTGCTTTCTTGCAGTAATATTTAACAATGGGTAGTTTAGGGAAGATGAATGCATACATAAATATACAGAGAAATTCGAAGAACGTGGAGATAGCAAGAAACAATACTGCACAAACCATCAAAATAAAGATAATTGTCAAATAACCTCACACTAATTTGTGTAATTTGTAATTTGTAATTTGTTAAAGCTCAATAATAACACGTCTCACATATGTGGGAGAATTTACATACTAGTGCCCTTTCGAAGACCATTTCCTGAATTTTCAAAGGCTGCTTTTGTAATCAGCCTTAAACCAGAGGTGAGAGCCCCTGATGCAGCCAAACCAGCTAGGAAGGACTGCAATATTTATACGAAAAAGCCTTATAAATATAGCTAGAAATAGAAGTAGAGGGCATTGTTTACCCCACACTTCAGAAAAAGTAGATAACGAGGATCCTGTAAGCACAACCATGTCCACTCGTGTGAAACAGCTACGTCACCCTCAACTGAAGAGTCCATGTAGCAAAGTATTGAAGGGGATTGAAATTTCCAAAAGTAAAATTGATATTCACATGTACAGAGGGAGGACATTTTGGAAATATCAATTTTACTCGGGAAATATCACTTCCCTACATAAAACTAATAACTAAAAAAACCTACATTTTATCACATTCGAGTTCTACTGAAAGAGAAAACAACTTACTTCGTAAAACAAAAATAAATATTTATATATATTTGTGATTTAAGTAAGGAGGAAAGATGTGTGTAAAGTAACTCAATAAGCAATACAAGTAATCCTAGCATACTCTCTTAAGCAATATCACAAACAGTTAGTAGCTAACATAAACTCACTCTCTCTCAAGCAATTTCACAAACACTTAATGTTATTGTGCTGCCTTACTATACCCATTGACAAACTACAACATTTTGAAATGAATTACATATAATAATTGAACTAATTAACAAATTAACAATACAATCATTCCAATTGCAACCCAAATTAGTTCTAAATAACACAAAATTTCTAATTAAAACCTAATTTTTAGGAAAAATGAACAAGGGATGAAATCAAAACCTTCAATTGGGCAATAATGGAGGAGAAGGTAAAGGAGAGGCCACCATTATGTCGCCGCTGCCGCCACCACTACGCCGCCACTATTTCTAGGGTTAGAGGGAGTCGAGAGGGAGGAGAATGAGATGTGTTGCAGATCTGAGTGAGAGAGTCGTACCGTCTATCTTGAGCCATCGATCTATAAGGAGTTAGAGAGAGCCACCGTCAGATCTATAATGAGTTAGATGGAATAGCAGTGAGAGCAGCTTCTTTTTTAGACGCCATGGAAGGTTTGGATTGGGTCGGAGACAAAAGTATATCAGGAGAAAGAATAGGAAAAGGTTGGATCTGGAGTATTTTCTTAGAATTGTCTGAATTATATTTAAGTTTCAAAATTATATTTATTTTGTTTAAATTTTCTTGGAATAGGCTCTTCTTTTAATTAAATTAATTAATTTAAGAATAATTTTTATAAATAAAAAAAACTTTATTTTTTTTTTAAAAAAAAGCTTTAATTTTTTTTAAAAAGATTTTATTTTCAAACGAATATTTTTTAAAAAATAAAAACTTCAACGACTGCCGTTGGAAGTAAAGACTCTAACATCTAATTTGAGAAAAACTACTAAACGCTATTTTTTGGATATTTTTTTGGCTAAAAATTAGAAAGGCAACCAACACCACTTTAAAAATATTTTTAAAAAAAATGAATTTAAGAAAAAATTATCTTAAATTTTTTTAAAACGATTTTATTTTTAAAAAAAATAAAAATGTGATCCAATGCCAAACTAACTGGCATTGTAACTTTTTTTAAATTTTTTTATAAAGCAAATTTGTAAAAAAGAAGAGTAAGATGTAACATCACTTTAATTGACGTTGGAATCTCTATTTTTTTTCTTTTCTTTGATCTCTTGTACTTGTTTACAAACATCAATATTTTTTTATGTTTGTTCTCTGTCATCGGCGTTGGAAATGAAGGAATATATAAGACTTCACTATAATAAAAAAAAAAAAAAAAAAAATTCTAACGCCAACTAAAGTGACGTAGCATCTTACTTTTTTTTTACAAATTTATTTATTTAAAAAAAATTAAATAAAATAGGGATAAAATTGATATTACATTAATATGGGTCAAACTAACTTATTGGGAATGACTTATAAGTCATTTTTAAATAACTTTATTCTGTTTTAGTTCATAAAACATAATAAATTTTTCTTCATCTTTTATGTTTTCTCTTAGAATCGATAGTATTATAATTTAATTTTATAATATATTTGGAAAAAAAAAGGTAAAAGGAGAAGTAGGAATAGTTAGGGTATACCATTACTATTCTTCTTTTTATGTTTTATTTTGGACTTAAAAATATGTTCATGATTTAAGTTACTCTCTCCGCTTTAAGAATAAAAAGTTCTTATTATTTTATGTAATCTCAAGTTAAATATTTACTTATATTAAATAATCTATTATTTTACAATAATT